>OZ012736.1:216981603-217368730 GCA_963859935.3 Lathyrus sativus | reverse complement strand
AAGATGGCTTGAGCTTTTGAAGGATTTTGATTTTGGCTTGAACTACCATCCGGGTAAAGCGAATGTAGTAGCGGATGCATTGAGTCGAAAATCATTGCATATGTCGGCATTGATGGTGAAAGAGTTGGAATTGATTGAGCAATTTCGGGATTTGAGTTTGGTATGTGAGAGGACTTCTTTTGGATTTATGTTGGGTATGTTAAAGCTTACAAGTGGTATTTTGGATGAAATTCGAGAAGGACAGAAATCGGATTTGAGCTTAGCTGATCGGTTGACTTTAATCAACCAAGGCCAAGGTGGTGATTTTCGGATTGATGAGAATGGTATTATGAGATGTCGGGATCGAATTTGTGTTCCGAACATGGTTGAGCTTAAGAAGAGCATCCTTGAGGAAGGACATCGTAGCGGATTGAGTATTCATCCGGGTGCTACTAAGATGTATCAGGATTTAAGGAAAGTATTTTGGTGGCCTAGTATGAAGAAGGATATCGTGGAATTTGTATATTCTTGTTTGACTTGCCAGAAGTCAAAGATTGAGCATCAGAAGCCATCGGGTTTGATGAAGCCGTTGTTTATTCCTGAGTGGAAATGGGATAGTATCTCCATGGATTTTGTATCGGGTTTGCCGAGGACGCCGAGTAATTTTGAGGCTATTTGGGTCATCGTGGATAGGTTGACTAAATCTGCTCACTTTATCCCTATGCGTATGGATTACCCTTTGGAGAAGTTGGCTACGTTGTATATTGAGAGGATTGTGTGTCTGCATGGTATTCCGTTAAGTATTGTTTCGGATAGAGATTCGCGGTTTACTTCGAGATTTTGGGAGAGCCTTCAGAGTGTTTTGGGTACTAAGTTGCGTTTGAGCTCAGCGTATCATCCTCAGACTGATGGTCAGACGGAGAGGACGATTCAGTCGCTTGAAGATCTTTTGAGAGCTTGTGTATTGGAAAAAGGAGGAGCTCGGGATAACTACTTGCCTTTGATTGAGTTTACCTACAACAACAGTTTCCATTCGAGTATTGGTATGGCACCATTTGAGGCGTTGTATGGTAGGCGGTGTAGGACACCATTGTGTTGGTTCGAGTCCGGAGAGAGTTCTGTTGTTGGACCCGAGTTAGTTCAACAGACGACTGATAAGATCAAGATGATTCAAGAGAAGATGAGAATTACTCAGAGTCGTCAGAAGAGTTATTATGACAAGAGGAGGAAGGCACTTGAATTTCAAGAGGGAGATCATGTGTTTCTTCGAGTCACTCCGATGACGGGTGTTGGTAGGGCACTGAAGGCGCGCAAGTTGTCGCCGCGTTTCATTGGTCCTTATCAGATTTTGCAAAGGATAGGAGAAGTGGCCTATCGTGTGGCTTTACCACCGTCGCTTGCTAATCTTCACGACGTATTCCATGTATCTCAGTTGAGGAAATACATTGCGGATCCGTCTCATGTAGTCCAAATAGATGATGTGCAGGTGAGAGATAACCTGACTGTTGAGACATCACCTATGCGGATTGAGGATCGAAAATTGAAACAGCTTCGAGGTAAAGAGATTGCTTTAGTGAAGGTCGCTTGGGGAGGACCGGCTGGTGGAAATGTTACGTGGGAGCTTGAGAGCCAGATGAAGGAGTCTTATCCAGAACTGTTTGAATCAGGTAACATTTTCGAGGACGAAAATTCCTAAGTGGGGGAGAGTTGTAATAGCCCAAATTTCATTAAAATAATTAATTGTAGTAATTAATTGATTTAGTGGGATTTTTATTAATGTTGGAAATTAATTAATTTTTATTAATTGGAATTAATAGAAAATTAAGAAGGAATTGGAGAGGAAGGAAAATGAGGGAAATATATAAGAGAGAAAGAAAAGAAAAGAAAGATAGAAAACATTTGGAAAGAAAGAGGAAAGAAGAAGAAAGGAGAGAAAGAGAAGAGAAGGAGGGGAAAAGTGGAAATCATCAAGAACCAACATCAAAGCTCCGATTAATCGAGGTAAGGGTGAGAAATGTTTCTATTTGATCATTGTATGATGTTATGTATGTTGGGTTGGGGTTTTGGTAGAGTTTCCATCACTTCCCATTTAGGGCAAAATGTTGGATAATCGGTAGATTGATGATTTAATCGGTTGAAACTGAGTAATAATGCCGTAGAATGGTCGGGTAACATGTATTGATGCTGTTTATACTGATTTGAATGGGTAAGAGAGGGTTGATGATGGATTGGTGAAGGAGGAATAGAGTGTGAATCTGTTCTGTGCAGGTTCGCTGGCTCTCGCCAGGCGAAGCCCAGCGAATGTTGGCGAATAATTATAAGTTAAATCCCAGTGGACTTCGCTGGCGAGTTCGCCAGGCGAAGTTGGATAGCGAAGGTTCGCCCAGCGAAGGTGCTGGCGAATGGTGGCGAATGAAGTCAGTAGCTACTGACTTGGGCTCGCTGGGAAGTCTCGCCAGGCAAAGCCTAGCGAGTGTTCGCTGAGAGAGTTCGCCAGGCGAAGGCCAGGCGAAGGTTCGCTGCGAGGGTTCGCCAGGCGAATGAAGGCGAATGTGACAACATTTTTCTTTTGCTGTGTTGCTCATGTGGTGATTGTTTGATTGATTCACATAGGTTAATACCTCTATGATATGATATAGATATGATCTATTGTGATGATGTGTACTGTGGGTAGCCTCCAGGCGTGAAACCTAGTTGATATGCGATGCGCATTAATTGTGATAATTAGAAGTACATGTGAATACAATGATGAATGTATGTGTATTGTCTAATGAATTGTGAATGCATATTTATATGCGATTGTTGTGTAAATGCATGGGAACATATGTGATATTTGTGCATTGTTGTTGAGTATGATGATGATGTGTGAAATGAATACATTGATAAATGTTTGATATATGTTGTATGTGCAATCATGATGAAATTCTCGAAGGGGTGAATTATTCGAATGCATGAGATTAAGATGTCAGTCTTAAGTGCATTTCTGGTGGTTGATTGTACATGCATCATTTAGTCAAGAGGCAATGTCTGTTAGTTTTGTGGAAACTAATGGCTTGTCCCAAACCTAGAAGTGTGGGTTTGAAGGCTTAGAGGACGGGCCTTTGTGGTTATCGGTCTAGAAGTGTGGACCCGGTTTAATGTAAAAACCGAAAAAAGATAACGGGTTATCGGTCTAGAAGTGTGGACCCGGTTTAATGTAAAAACCGAAAAAAAATAACGAGAGTCGGTACCGCATTGCATGAGTTGCATTGAGTTGTTGAGTCACATTAAAATATGACATATGCATGAAGTGATGCTTATGTGTGAATGATGAGATTGTGAAATTGTGAGAGTATGCATGATGTGGAAATGCTTTACAAATATTCGTGTTGTTATTATATGTGTGGCAAATATATATAACTAAGAAATTGAATTGTGGTGAGAAATACGGAGTGGGACTTGTATTGATTACCTATATATATATATATATATATATATATATATATATATATATATATATATATATAAATATATATAATCTTATGCTTTGATTATTATGGTTATATTTCTCACCCTTTTGCTGTTTTATAATGCTCTACGAGGCATTGCAGATTAGGATGCTGGAGTCCTTTTGTGAAGATTAGTCTTCATTCTTTTGAGTCTGCTGCTCTGATATGTAACACCGGGTAGTTAGACTAGTATAGTCATTCTTTTGTGATACATTGCGATGTATCAGCTTATGTGGTTTTGTAAATCTAACTGATATGATATATTAATTTGGATAGCTTATGTGTACGTGGATTAATATTTTGAAAATGATCAAATGATTTTATCTTCCGCTTAAATTGAAAATGTTACATATTTTATGGAGCAAGTGTTTTATTGGTAAAGTTGTGACATTCTTCCTTTATACCTTATTCTAAAAACTATTACTCTGATAAATTTGTATATGCTTAACTGTTCTTTATGCATTTATTTGGGGTATAGAAGGGGGTGTTACAGTCTCTGTTCCAACTTTTGGTTGGAAATCTTTGTTATTCCAAGTCTTAGTTAGTAGCTGTTATCCTAAAACTTGGTTAGTAGCCTTTTATTTCAACTCTTGGTTGATAATTTGGGATGATCATCCCAACTTTTGGTTGGCAGTCTTCTGTGGTGGAGTCAGCTTAGTTTAGCGTCCCCCAGCTATCCTAACTCTTGGTTAGTTGATTTTGGTTCCGATTTGTGGTCGATGAGGATCTTTCCCCTGCAATCCTAACTCTTGGTTAGCAGCTTGTGTTCTGACCTTTGATTGATGGTGTTTCCTGGTGATTCTAACTATTGGTTAGTGCCTTGTTTCCCAACTTTTGGTTGGATCTTATCCCTTGTTGGGTGTCCCAACTTTTGGTTGGTAGTCCTCCCTTATTCCTCCGCAGAGTCGTTATCTCAACATTTGGTTGATGAGGAGATTTGGCGTTTTCCAACTTTTGGTTGGTGGTTATGGTTTCCCCAGTATGGTCAGTCGTGGACGTCGATTCGTTTTCCAACTCTTGGTTGGTAGTCTTTGATTCCCCAGTGAGGTCACCATATCCGGTGTGGTCAATTTGTTGACGCTATTCCAACTCTTGGTTGGTAACCTTTTCTCTCTAATTGTGGATTCAGACTCTTGGTTGGTAGGGGTGGTTTTGTCCCTAGGGAGTAACCCTCATCCCATCTTTTGGATGGTGTTGCTAGATTGTTATCTTGTGATGGATGCTGATCCCATGCGGAGTCGTCTGGTTAGTCTACTCTTTTCCTAAGGGAGGGTCGTCAGGATATTTTCTCGCACGATGCGGTTTGCTTGATTGGTTCTCTTTTTCGTTCCCCAGCAGGGTTTGTTCCAACTCTTGGTTGGTATATTCCGGGTATTTTCCCGACTTTTGGTTGGTATCTTTTGAATGAATTTCATATTATATTGGATGGTTATCCCCAGCGCGTCGTTTTCAGACTCTTGGTTGGTAATCGCTGTTTTGCATTCCCGCGGGGTGCAAATTTCTGGGTTCTTTTGTATTCAATCACCTTATACCTTGAATGTTTAAAAGCAGATACTTTTCCTCCCTTCAGGTCCAAGTTGTTTGAATAGGGGCAACTGTAGCACCCCAAAATTTGCCCTTCCGTTTTTGTACCTGGCTTTTGTTTCTTTTGATTTTGCATTCTTCGCATATCATAACATTTGTTCTCGAGGCATGGGATCAAGGTATTCCTGTGACTTAAGTTCATGTCAGCGCAAAAAGATAGAACCACGAACAGCGAGCATCATAGGATCGGGCATTTATTTTGTCCAACGGTCAGGCGGCCGATTTTATTTTATTTTTCAGGAGAACAGCAGTTCAGAAAGCAGCACTCAGGCTCATGTCAAGTATTTTCACAGTGATAACGGTCAAAAATGAGGTTCAGAAGCTAAACAGAGCTCCAAACAGTTGAAACAGGGCAAATGGACAGATTTCCCTCCAAAAGGTGCCAAAATTCAAATTTTAAAGGTGTTAATCGGTTAACCTATATGGTTAGTCGATTAACCAAAGGAAAATTAGCCCAGATTTGAAATTTTAACAGTGTTAATCGATTAACGCATATGATTAACCGGTTAACCATAACAGATTTTGTCCTGTACGTGATTTTTGCAAGCCAATTGCACTTGGGGTCCACTTTTGATCACCTTGGAATTCAAATTTTCATTTGGAAGGATCTAGAACATCTTTAAATTTCAGATTTCCCTCCAAAATCCCATGCCACTTTCCAAGCCAAGTTTTCCAACCCAATTTCCAAACCTTGCTTTGGATCCAAACCTAAGTCATACTTAAGTGATTTACTCCAAACCAAACCATCCAATTCTCATTTCTCACATTCATTTTTCAGAATTTATCAGAATCCTCTCAAATTCTCTCAACTTCTCCATTTCCAAAACCCACACTCAAAGCTCTTTTTCATTGGAATTCTTGATTCTTCATTGGAATCAATGGATTCTTAAGCTAAAACCTCTTTCCATCACCATCATTGAATCAATTTTCATCTTCAATTTTCGTGCAAGCTTGGATCTAAATCTGGAGTTGGATCTAGAAGTGATTATTTGAAGCTTTTTTACTCAAATTTGGTGGATCTTCATTCATACAACAATAATTATCGTGGATCTTGAAGTTTTCCGGGTTTCTAGCATTTGATCTGCTCAAATTCAGTTGATCAACATTTACCGAAGAAAAATATCCGCTTCGAAGGTTGGAATTCTCGATCCGATTTAACTTTTGAGCTTATCATGTTAAATATTCATATTCGATTGTATATTGGTTGATTTCGATCCGTTCGATTTGTGATATGGCTGTGCAATTGTGTATCCATGTTGTTGGATCTCTGTTTTGTGTTGTTAAATTCGTGCTTAATTGATAAGTTGGTCTGTTGGAACCATGGATAAGCTGTTTTGGTGCTAGAAGTGATTTTCTGCTGCTGTTTTTAGCTTCTGGTGCAGTGTTAATCGGTTAAACTATATGGTTAACCGGTTAACCATTTCAAACTTTCAAAAAAATTTCAGACATTAACAGTGTTAACCAGCTAACGCATATGGTTAACAGATTAACCTGTTCAAAACTTCAGATTTTCCAAACTTTTTAAGGTGTTAACCGATTAACCCCAGGGGTTAACCGATTAACACTGTGCCAGAATGCCATATTTGTTGTTTTGCTTGCTTGTTTGCATACTGTTTCGATTCGAATCATCATAGATCAGTGTGATGCATTAGGATTGAAATGTTTTGGATATTTGTTCCTGTTTGGGGTTGATTAATCGTGATTTTGTTGAAATGTGTGTTCATTTTCCACTTGTTTGCATGCTTGTGTATGTGGTTCGAAGTGATCATTTGTTTGCATGTTTATTTACTTTCATCTCTTGTTTTGCTCCACATGTTTGCATCATTCCTACATCGCTGTTGAGGTCGAGATGCGCTTGTGGCGGCTGCTGCCCCATACATTTTTCCTCCCTCCCACCATTCTAAGTGTTGCATTTTCATGTTTGCATTTTTCTACTTGTGATTGATCCTTCCTTTGTTCTCCTTGTGCTTTTTGCCATGTTCCCATAGGATTCCTAGTCCCTCCGTTTAGAATGGGAGTATGAGAGACATTAGGTGCTCAATTCAAGTATGCTAACATTAGGGTAGATGTTTCCCCTTTTAATCCAAACTCTAGGATCACTTTGCATGACAACGTTACGGCCGAGTTTCCCTTAGACCTTCCGTGCGTCTCTCTTTCTCATGTCAAACCATTCTAATTCATCTAATAAAGGCGATAAACGTTGCGCGCTACGAGCCTTAAGCTACATGGGGAATGATGAGTGAGGGGTCTCCTCTCGCTTATCTAGGGTTTTTAGTATATGTCCCGTTTGGGGGAGATATACGATGCATTCGCCTCCATGAATCAAAGCTTTTTCCTTCGGGATTAATCAAAGCTTCTTTTTACAGAAAAGAGTGTTGTTAAGCTTCGGTTCTACCGCAAACAGGCTTTGTCCCTAACTTTTGGAATGGAGGTTTAACCCTACTCGGTTAAAACACTGAATCAACCTGTGGTTTCCTGTCAGCCCGAACTACGTTTGCTCTGATCTTTCATACCAGATGAAAGTACGTAGGCACAAGACGCGATGTCTTGGCGATCACCTTCCCTCTTCTCTCCTGTAGTTAGCCGAACTACGTTGACTCTGACTTTCCCATTGCACGAGGGAGTACGTAGGCACAGAGCGGCGATGCTCTGCCGAGTCTCTTTTCTTTTCTTTTTATTCCACGAGCCTTTATTATAGATAGTTAAACACACCCTTAGATAGACAAGAAGCATGGATCCCGTCGAGTACGACGGACGTGAGGGGTGCTAATACCTTCCCCTTGCGTAACGGACTCCCGAATTCAGGACTTGGTTGCGATGACCTCGTCTTTTCCCTTTTCGTCAGGTTTTTCCGATTGTTTCCTTTCCCTCTCAGTGGGATAAATAACGAAAGGTGTCGACTCTTTTGTTTTCCGCCGGGTGTTTTTCGCAGTTGCGACAGCATGCGACTCTGCTGGGGACTGCGATGGTTCCCTATGCGAGTCACTCCTAGCGCTTGTCTATTGCGTCTTTGGGTGTTTACTTTTGTGCAGTTTTTGCTTTATGTACATTATCAATTGTATATTATTGCATTGCATTCTTGTTGCTGTTGTGTTGTGGGTTGGGTTGTTCCACCGAGAGATAAGCCGAACCTGGGCTTGAGTATACACATAGGATTAGAGTGGAGATTAGCGGGAGATTGTATGGCGTTTGGCTGCGCAATAGCTCGTGTGAAATTCACATTCAGACGATGTTTTTCTTTGGAAATATTCTATCCTACGCGTCTGGTGCAGTTGAGGGAATATTGACTTAGAGAGACTGTCGACTCTGGAGACCGTTCATTTGGGAAGTCAGCTAAGTGAGGCCGCTTCGTGAGGCTATGATGCCAAAACAGAAATGGTGAACGTATCATCGTTTCTCGAAAGTCTGTGATGATGACCTCCCGCATAGGATGTCGTACCTTTCAAGACTAGAACCCACATGTGAGAGGGATGGGTTTTTGCAGGAAGCCTGGCCTTCAACCAACCCTGGTTTTCTCGTCAGTGCAGAATTTTGATCCTGAGTGTTCTATTCAGTGTGTTATCTCAGTGTTCTGATTAGAGAGGAGCTCTGGTTGAATTCAGTCAATGGCACAACAGCGAGTTTGAGCATTGGATACCTTGATCCCATGTTTGCATTTGCATAATCATTCTGCATTTAACATTGCATGTTTATGTGTGTTACAGGTTCTCGTCTTTCCCTTGATTCTGGTACTAGTCTTCTACAGAGATGGAAGTTAGCAGAAAAAGGATTGTTTTGTACAAGTTTCCGGCACCTGAGTTTGGACCTTTATTTGGTCTGATTTCCATGGCTGAGCCTGGCGTTCTTGCAGCTTTCAGAGAACAGTATGGTGGAATTCTAAAGTTTGTCCGTAAACTTACTACTTATGAGCATGGAGCTATTCATACCTTGTTGCAGTTTTATGATCCTCCGCCTAGATGTTTCTCATTTCTGGACTATGTGTTGGTTTCGACTTTGGAGGAATTTGCTTACATCTTGGGTGTTTTGATTCTGAACAAAGTGCCTTTCTTCAGCTCCGAAGAAGAACCTAATCTTGAGAAGTTATCCGCTGCTCTTTATTTGAGCGCCTCTGACTTGGTCGGTCATGTTATCAGTAGAAACGGATTCTCTGGATTTACTTTACCCGTCCTAGTCGACAAAGCCCGAGAGTATGCTGAAAAGGGTTGTTGGGTGGTTTTCAGTGATATCTTGGCTCTGTGTGTCTATGGCATTATGTTGTTCCCCAATGTACCAGACTTTGTGAATTTTGATGCTTTTCATATCTTCGCTTCCAAGAACCCCGTACCTACTCTTCTAGGAGACTTGTATCATTCAATGCATTACAAGAACGAGAAAAGAAGAGGAAATATGGTTTCTTCTTGCGCACCGCTGTTGTATAAGTGGTTTGTGGATCACCTTCCTCGCTCTGGAGCTTTTATGGATTCAACGAACTCACCTGAATGGTCGAAGAGGCTTATGGGTTTAACAAAGAAGAATATCGTCTGGTTCAATCGAGACTTGCTGGGTCGTGAGCTTATCTTCAGTTGTGGTAGCTTTCCTAATGTGCCCTTGATGGGGAGGAAAGGCGGTATCAACTATAATCCTTCTCTTGCTGTGAGACAATTCGGTTATGCTTTGAAAGGACCTCGAGAGAAGAGGAAGTGCAGGAATCTCTGTACTTCACAAGTGTAGCTGATCCTTGTATCTCGGCCCGATTCGTGGACGCTTGGGGTAAGATTCACAAGAAGGGGAAGCTTTCTTTGGGCAAAGGATATTGTAGAGCCTATGATCCATATTCGGATTGGATTCAGAAGAGGGTTGAAGAGGTACTATTGTCGTTTCCTATTGAAGAACCATTGTATCCCTTAGTCATCGAGCTTCCTACAACCGTAGATATCCTGAGATATATCAAGCTTTGGGAAGAGAAGGAAGAGTTGCGCAAAGAGAATGAAGAGTTGAAGCAAGAAATCAGTCAGCTGAAGCATAATAAGGGTGAAGCTGTGTATTTGGTCAAGACAAATGCAAAACTATTGACTAAGTTGAAGGAAGAGCTTGCTGATCAGGTACAACCATGGAAGCAAGTCGGTCTTGATCTGAAAAGCACTTGTGATGTTCTGAGGAGCAAGAAGGAGGATTTAGATAGAGCTTATCTGAAGATATCCAAATTCAATGAGCAGTGGAATGCTACTGTGATCGTCAACAAAAGTAGAGAGGATCAGCTTTGAATTCAGGTTGATAAGCTGAAAGCGCAATTCAAGGCCAATGAGAGGGAGGTACTGTTGGAAATGTTCCGCAGAAGTACAATTGAGCAGAAATACCATGAGACTCTGTCAGCACTTGAAGAGTTCAAGATTCGGGCAAAGGTGAAGAAACTCAGGCTTGAGGATGCCTTCGGCGAAGATGCTTGGGAAGATCATTGTCATTATCTCTGGGATGTGATACGCAAGAAGGATGTCCGTATCTGAGAGTTGATGGAGAGGCCAGACCATCCTGACACGAAGGAGATGCTTGAGGAGTCTCAGGAGTGGCGTAGAGATCATGGCTACTAGGAGTTTTATCTTTTGTAGTTTCATTTGATTTTGTATCTTGATCATCACCAGAGATGTTGGATGAGATCAATACCTCTGTGTATGATATTTTCTCATTTGGTTGTATTATTTCAGCTTTACTTGATATATGAGAAGATTTATTATGGTGTTCTTATCCGTCTCTGATGTTCTTGTTTATTGAAACCGGAATCAAGGGGGAGATCTCCCTGTGCATACATAGACATGTTTGTATTTTGTATCTTGCATTCTCATTTGTATTGCAGGTTGTTCTTGGTGGCCTTGTGTTCTTATTTCTGCTTGGTTTTCTTTAGTTCAGGATTGAGGAGTTCAGTTGCCACAGATATTCTACTTGAGGGAATCAGCAGAAGGTGATGGATCAGGTTCAGGCAGAATTGCAGGAGTTCATGGCTCGTATGGCCCAATTCATGGAACTGATGTAGACTGTTGCTAATGGACAGGAACAATTGAGAACTCTAGTCCAGCCGTTGATACCACGGGTTGATGAAGACGGTGTTTTGCATGGAGGAGATGGTGTTGTTCATCCTCCAGTTGGTGGATCTATTCCTCAGGGTATTCCTAATGTTGTTGTACCTCTGGGCGGAGGAGCTGCTGGTGAGAACGGTAATATCGCTGGTAATGGCAGTGTGTGTGTTGTGCACGGGGTTGCTGGTCTTCATTGGGAGGATAATCAGGATGATATATTTTCTGTGAAAGATCTGGAGGGTGGTTTTCCGACTGAAGCTGACCGAAGGTTCAAACTGATTGAGGAGAAGATGAAATCATTGGAGAATCAGAACTCTTTGGGCTTGGATATGTCTGATCATGGTTTGGTTCCTAGGGTCCAGATTCCTCCCAAATTTAAGGTACCCGATTTTGATAAGTACAAAGGGACGACTTGTCCCAGAGTACACATCCGGGCTTACTTCAGGAAAATGTCTGCTTATTCCAGTGATGAAAAACCGCTGATGCATTTCTTCCAGGATAGTCTGGCAGGGGCTTCGTTGGAATGGTATATGGGGCTTGAGAGAATCCATATTCGTAGCTGGAAAGAAATTGTTGAGGCTTTTGTGCGTCACTATCAATATAATAGTGATCTGGCACCCAATCGGGTACAATTGCAGAGCTTGTCGCAGAAAAATTCTGAGTTTCAAAGAATACGCCCAGAGGTGGCGGGATTTAGCTGCAAGGGTACAACCCCCTATGGTTGAAAGGGAGTTGATTGACTTATTCATGGCTTCGCTACCGGGTGTGTACTTTGAGAAGATGATAGGCTGCATGTCTGCAGGGTTTTCTGATTTGGTAATTGCCGGTGAGCGAATTGAAAGTGGGATTAAGTCTGGGAAGATTTCAAATGGTGGTGGATCCTCTTCGGGAGGAACGAAGAAGCCGTATTCTGCAAACCCCAAGAGAAGGGAGGGGGATAGAAACACTATTTCTCACAAGGGTAAAGGTAGAGCTCAATCTCGTCAGCATTAGCAAGTTGCTACCGTAAATATCCCGGCCGCAGCTCCGCAACAAGGCAACGCTCCGCGACCTTATGCTGTTATGCGCAGAATGCCTGATAGACAGTTCACGAATCCTCCGATACCATATTCTCAGTTGTTACAACGGTTACTGCAGTTACAATTGGTTCAGAAGTGGACCTTGGCTCCTCTCACAAGTATACCGCCTCCTGGCTACGATGCGAATGCTCATTGCGAGTTTCCCTCTGGCGCCCCAGGCCATGATATTGACCATTGTAAAGCTTTTAAGCATAAGGTCCCGGATCTGCTTGATTCCAAAGCTATTAATTTCACCAACGAGGGGCCCAACGTGACTCAGAACCCGATGCTGGATCATGGGGTGGCAGGAGCCAATGTCGTTATTGATGGGAGGAATTTGAATCTGATAACCGAGGTTGAGGATTTGAAGACTCCACTGGGTTTTGTGAAGGCTTGATTGTTGAAGAAGGGCGTATTTCCTGGTTGTTCCGCTAACTACTCAGAGTGTGAAGTGCAGCCTGAGGGTTGTGATCTTTTGAGAAAGGGTATTTAGAGGATGATTGATGAGGGTTGTTTGCAATTTGATAGAGTTGTGAAAGAAGATGCTGAGCACAAAGTGAGTGATGACGAAAATGAAGTTGCTACGATTTCCATTCCATACCGAACAATCAATATTTCAGTGCCTTCTAGGCCCGCTCCGGTTATCATTACTGTACCAGGACCTGTGCCGTACGAGAGCACTAGAGCTATCCTATGGAACTATGGGGGAGAGGTGTTCTGTAACGGGCTGAAACAAGAATGGACAGAATCGGCAAGCGGAAGTTCGTCGGTTGAGAACATAGTGGGGGCCGGAGGTATTACCAAAAGTGGTAGGGTCTTTGCTCCACCAGAGATTAATACTGATAAGAATGACAGGGGTAAGTGTAAAGCTGTGACTGAAGAGAATGTCCAACCCCAGGTTGTTACTGATGATCTTTCAAGGGATGCGGAGGAATTTATGAGGCTAATTCGGAAGAGTGACTACATAATTGTGGATCACTTGAATCAGACCCCTTCGAAGATTTCTATCCTGTCATTGTTGATGAGTTCGGAGGCGCATCGTAATGCTTTGTTGAAAGTCTTGAATGCAGCGTACGTACCCCAGGAGATTTATGTTAATCAGTTGGAGGGGGTAGTAGCTCATGTGAACGTCGGCAATGGTCTCGATTTTACTGATTTAGATCTGACTCCTGCTCGGAGGAACCATAACCGTGCTCTGCATATATCTTTGGAGTGTAGAGGATACCTGATGTCACATGTAACACCCCACTTCCCAAAAAAAATTAAAATAATAAACATTATAAATAAACATCAGAGTTTTTCTTCCCAAGTGGGATATCACATAGCAAAACCAACGTTTCCTTATAAAAAGGTTTTTCTCCAAATACAGCGGAATATTAAATAGTAAAATCCAACAAAGTTTTGATACGTTAACAGGAAATAAAATACAAGTTCAACAGAAGGCAACTAAAAACACCCAAGTCTCGTACTACGTATTAGAGCATCCTAGACTCGACTGGCACACCATAATCCAAGTTAGCTAAGTACCTGGATTATCTGTACTTCCGGGGAAGCACAGACCACAACAACAACAAAGGAGTGAGAAAACATGATCAAAAATATATTGGTAATGTAATACATGTAAACAAGGTAGTAAAACACATCAACACACCAATATTCACCCCACAACACCAATCACGAACCTACTGTTCAAATTACAATATAACATATTATAATGCAAATCTGCAACTCAACACCATGCATGCGGTACCGTCTCATTGGTTCATTAAATCAAACCCTGGACAGATCATTTACGCTCCTACTGAAATATGATCTATCCCCGACAGATCACTTACGCTCCTACTGAGATGTGATCTATCTCCCACCATTCTCCACAAAGGAGTACGGATGAATCCCTTACGCTCCTCCTGAGATATGATTCATCCCACCAAACACCATGATATGCACGACACCAATGCATAGCTATTATGTTCAGGCACACTAAGTGCACACGATCCTCCTGATCATATCATCATACGTCAATGCATATATGTATAGATATATTACACACCAACATCATATAATTCAAATCACACAGTGAGCAATCTCACATTCTAACACCAAGTATAAACACATCCCACCATCCGGGGACACACCAACTAATTATCCATTTAAAGTAGAATATTAAGGGATCACTTACTATCACCAAGTACACCAGTTAAATTCCACAATCACCATTCTATCACTTCCTCAAGGCCAAAGGGATCACACAAGACCAAAACTCAAGGCCAAACATCACAAAAAGTCACATTCTGCTGCTACGCTCGATGTCCCATTCTCCAGGTGAAGCCCCGCAGCGAATGTTCGCCAACCTTCACCAGGAGAACCTGCTGGCGAATCCCCATTCCACTATCGTGCATTCTCCAGGCGAAGGGATCATTCGCCAGGCGAACCTTCACTGGCCACACTTGCAGGCGAAGTTCCTACCCTTTCAGTTTGGGATTTAATTCAGAATTATTCGCCACCGTTCGCTCACCTTCGCCAGGCGAATACTCGCCCCCGTTCGCCAGGCGAATCCCAGCGAATGCTGCGATCCACAAAATTTTCCACTGCTCTGAAGTGCTACCAGAGCCAAATTCAAGCCTAACATTCCAACTCTAATTCTCATCCTATTCTCGGTATCAATAGTGCATGTAATTCAAACCAATCGCACCCTAATCCATATTCCAGAATCAACACTTAAACATTATATCGATACATCAAAAAGGTTACACAGAACTTCCATAAAACCGTAAACCCAACCAATACCCCAAACTCACCAAAAACAACAATTCATCAACATCGACATATATCAATTCATCATTGGTTTATCAAATACCAATTCTCAACATCAATTAACAATTATAGGCATGTCAACATAAAACTTCATACACCGATACATTCCTACGGGGTTAAGGAATCCCCACTACCCTATACATGTAAATACCATCTCAATCAAGTTTTTCCCCCCTTACCTTGGTAATTGTTCTGATCGGTGGAAATCCTCCAAGTTTGGCCAATTTTGACTTTCCCTCTTCTCCTTCGTTCTTCACTCTCTTTCCCGTTCTTCTCACTTCTATCGTCCTTTTCTCTTCTCACGTTCTAACTCCCCCTCTTATTCCTCTATTTTATTTTATATATTCTAATCCCAAGTAATAATAATAAAATATTACTAATAATACTAATAATATTCTAATACTATTAATAATAATAGTAGTAATAATAATATTATTATCTCACCAAAATCATAATAATACTAGTAATAATAATAAATATAATAAATATAATAATAATAATAATAATAATAATAATAATAATAATACCCCCACCAATATTACTATTATTAATTATATTATCATATTCACACCAAAACACCACCAATAATCCTCCCATATTAGGGACACTCACCAAACATCATCCAACACACCCCACCAAAGGGAACACCAACATATAATAATTAAAATAATAATAAAATGACTAAATAATTAAAATGGGTGTTACAACTCTCCCCCACTTTAATTATTTTCGTCCTCGAAAATTACCTGATGGAAATAGTTCCGGATACGCTTCTCGCATCCTACTTTCAAACTCCCAGGTCACACTGCCTCCTGCAGCACCTCCCCAAGCTACCTTCACCAAAGGTATCTCCTTCCCTCGGAGCTGTTTCATCTTATGGTCCTCGATCCTCAACGGCATCGTCTCAACAGTAAGATTCTCCCGAACCTGAACATCATCTCTCTGAATCACATGAGATGGATCAGAAACATACTTTCGCAATTGCGACACATGAAACACATCATGTAAGTTCGACAATTCAGGCGGCAACGCCACCCTATAAGCCACAACACCAATTCTCTGCAAAATCTCATAAGGTCCAATAAACTTAGAATCCAGCTTCTTGAACTTCAATGCACCACCCACACCAGTCATCGGGTTAACTCTTAGGAATACGTGATCACCTACCCTAAATTCCAACTCTTTCCTCCGATTATCATGATAACTTTTCTGTCTACTCTGAGACACTTTCATTTTCTCACGAATCATCTGAATTGTTTCAGTAGTCTGCTGTACAATTTCTGGTCCAAGCACCACATTCTCACCAGTCTCATACCAACACAGATGAGTCCTACACCTTCTCCCATACAAAGCTTCAAACGGTGTCATTCTGATACTCGAATGGTAACTGTTATTGTACGTGAACTCAATCAATGGTAAATGAGTATCCCACGCACCACCCTTTTCCAACACACAAGCTCTCAACAAATCCTCAAGCGACTGAATAGTCCTCTCTGACTGACCATCAGTTTGCGGATGATAAGCTGAACTCAACTTCAACTTAGTTCCCAACGCTTCCTGTAAGCTCTTCCAAAATTCCGAAGTAAACCTCGGGTCTCTATCCGACACAATACTGGACAGAACACCATGTAACTTTACAATTACTCGAATATAAATCTCCGCCAGCTTCGTCAACGGGAAACTAATATTGATCGGCACAAAGTGTGCAGACTTCGTCAATCGATCCACAATCACCCATATAGCATCAAAACCTCTCGCCGTATTTGGCAAACCTGTAACAAAATCCATAGTAATGCAATCCCATTTCCAAACCGGAATCTCCAATGGTTGCATAAATCCAGAAGCTCTCTGGTGTTCCACCTTCGACTTCTGACACGTCAAACAGGCATACACAAATTGAGCAATGTCTCTTTTAATACCAGACCACCAAAATAATTTCTTCAAATCATGATACATCTTCGTAGCTCCCGGATGGATACTCAAACTACTACGATGTCCTTCACTTAAAATTGACTTTTTCAATTCTTCATCATCTGGTACACCAGTCCTGCCTCTAAATCTCAACACACCTGTACTATCCAATTTAAAGTCACTATCGGAGTTACTTTCTACTCTAGGTATCAAATCCACTAATTTCACATCCAACTTCTGATTCTCTCTAATCGTATCCAAGAAGTCATTATTCACCTGTAACATACCCAACATTACACTATCTGCAGTAGTCTCACAAACCATGCTCAAATCTCTGAACTGTTCAATTAACTCAATTTCTTTCACCATCAGAGCTGCCATATGAATTGTTTTCCTGCTCAAAGCATCCGCCACTACATTGGCCTTTCCTGGATGATAACTCAAACTGAAGTCATAATCCTTCAAAAATTCTAACCATCTTCTCTGTCTCATATTTAGCTCTTTCTGATCAAACAGATATCTCAAACTCTTATGATCACTAAACACTTCAAATCTCTAACCATACAAATAATGCCTCCAAATTTTCAACACAAAAACAACCGCAGCCAATTCGAGATCATGAGTAGGGTAATTTCGCTCATGCACTCTCAGTTGCCGCGAAGCATATGCTACTACCTTACCATTCTGCATAAGAACTCCGCCTAATCCCATCTTAGACGCATCACAGTACACCACAAACGGTTCACTCGGAGTCGGCAACACTAACACCGGTGTCGTAGTCAATTTCTTCTTCAGCTCTTCAAAGCTTTCTTCACAAGCAGCATCGCATACAAAAACTTGGTTCTTCCTCGTCAACTGAGTCAATGGCAACGCCAAATTAGAGAACCCTTCAATAAACCTGCGGTAATAACTAGCCAAACCCAAAAAGCTTCTAATCTCCGTTGCTGTCTTCGGCGGTTCCCACTGCAACACTGCACTCACTTTCGACGGGTCCACCGCTATACCATCACCAGATATTACATGTCCCAAGAAACTCACCGTCTTCATCCAAAAGTCACACTTCGACAGTTTAGCAAACAACTTATTATCCTTCAGCACCTGCAAGGCAATTCTCAAATGTCCTGCATGCTCTTCATCAGACTTAGAATAAATCAATATATCGTCAATAAATACAACAATGAACTGATCCAAATAAGAATGGAAAATTCTGTTCATATACTCCATAAACACTCCCGGCGCATTAGTCACTCGAAACGGCATTACAGCATATTCGTAATTCCATATCGAATCCTAAAAGCAGTCTTCTGAATATCACCTTCTTTTACTATGATCTGATGGTAGCCCGATCTCAAGTCGATCTTACTGAACACTCGAGCACCCGCCAGCTGATCCATCAAATCATCAATCCTAGTTAGAGGATACTTATTCTTAATAGTCACTTTATTCAACTGACGGTAATCGATGCATAGACGCATACTACCATCCTTCTTCTTCACCAATAACACTGGAGTTCCCCATGGCGACACACTCGGTCTAATAAACTTTCTGTCCAATAATTCTCCAATCTGAGACTTCAACTCAGCCAATTCCACTGCAGACATCATGTACGGCGCCATAGAAATAGGCCTCGTACCAGGAACAAGATCAATACTAAATTCAACTTCTCGCGTCGGTGGCAATTCCATAATGTCGTCAGGAAACACTTCCGGAAATTCATTCACTATTGCCAATTCCTCCATTGACGCTTTTCTATCCACCGATAATGGTGTAAATAAAGCAAACACTTTGGCTTCATCTTCCAACAAAGTCCTCAATTCTTTACTAGACAAAGAATCTGCCAAAGCTTCTTCTTCTAGAGTCAGGTACAACAATTCCTTCTGAAAACAATCGACGTAGACTCGATTGAACTCTAACCAGTTCATACCCAGAATAACATCCAAATTACCAAGTGGTAGACAAATCAGATCCACTCCAAATTCTCTACCGAAAATAGTCAGCGGACACTTCAAACATACTAAAGAAGTAGTCACTGAACCAATCGAGGGTGTCTCAATAGTCATTCGTCCCTCAAGAGTAGACGACACCAATCCTATCTTCTTCACACAATCAACAGATATAAACGAGTGGGTTGCACCCGTATCAATAATAGCAGTCAAAGGAATATTATTGATAATACAAGTACCTTTGATAACACGCTCATCACTGACGGCTTGAGTCCCTGCCAAAGCAAACACTTTCCCACCAGCCGGAAACGCCTGAGACTTCTTCGGCTGCTCACAATGGGTACTAATGTGACCCTTCTCACTACAGTTATAACAGGTCGACATAGTAGCTCTGCAATCAGCTATCACATGACCTGGATTCCCACACTTAAAACACTTATTTACTTCATTAGGACAATCATTAGCACGGTGTCCCATGCCACCGCACCGAAAACATTTCCCATCAGCAGATGTTTTTCCCTCTCTGGGCTTCTTATCAACAACAGCTTTACGGTTTCCCTTATCAGCAACAACACTATAAGGAGTACCATTGAACCTCTGCTTACCCTTACGGTCATTAACAGCTTTGTAGTGCGCAATCCTTGCCCGATTGTCATTATCATAAATTCTGCTCCTGCTTACCAGCTCAGGATAACTCCTGATCTTCTGACAAGCAATCCCCAACTTAATCTCTGGACGCAGTCCATTCGCAAAACTTTAAACACTTAGAAGTCATCGCCCCCTCAATATTGTAGTGAGGACAATACTGTACCAGCTCCTCAAACTTAGCAGCGTACTCTGCTACAGTCATACTACCCTGCTTCAGCTCTAAGAATTCAATCTCCTTAGCACTTCGAACATCTTCCGGAAAATACTTTTCCAGAAAACCTTTCCGAACCACCTCCCAAGTAATGGCAGTTCCAGCAGCTTCCAATCTTTGGAGACTGTTGTCCCACCAAGCTTCAGCCTCGCCCTCCAGCATGTGAGTACCAAACCTCACCTTCTGCTCATCATTACAATCCATAGTCCTGAAAATTTTCTCAATTGCCTTCAGCCACTTCTGTGTAGCTTTAGGATCCAGAATTCCTCCTTCAAACGTCGGCGGTTTGTTGCTCCGAAACTGCGCCAAACTCCTGAATTGGGCATCTGCAGTTTGGTTCTGATTAGCAACCGCCTGCGCCATTGCTTGCATAGCAGCAGCCAACGCAGCATCGTTCCTTCCTGCCATACTGCTCAAAAATAACAACACCAGGTTAAAAGATACTCAACTCTATCCTAAAGGACAGACTCAACTCGACTCAACAACACTGGCCGGACGGACCGACCTGCTCTGATACCAATTGTAACACCCCACTTCCCAAAAACAATTAAAATAATAAACATTATAAATAAACATCAGAGTTTTTCTTCCCAAGTGGGATATCACATAGCAAAACCAACATTTCCTTATAAAAAGGTTTTTCTCCAAATACAGCGGAATATCAAATAGTAAAATCCAACAAAGTTTTGATACGTTCACAGGAAATAAAATACAAGTTCAACAGAAGGCAACTAAAAACACCCAAGTCCCGTACTACGTATCAGAGCATCCTAGACTCGACTGGCACACCATAATCCAAGTTAGCTAAGTACCTGGATTATCTGTACTTCCGGGGAAGCACAGACAACAACAACAACAAAGGGGTGAGAAAACATGATCAAAAATATATTGGTAATGTAATACATGTAAACAAGGTAGTAAAACACACCAACACACCAATATTCACCCTACAACACCAATCACGAACCTACTGTTCAAATTACAATATAACATATTATAATGCAAATCTGCAACTCAACACCATGCATGCGGTACCGTCTCATTGGTTCATTAAATCGAACCCTGGACAAATCACTTACGCTCCTACTGAGATATGATCTATCCCCGACAGATCACTTACGCTCCTACTGAGATGTGATCTATCTCCCACCATTCTCCACAAAGGAGTACGGATGAATCCCTTACGCTCCTCCTGAGATATGATTCATCCCACCAAACACCATGATATGCACGACACCAATGCATAGCTATTATGTTCAGGCACACTAAGTGCACACGATCCTCCTGATCATATCATCATACGTCAATGCATATATGTATAGATATATTACACACCAACATCATATAATTCAAATCACACAGTGAGCAATCTCACATTCTAACACCAAGTATAAACACATCCCACCATCCGGGGACACACCAACTAATTATCCATTTAAAGTAGAATATTAAGGGATCGCTTACTATCACCAAGTACACCAGTTAAATTCCACAATCACCATTCTATCACTTCCTCAAGGCCAAAGGGATCACACAAGACCAAAACTCAAGGCCAAACATCACAAAAAGTCACATTCTGCTGCTACGCTCGATGTCCCATTCTCCAGGCGAAGCCCCGCAGCGAATGTTCGCCAACCTTCACCAGGCGAACCTGCTGGTGAAGCCCCATTCCACTATCGTGCATTCTCCAGGCGAAGGGATCATTCGCCAGGCGAACCTTCGCTGGCCACACTTGCAGGCGAAGTTCCTACCCTTTCAGTCTGGGATTTAATTCAGAATTATTCGCTACCGTTCGCTCACCTTCGCCAGGCGAATACTCGCCCCCGTTCGCCAGGAGAAGCTTCGCCAACACTCGCCAGGCGAATCCCAGCGAATGCTGCGATCCACCAAATTTTCCACTGCTTTGAAGTGCTACCAGAGCCAAATTCAAGCCTAACATTCCAACTCTAATTCTCATCCTATTCTCGGTATCAATAGTGCACGTAATTCAAACCAATCGCACCCTAATCCATATTCCAGAATCAACACTTAAACATTCTATCGATACATCAAAAAGGTTACACAGAACTTCCCTAAAACCGTAAACCCAACCAATACCCCAAACTCACCAAAAACAACAATTCATCAACATCAACATATATCAATTCATCATTGGTTTATCAAATACCAATTCTCAACATCAATTAACAATTATATGCATGTCAACATAAAACTTCATACACCGATACATTCCTACGGGGTTAAGGAATCCCCACTACCCTATACATGTAAATACCATCCCAATCATGTTTCTCCCCCCTTACCTTGGTAATTGTTCTAATCAGTGGAAATCCTCCAAGTTTGGCCAATTTTGACTTTCCCTCTTCTCCTTCGTTCTTCGCTCTCTTTCCCGTTCTTCTCACTTCTATCGTCCTTTTCTCTTCTCACGTTCTAACTCCCCCTCTTATTCCTCTATTTTATTTTATATATTCTAATCCCAAGTAATAATAATAAAATATTACTAATAATACTAATAATATTCTAATACTATTAATAATAATAGTAGTAATAATAATATTATTATCTCATCAAAATCATAATAATACTAGTAATAATAATAAATATAATAATAATAATAATACCCGCACCAATATTACCATTATTCATTATATTATCATATTCACACCAGAACACCACCAATAATCCTCCCATATTAGGGACACTCAGCAAACATCATCCAACACACCCCCACCAAAGGGCACACCAACATATAATAATTAAAATAATAATAAAATGAATAAATAAATAAAATGGGTGTTACATCACATGTCTTGGTTGATACAGGATCATCCCTCAATGTGCTTCCGAAGAAGGCATTGATGAAGTTGGACATTCAAGGTTTGATGTGCACGCCCAGTGATCTGGTCGTGAGGGATTTTGATGGATCTAAGAGATCAGTGTTTAGAGAAATCACGCTGCCTATTCAGATAGGGCCAGAGATATTTGATGAAACTTTCTATGTTATTGATATCCAGCCAGCATACAGCTGTTTGCTTGGCCGGCCTTGAATACATGCTGCCGGGGCAGTTGCCTCAACGTTCCATCAAAAGTTGAAATACATGGTAGAAGGGAAGATAGTTATGGTGTGCGGTGAAGAGGACATTATGGTCAGCCATTTGTCATCTTTCAAATATGTAGAAGTGGATGGTGAGATCCACGAAACGCTCTGCCAGGCATTTGAAATAGTTCAGATTCAGAGGAAGTCTCCTGTAGAAGCCAAGGGCCTAGAGGTTTCGATGTCGTTGCTCAAGGAAGCTCGTGCTATCATAGAATCTGGATCGTCTCAGAAGTGGGGCCAAGTTCTCGATGTTCCTGTCAAGTAGGACAAGTTCGGCCTGGGATACAAACCCTCTAGTTCTTTTCAGATTCTGAGATACAGGGGACCTGTACAGTTCACCAACAGTGGGGTGATATTTGACAGGATCAATGTCATTGAAGACGATGAAGGTGACAGTGACTGCAACATGGATGCCTGGATCCATCCATGTGCTCTCGGCCAGAAGCTGTGCAACTGAACTACCGAAGAAGTCATTCATGTTACTGCTGCAGAGTAATGTTCATTGTTTTGATTATGTTCAATCCTGCATTCTGCCCAAGACGTAGTGACCCATTTGTGGGGCCTTCTTGTTATTTATAGTTTATCATTAATAAAAGACGTTTCGCATTCAAATATTATGATCTCTGTTTTTCTTGTTTTTGTTTTGCATTTATACTTAACAGAAAAATGGCAATGTGTTTTGTTTGTTGCATCGCATAATAAACATAACATCCTCATGCAGGTCTTTTCTATCAGATGCCATCGATTCAGGTTCATCTATGACTTCGTATGACTTTGATAATCCCATTTATCAAGCTGAAGATAAGACTGACGAAGACTGTAAACTACCCGAAGAGTTAGCCAGACTTCTCAAGCAAGAGGAAAGGGTTATTGTACCTCATCAGGAGGATATTGAGATTATTAATCTGGGCACCGAGGATGACAAGAAAGATGTTAAAGTGGGGGCTGCATTGGAAGACAGTGTCAAGAGAAGATTGGTTGAAATGCTCAGTGAGTATAAAGATATCTTCGCTTGGTCTTACCAAGACATGCTTGGGCTGGATACAAATATTGTGGTACACCGGTTGTCTCTCAGAGAAGATTGATCACCAGTCAATCAGAAGTTAAGACGGACAAGGCCTGACATGGCAGTCAAGATCAATGAAGAAGTTCAAAAGCAATTGAATGTTGGGTTTCTTGCTGTCACGAATTACCCTTCGTGGGTCGCTAATATTGTTCATATGCCTAAAAAGGATGGAAAGTTTAAGATGTATGTTGATTATCGAGATCTGAATAAAGCGAGCCCGAAAGACGATTTCCCGCTTCCTCACATCAATGTGTTGGTTGATAACACCGCTCAATATTCTGTGTTTTCGTTCATGGATGGCTTTTCTGGGTATAACCAAATCAAAATGGCCCCAGAGGACATGGAGAAAACTACTTTCGTCACACCATGGGGGACTTTTTGTTATAAGGTAATGCCCTTTGGATTGAAAAATGCAGGGGAAACTTATCAGCGGGCGATGGTCACTTTGTTTAATGATATGATTCATCATGAGGTGGAAGTCTATGTTGATGACATGATTGCAAAGTCACATATGGAGGAGGGACATCTGGTCGATCTTCTAAAATTGTTTGAAAGGTTGTGGAAGTTCAAGCTGAGGCTGAATCCTAACAAGTGCACCTTCGGGGTGAGATCTGGAAAGTTATTGGGTTTCATTGTCAGTGAAAAGGGTATTAAGGTAGATCCTGCCAAAGTAAGAGCTATACAAGAAATGCCTAAGCCGAGAACAGAAAAGAGGTTCGTGGTGAAGGTGAGAAAACTACTTAGAAGGGGGGGGGGGGGTTGAATAAGTATGACAAATAATCAAAGATTCAAACACAGTTATTTTTATCCTGGTTCGTTGAACTCAACTACTCCAGTCCACCCTCTCAAGAGTGATTTGCCTTTCTCAATCAAGGACTTAATCCACTATTTAATCAAACAGATTACAATAGTAACACCTAAGAACAACTGTTCTTAGTCTTCTCAAGAGCTACTGATCCCAACTGGATCCTCTTAAGGAAACCTTTTACAATCAATGTAAAACTATTACAAGAGTAAGAATGCTTCTAAAAAGCTATTATCACAACTGTGATATTTCTCTTAAGTTTAAGAACAAAGTTACAGCAAATAGAATATAAGAGCTTTTGAGAGATTTGCTTTCAGTGATTTTTGCAAGTAATTCATTACTGAAGAAGATGGAGTGGACTTCTTTATATAGGCACTTAGATCCATGAAGTCTTCTCAACGTTGAAGGCTGTGCTGAAAAGCCTGGAGCCTTTTGTCTTTACATTGGAGGTTGTGCTGAAAAAGCCTGATGCCTTTTGTCTTTTACTTTGCAGAAACTTTCCTTAGAATGGAATGCACAGATAAAACCTTTTTGTCTGTGTTCTTGTGTCTAACACAAAAGAGGAAAGAGCTGTTGAGATATGCCAACGGACATATTCAAATCTTCTTCACTAAGTAAGTTCAGCTATCAACATCAGAGTCTGGATCTTCAGAATCTCCAGAGTAGAGATCTTTTGGATCTGCAGAGTCTTGGGATATTCTTCAGATTATGCTGAATCAGAGTATATGTAGCTTGAGTGCTTGAGCGTGTAGTTCTGTCAGAGTAGAGTCTTCTATATCAGATTCTCAATACTTATGCAGCGCAGTATCTTCAGAGTCTTCTGATGACTAAGCTTCTGAACTCTCAGAGTCTTCTATTCTTTAGAGGCTTCTGCTTCAGAATCTTCAGTAGACAGCACTCAGATTCTTCTGGAGGCAGCATTCAGATCTTCATATAAGATGCTCTTGAACCTTTGAAGCCTTTCATAATATCATTGTTCAGATCCAAATTTGCTCTTTAAGAATATTTTCTTTAGTACCTGTAGCAAACAGTCTAGAACAAATTTAGAGTATATAATTCTTGAATACAAAATTCATAAGTGTTATCATCAAAACATAGAGATATTACTAAGAAACAATCTGTGTTCTTACAATCTCCCCCTTTTTGATGATGACAAAACATGAGAAATTTTGTTCAATAAAAAGTATGAATTATAACTCCCCCTGAGATTAACAATCTCCCCCTGAAATAAATACTCTAATAGAAGAAAACACTTCCCTTTTTTGATTAAGTATATTTCAGATTCAGAGCCTGATGCAAGAGGTTTGACTTTCAGAATCAAATCTTGATGCCAGATAATTATGACTTCCTTCAGTCAGAGCGCCTGGTTATCATCTTGCTTGAATTATCTTCCAGAGTAAAGGTATCAGAGTAAGATATCAGAGTTGATTGAATACTCAGATTTGCTTTGGAAGATCAGGTTCTGGTTGGAAAAGTCTCAGGGTAACTTCAATGAATTATGTCAGATATATCAATGTAATCTGAAAGACTTAAATTTAAGTTAAGTTAATAAAATGTATGAATTTCAGTTTTAGTAATTGCTTATAGTTTGAACAATCAGATTCTCTTTTTCTCCCCCTTTTTGTCATAATCAAAAAGATTTTTAAAGACATAAAGAGACAGAAGAAAAGAAGCATATAGAAGCAAAAAACATCAACTTTCAATTAAACAGATCAGAGTTCACAATCAAACAGAGTCACAAAAGAACAGATAGATGCCAAAAAGCATAACAAAATAATAAGAAAACAACAGAAGCAATAACATGTGCAAAAACATCAAATAAAACTAAGTCTGGCGTGAGGCAATAAGGGTCAGAAGCTCTGTCATTTTGGTAGTTGACTCTTCTTGCTTAGACATCCAGGTTTTAATCTCATCAGTTGTCTTATCTTGCTTTACCATCCAATCTTTTATTTCCTTGACATCATTCACAAGCTCTGTGACCACAGATGAAGAAGGAGCAGATGCAGTAGCAGCAGTGTTCTCTTCAGACTGGTTCTCTTCAGAAGCTTGTTCAACCATTTCTGATTCAGGAGCCTCTGGAGGAGCAGCTTCCAGAAGCAACACAGGAGGAGGAGGGGGCATGTTCATCAGAGTTATCTTGATTAACTCTGCAAACTGAGTCTTTGCAAGCTTAGGACATTTAGCTCTAACTTTTAAAGCAGCTTTGTTGAACATCCAGATGAAACGCTTCCAAGCAGCATTTGAAACAGCTGGATCCAAACTTGACATGCACACATCCTTAACACGAGCATATTCAGAATCTATCTCCTTCTTGAATATTTCAAACATAGCATTAACACATGATCCTAGATCTGACTGTTCAGACTGTTCAGAGGGTTTAGGATTAGGAGTGTTAACAGGAGTAGGTTCAGATGGTGTAGGTTCAGATGGTTGTGGTTGAGGTGATGTTGGTTGAGATGTTTGGATGTTAGACTGAGGGAGTTCAGATGGTTGAGGAATGGTTTGTGTTTCAGATAGATTGGTTTCAGATGGTTGAGTGATGGTTTGGGTTTAAGTTAGATGAGTTTCAGATGGTTGAGGGATGATTTGGGTTTCAGATGGTTGAGTTTCAGATGGTTGAGATATGGTTTTCTGAGGTGGGGAGTTGAGTGGAGTATGAAACAAAGAAATGTTAACATGTTCCTTCATAGCAATGTCAGAACATGCTTGTTTGAGAGACTCTGGTTCAAACTCAGATGAATCAGATGATTCACAATCAGAAGATTCTTCTGAGTGAACAGATGTTGAAGAAATATTAATGGATTTATTCAGGGGTTGGATATCCAGAATATCTTCAGAAAGATTTGGATCTTCTGATGGAACTGGTTGTTCAGAGTGTTCAGTTTGAACAGTCTCTGGTTGGTTTGGTTCTGAGATGATTATATCTGGTTGGGAAATTTCTGGTTGGGAAATTTCTAGTTGTGGAATTTCTGTTTGTTGAATTTCTGGTGAAGTAGGTTGAGGGGGTTCAGATGTAGTATGAGGTTGGGGTTCAGAGGGAATTGGTACAGAAGATGGTTGTGAATGTACTGGTTCAGATGAAGGTGGTTCAGATGAAAGGTTTGCAGATGGTTTGGGTTTAGAAGTTCTATGTCTAAGGTTTGGAGAGAGTTGAGGTGATGAAAGGGGTGAATGAACAGCAGGTGTAGGATCAGATGTTAATACCTGATGAATAGTGTCTCTTATCTCTTCTAGAGTAGCATCTCTAGAATTGATTCTGGCTTTCTTTACTCCTTTCTTCTTCTTCCTTGGAACTTCAGATACTTTCCTTTTCTTCTGAACCGATCCTTCTTCAGCTTTTCTCTTACTACGCCTTTCCTTCATCAGATTGGGCAGTTCTTCTCCTTGTTTCTGAACAAGGTTAGCAGGTAGAGGAATTCCTTCCTTCAGACACTCTGCAATGTAATCCCAGACAATACTTTTTGGTTCATCTGCACTGAACATTGGAAAATCTTCTATGGGTATCCTTCTGCCATTAACCTCCTCAGAGTTTATCTTCCTTAGTTTACCATTCAGCTCTGAAATGATCTTCATTCTTTTCAGAGTGAGTCCGTTTATCTCAGATCCAATGATGTATGACAGATCCTCTGTTATCTTTGCATCTGTCAGATGCTTCACCAACTTGTTTTCTATAAGGATGTCTGAAATAAGTCTTCCCAGAGGTATCCCAGTTCTAACTTTCCCAGCTTTAGCTCTGACCTCTTCTCTAGTCTCTTTGACATGAGTCAGAAGATGATTGAAAATCAGATAGGGCAGATCCACCTTAATATTCTTGCTGATGCAGTACATGAAGTAGAGATGCTTTGAACTCACATAGTCTGGTGAGTTGGTTGACTTTCTGTGAAAGATTGTACTCATAAATATCTTTGCCCAGATCCTATAGATAGGTTTCAGATCTTTAACCTTACTTGTTGGTGTTCCAGCTACAGTAATCTCTTCATATACCTTAGCCATATCAATACGTGAAGAGGCTAGGTTTGTAACACCATCAGATTCTTTATAACTGAACAGTTGCCTGATCAGTTTCTCAGTAATTACTATCTCCTTCCCAAGGACAGATGAGTGAATGAACTTAGGACCAGCACTAGCGTGAATCCAGAATTCCTTCACAAGAGTTGGGTATACAGGACCCATTAGTCTCTCAAAATACTTCTCCCAGCCTTGAGCTTTAATGGCAGTTGTTAGGTCAAACCCATTTTCTTCTAATGATTCAAGATCAACGAAACTCTCACACAGAACCTCAAGATCCACAACTGGAGTAAATAGAGTGCGTTCTGGTTTCTTGTACATTATATTTTTGTTGGAGATTTCAGCAGCATTTGATGAAGAAGCCATTGTTGAAGATGAAGCTTTTGATTTGGGTTTAGGGTTTTGGTAGAGGTTGAAGAGTAAGCAAAAACGCATAAGTGTAGTGAGTGTGAAAAGTGTGAAAATAGTGTGATATGTGGTATTTATAGAGAACCAAAAAATCATGCATTGGGCACATCAAAAGACACATACGCACGTTTACACAGCATTTAATGAAAGTAATCATTTCAATTTAAAATTATGACAATTGGGGGGAAATCCAAGAAAAATGAGATTTTCAAAGCAGTACCTCAAACGTCAATTTAGTAGAGCACTCCATCTTTTCAGATTCTGAGTGACACATGTTTGCTTTGTATGTGCATCTGATATCTCTCAAGAAATGAAACGTTTCCAACATTCAGATCTTCTGAGTTTGTTAGTTCAGAGTTTCACACAAATAAATCAATTAAAGATAAATGAACAAATAATCAGATGAAATACTTCAGACCTTTAAACATTTTGCATCTGAGAAGTTGCCTCTGATAAATATTACTCTGGACAAAAATCCATACAAATATTTTTCAGAATGAACTTAAAACTATCTTCAGTAAGGGGTTTTGTGAAAATATCAGCCCATTGATGATCTGTATCAACAAAAGCTAGATTTATTACACCCTTCTGAACATAGTCTCTGATGAAGTGATGTTTAATTTCTATATGTTTAGCCTTAGAATGTAGGATTGGATTTTTTGACAAATATATAGCAGAAGTATTATCACAGAAGATAGAAAGATTACTCTCATAGATCTGATAATCTTCTAACTGACTCTTCATCCAGAGCATCTGCGTACAACATCCAGCAACAGCAATGTATTCTGCCTCTGTAGTTGATAGTGCAATAGTAGGTTGCTTCTTGCTGTACCATGAGATCAGATGACTTCCAAGAAACTGACAGCTTCCAGAAGTGATTTTACGTTCAACTCTGTCTCCAGCATAATCAGCATCACAGAATCCAACTAATGAAAATTCATCAGATCTTCTGTAACACAGACCCATTTTAGTAGTACCTTTCAGATACCTTAGAATCCTCTTAACAGCTGTCAAGTTTGATTCTCTATGATCTGATTGGAATCTTGCACATAAGCAGACACTAAACAGAATATTAGGTCTAGAAGCAGTCAAGTATAGAAGAGATCCTATCATACCTCTGTAGAGTTTCTGATCTACCTTCTTACTTACCTCTTCCTTACCTAGAGTGCTTGTAGGGTGCATTGGAGTCTTTTCCATCTTACTATCAACCATGTTGAACTTCTTCAGAAGCTCTTTAACATATTTGGTCTGATGTATGTAGGTGCACTCTGGAGTCTGGTTGACTTGGATTCCCAAAAAGAATCTCAATTCTCCCATCATGCTCATCTCAAACTCTGCCTGCATACATTTAGCAAACTCCTTTCCAAGCGTAATATTTGTTGATCCAAAAATAATATCATCTACATATATTTGACAAATCAACAGATCTTTCTTAAGAGTTTTACAGAATAAAGTTGTGTCCACTTTTCCTCTGATAAAATTTTTCTTCAGAAGGAAATTGCTCAACCTCTCATACCAAGCTCTGGGAGCTTGTTTTAAGCCATAAAGAGATTTCTTTAGTTTAAAAACATGATCTGGAAAGTTTTCACTTTCAAAACCAGGAGGTTGGTGGACATATACTTCCTCTTCTATAATACCATTAAGAAAAGCACTTTTAACATCCATCTAATATAGAGTGATGTTATTCTATGCAGCAAATGAAATAAGAAGGCATATAGATTCTAACCTTGCCACTGGAGCATAAGTTTCAGTGTAATCAATACCTTCTTGTTGACTGTAACCTTGAGCAACCAGCCTTGCCTTATTCCTTTCAACTTCTCCCTTTTCATTCAACTTATTCCTGAAGACCCATTTTGTTCCAATAACATTGAATCCTTTAGGTCTAGGAACTAAATCCCAAACTTCATTTCTGGTGAATTGATTTAGCTCTTCTTGCATGGCAATAATCCATTCATTATCTTTCAGAGCCTCATCCACAGATGTTGGTTCAATTATTGACACTAAGCCAAACAATGAAGATTCAGATGTTCTGAGATAGGATCTTGTCCTGATTGGATCATCTTTCTTTCCAATAATCACATCTTCTGGGTGAGATACCTTGATTCTGGAAGAAGATCCTCTGACATTTGATCTTTCAGAAATGTGTAAGTTGTCAAATTGAGAAGATAAGGGAATAGCATCTGGAGTTGCTTCAGATTCCTTCTGTTTAGCCTTTTCTTCCTCTGAGCCTTTAGAGTCTGTGAGAATCACTTCTCTATCTGCAGAACTTTCAAACTGCTTTGGCTTTTCAGAGCCAAGCTTATCATCAAATCTTACATGAATAGATTCTTCCATAATCTGTGTTTCAGTATTGAATACTCTGTAGCCTTTAGAGCGTTCAGAATAACCAAGCATGAAACACTTCTGTGCTTTGGAATCAAACTTGTTAAGATTCTCTTTAGTGTTAAGTATATAACAAGTACATCCAAAAGGATGAAAATATGAAATATTGGGCTTTCTGTTCTTCCACAGTTCATATGGAGTCTTTTTCAGGAGAGGTCTTACACACACTCTGTTCTGAATGTAACAAGCTGTGTTAATTGCTTCTGCCCAAAAGTGTTTTGCCAGATTTGTCTCATTGATCATGGTTCTGGCCATTTCTTGCAGAGTTCTGTTTTTCCTTTCTACAACCCCATTTTGTTGTGGAGTTCTAGGACAGGAAAAATTATGAGCAATGCCATTTTCAGAAAAATATTTTTCAAAATATTTATTTTCAAATTCACCACCATGATCACTTCTGACTTTTATAATTTTGAAATCTTTTTCATTCTGGACTTGCTTGCAGAAGTCAAAGAACACAGAATGTGACTCATCCTTGTGTTTTAAGAACTTTACCCATGTCCATCTACTATAGTCATCAACAATGACTAATCCATACTTCTTGCCTCTGATGGATGCAGTTTTCACTGGTCCAAACAGATCAATATGAAGTAATTCTAGTGGTTTGGAAGTAGAAACAACATTTTTGGATTTAAAAGATGATTTTGAAAACTTCCCTTTTTGGCATGCTTCACAAAGAGCATCTGAGGTGAACTTCAGATTAGGAAGTCCTCTGACAAGATTAAATTTATTAATCTGAGATATATGTCTCATATTAATATGGCCCAATCTTTTATGCCAGACCCATTGCTCTTCATTAACAGACAAGAGGCATTTAACATTCTGAACTTTAAGTTCTGAAAGATTTATTTTATAAATGTTGTTTTTCCTCTTACCACTAAATAGGATAGAGCCATCCTTTTGACTAATAGCTTTACAACATTTTTGATTAAAGGTAATATCATAACCATTGTCACTTAATTGACTTATGGACAATAAGTTATACTTTAACCCTTCAACAAGTAAAACATTAGTAATAGAGGGAAGTTTACCATTTCCAATGGTGCCAGATCCAATGATCTTTCCCTTCTGATTCCCTCCAAACTTCACATCACCTCCAGATCTAAGTTCCAGGCTTTGGAACATATACTTTTCTCCTGTCATGTGTCGTGAGCATCCAGAGTCCAGGTACCATGATTGGCGTCCTGACCTTGCTGCTAAGAACATCTGCAACAGGAATTATTTTACTTTTAGGTACCCATATCTTCTTGGGTCCTTTAGGGTTAGTTGGTTTGTAGGTTTGTCTAAACTTCTATTTTTCAACATAATGTTTATTCTGACTTGCCTTGGGTTTAAACACATAAGTATTCTTCTCAGAGCTTGTGTGTTTAATGTCATTTAAGTGACCAAACTTAAATTGAGAGTACAGAGGTGTCTTCTTGATGAAGAGTTTGTCAACAGATTTTGGATTACATCCAGAGGAAGATTCATATCCAATACCTCTTCTGTTGTTCCCACTAACACCATAGATCATAGAAGCCATCTTGCTTCTGTCTATGCTCTTAGTAAGGAATCTCTGAAAGCTAGAGTCATACTTTTCTAAAATGTTTTCACATGACTTAGCCTCAGATTCAGATTCTTGTTGAGTTATTTCAAAGTCATTTTTGATTTTCAGATTAATTTCTTTTTGCTCAACAAGTTCTGTCTTCAGAAGATCAATCTCAGATTCAAGACTGCTTTTCAGCTTCTTGTATTTGAGTTTGATATTGTTATAGCTTTTCAGAACTTCTGATAAAACTTTGACAAGTTCTTCTTTAGTAAGTTTAGCCATTACCTCTTTAGCGTCATCGTCAGATTCAGATCCTGAAGTTCCTTCTTCCTGATCTTCTGTGCTGGCCATCAGTGCAACATTAGCACATTCTTCTTCTAATTCAAAAGATGATTCAGATTCATCTGAGTCATCCCATGTTGCCATCAGAACCTTCTTCTTTTTGTTAAACTTCTTCTTGGGTTTTTCTTTTTGAAGTTTGGGGCAATCATTCTTGTAATGCCCAGGTTCTTTGCACTCATAGCATACAACTTCTTTCTTGCCAGATCTTCTGTGCCCAGAAGATTCCTTTCTCTGATCAGATTTTCTGAAGTTGTTGAACTTCTTTCCCTTGTGCTTCCAGAGTCTGTTGATCCTTCTGGACAGCATGGATAATTCATCTTCTTCTTCAGAAGAAGATCCTTCAGAGCTTTCTTCAATAACCTGCAGAGCTTTAGCAGATTTATTAGATTTTAAAGCAATAGATTTACCTTTCTCTTTCTTCTGAGGTTCATCTTCCTTAAGCTCAATTTCATGGCTCCTCAGTGAGCTGATGAGTTCTTCTAAAGATATCTTGTTCAGATCTTTAGCCATCTTCAAGGCAGTCACCATTGGTCTCCATCTGGTAGGTAGACTTTTGATGATTTTCTTTACATGATCTGATGTGGAGTATCCCTTGTCCAGAACCTTTAGACCATCTGTAAGGATCTGAAATTTAGAAAACATAATTTCTATATTTTCAGATTCTTCCATTTTGAACGCTTCATACTTCTGTATAAGCGCCAGAGCCTTGGTCTCCTTCACTTGAGAATTTCCTTCATGAGTCATTTTAAGTGACTCAAACATTCCATGAGTTGTTTCTCTGTTAGTAATATTTTCATACTCAGAATGAGAGATTGCATTAAGCAATATTGTCCTAGCCTTATGGTGATTTTTGAAATCCTTCTTTTGAGCTTCTGTCATTAATTTTCTATCAATTTTCTTGCCATCCTCATTTGTAGGATGTTCATAACCATCAATGACCAAGTCCTACAAATCAGCATCATACCCAAGGAAGAAACTTTCTATCCTGTCCTTCCAGTAATCAAATTTCTCTCCATCAAACATGGGAGGCTTTGTGCTAATTCTATCCCCTTCATATTTGTTACAATTGGATGTATTGGATGTAGAAACATCACCCATAATGACAAACAAATATATATGAAAGTAACTTTTCTCACTGGATCTTTACTGACACGGTTAAGTGGTAGCACACGCAGAACCGGAGCTCTGATGCCAATTGAAGGTGAGAAAAATACTTAGAAGGGGGGGGGGGGTTGAATAAGTATGACAAATAATCAAAGATTCAAACACAGTTATTTTTATCCTGGTTCGTTGAACTCAACTACTCCAGTCCACCCTCTCAAGAGTGATTTGCCTTTCTCAGTCAAGGACTTAATCCACTATTTAATCAAACAGATTACAATAGTAACACCTAAGAACAATTGTTCTTAGTCTTCTCAAGAGCTACTGATCCCAACTGGATCCTCTTAAGGAAACCTTTTACAATCAATGTAAAACTATTACAAGAGTAAGAATGCTTCTAAAAAGCTATTATCACAACTGTGATATTTCTCTTAAGTTTAAGAACAAAGTTACAGCAAATAGAATATAAGAGCTTTTGAGAGATTTGCTTTCAGTGATTTTTGCAAGTAATTCATTACTGAAGAAGATGGAGTGGACTTCTTTATATAGGCACTTAGATCCATGAAGTCTTCTCAACGTTGAAGGCTGTGCTGAAAAGCCTGGAGCCTTTTGTCTTTACATTGGAGGCTGTGCTGAAAAAGCCTGATGCCTTTTGTCTTTTACTTTGCAGAAACTTTCCTTAGAATGGAATGCACAGATAAAACCTTTTTGTCTGTGTTCTTATGTCTAACACAAAAGAGGAAAGAGCTGTTGAGATATGCCAACGAACATATTCAAATCTTCTTCACTAAGTAAGTTCACCTATCAACATCAGAGTCTAGATCTTCAGAATCTCCAGAGTAGAGATCTTCTGGATCTGCAGAGTCTTGGGATGTTCTTCAGATTATGCTGAATCAGAGTATATGCAGCTTGTGTGCTTGAGCGTGTAGTTCTGTCAGAGCAGAGTCTTCTATATCAGATTCTCAATACTTATGCAGCGCAGTATCTTCAGAGTCTTCTGATGACTAAGCTTCTAAACTCTCAGAGTCTTTTATTCTTTAGAGGCTTCTGCTTCAGAATCTTCAGTAGACAGCACTCAGATTCTTCTGGAGGCAGCATTCAGATCTTCATATAAGATGCTCTTGAACCTTTGAAGCCTTTCATAATATCATTGTTCAGATCCAAATTTTCTCTTTAAGAATATTTTCTTTAGTACCTGTAGCAAACAGTCTAGATCAAATTTAGAGTATATAATTCTTGAATACAAAATTCATAAGTGTTATCATCAAAACATAGAGATATTACTAAGAAACAATCTGTGTTCTTACACGTGGTTTCCTGGGGAGATTAAACTACATTGCAAGGTTTATATCACATCTTACAGCCACTTGTGAACCAATATTCAAATTGTTGAGAAAAGATCAAACAGACAGGTGGAATGAAAATTTCCAGAAGGCATTTGAAAGAATAAAAGAATATCTGCAGGAACCTCCAATACTCATGCCTCTAGTTGCAGGGAGACCACTGATCATGTACCTTACGGTTCTTGAGAATTCAATGGGATGTGTGTTCGTTCAACAGGACGAGTCAGGTAGAAAAGAGCATGCCATCTACTACCTGAGTAAGAAATTTCACCGATTGTGAGTCGAGGTACTCAATGCTAGAAAAAACATGTTGTGCACTCGCTTGGGTCGCAAAGCGTTTGAGACAGTACATGTTAAACTACACAACCCTATTGATTTTGAAGATGGACCCGATCAAGTATGTCTTTGAAAAACAAGCGCTCTTCGGAAGGATTTCCCGTTGGCAAATGGTGTTAACAGAGTATGATATTCAGTACGTTTCCCAGAAAGCCATTAAGGGAAGCATTCTGTCGGAATATCTCACGGAACAACCGATTGAGGATTATCAGCCGATGAAGTTTGACTTCCCAGATGAAGACGTCATGTTTCTGAGGATGAAAGACTGTGATGAGCCTTTACCTGACGAGGGTCCTGAGAGAGAATGTCAGTGGAAACTGGTTTTCGACGGAGCGGTTAATTCATATGGTAATGGAATCGGCGCGATCATTACTACTCCTCACGATTCTCATATACCGTTCACCGCCCAATTGACATTCGCTTGCACCAATAATGAAGTTGAGTATAAAGCTTGCATTATGGGTTTAGAAGAGGTCGTTGATATGAGGATTAAGAATCTGGATGTATACGGTGACTCAACGTTGGTCGTTAACCAAATCAAAGGAGAATGGGAAACTCGTCAGGCCAATCTGGTGCCTTATAGAGATTATGCAAGGAGACCGCTGCCTTTCTTTGATAGAGTTGATTTTCATCATATGCCGAGGGCTGAGAATCAGATGGCAGATGCCTTGGCTACGCTTGCTTCGATGTACAAAGTGAATTTCTGGAATGAAACTCCTGCTATCACCATCATGCATCTTGATAGACCTGCTTTTGTGTTTGTCGTTGAGAAAGCATCCGATGGAAAGCCTTGGTATTTCGATATCGAGCATTTTCTCAAGACTCAGGAGTACCCTTCTGGGGCATCCAGCAAGGATAAGAAGACTCTGAGGAGGTTAGCTGGAAATTTTTATCTGAATAAGGACGATGTGCTCTACAGGAGAAACTTCAACATGATCTTGCTGCGTTGTGTTGATGAACTTGAAGCAAACCTGTTGATGGAGGAAGTCCACAAAGGTTCTTTTGGTGCTCATGCCAGTGGGCATGCAATGGCTAGAAAATTGTTGAGAGTTGGGTATTATTGGATGACTATGGAATCCGATTGTTTCAAATATGCCAGAAAGTGCCATAAATTCCAGATTTATGCTGACAAGGTGCATGTGCCACCGGCTCCTCTAAATGTGTTGACATCTCCGTGGCCTTTTGCCATGTGGGGAATCAATGTGATTGGAAAGATTGAGCTGACCGCTTCTAATGGACATTGCTTCATTCTGGTCGCGATTGATTACTTTACGAAGTGGGTAGAAGCAGCTTCTTACGTCAATGTCACGAAGCAGGTGGTAGCCCGATTCATAAAGAAGGACATCATTTATCGTTACGGAATCCCTGAGAGAATCATTACTGATAATGGTTCAAATTTGAATAATAAAATGATGAAGGAACTGTGTCAGAGTTTCAAGATCGAACATCATAATTCTTCTCCATATCGTCCGAAGATGAATGGCGTTGTTGAGGCAGCTAACAAGAATATCAAGAAGATTGTGCAGAAGATGGTTGTGACCTACAAGGACTGGCACGAGATGTTGCCTTTTGCTCTTCACGGTTATCGTACTTCGGTGCATACATCAATCGGGGCAACTCATTTCTCACTGGTGTATGGTACGGAAGTAGTCCTGCCATTGGAAGTTGAGTGGGTGCGGACCAAGTTGAATCAGTTGAGTTTGATTGATAAAAAGAGATTGGCAGTCATTGTCCATGGCCAGTTGTATCAGAGTAGGATGAAGAAAGCCTTTGATCAGAAAGTGCATCCTCGGTGCTTCCAGACGGGTGATTTGGTGTTGAAAAGGATCCTTCCTCCTCAGACAGATCACAGGGGAAAATGGACTCCTAACTATGAAGGTCCGTATGTGGTAAGAAAGTTTTTCTCTGGCGGAGCCTTATTACTATCTACCATGGATGGTGAAGATTTTTTGTCCCCTGTGAACGCGGACGTGGTTAAAAAATACTTTGCTTAAAAGAGACCCACTGGACACAAAAAGAAAAGTCCAGGCAAAAATGGGGCATCCCGGCGAACCATAAAAAGAAATGGTTCGGGAAAAAATTAGGGATAAAAGAAAAAAGATGTGAACCCGCAAAGTTGAAAACCTGAAAAGGCAACTTTGGTAAAAATGGGTATCCCGGTGGATTGAAAACCCGAAAGGGCGGTCCAGGAAAAAGTTAGGGATTTTAAAAAGAAAATGATCACAGTCTGCCTTTGATCTGTAAGCTTGTGAGCAGTTAGCCCGAAAGAAAGGAATCAATCCAGTCAGCCTTGTCAAAAGACGAAACATGGGGAACATCGAAGACATACAGGTCATAGCCGAATCGACACATGGTGGTTGTCTGTTTCCACATTGCCGACATTTATATTGTATTTGTTTTCTTATTTTTGAGCAATTACCTCTTTTCAGGAATTGCATCTGAATTGTAATTCGCCTATTTATAGGCCTTTCATCAATAAAGTATTCACTTCAGTCAAAGAGCTTTCTTTTTCTTGTCCATTTTACTGTTTTGTTTGCGAAATGTCTGTTATTTTGGTAAGCATTGCAGGTAAAAGCAAGAGGTTGTACAGAGCATAACGAAAGCACTGACTTTGCTTGATCGGCAAGTATCATGGATGGTAACTGAGGTAACCATTTCACATATAGAACATTTCTGGTGTTTTTCTTGGTTGCAGGTCAACAGGGTTATCACATATGAGTGAGATTCCCTTATCCTCAGTAGTTCAAAGTCGCAGCGAGTAGCAGTTGCTGTCGGTCGGGTATTCTCAACAGGTAAGTGCAGTCAGGCATGAGCAACGAAGAGGTATGCTTTCCATAATAGAGATCTCGCTTCCCTAGTGAAGTGGTCATCTTCTCTCCGGCAGAGTTGTGTCCTCTCCCCGGCAGAGTCCGATTATCAAGTTTGAAATTTTGTATCTCCAGCAGAACAAAGCTTTGTCGTCGTGAGAAAGTGAGTCCCCAGCAAGATGGAGTTTGTTCTCAGCAGAGCAGGATAGAAGTGATTCCCTCAGTGGCAGGGTTGTTTATAAACCAGTTTTCTTCTCCAACGGGGGCAACATCGGTGACGCCCTTTCCCAACGGAGTCGGTATTCAAGATTGTCTCTAGCAGAGTGCAGTGCTGATTCCCTCGACAGAGTAAGTGGTGGAACAGAAGTGTGGGATTTCCCCATTAGATTCAAGTCCCCGTGGAGTGGGAGTATCTGATATTCCTCGGCAAGACAAGTTGATATTTGATGTAATCCCAAGCAGGGTGGATTTTCTCCCCAAGCAGGGTGGAGTTTTTTTGGAAATGTCAGTCAAGGCTGATTCCCCGAGCAGAGTAAAGTTCATCTCGGCAGTTGGTCGTATCGCTTCCACAGGGACGGTTTTCTCAGCAGGAGGGGTTTGATTTAAGCATAGAATTGCTTGCGTTCCAACCGGGCTATGCAATTTCCCAGAAGAGTTGTATGTTAGAAGGCCATCCAGGGCGTTTTTTTAGCAGGATATAATTTGATCCCCGACGGTGTGGATTTCTCTCTCCCCGGCGGAGTGGGTCTTTTCTCCCTAGCATTTATTTTGCTGGGTTGGCTCTTTTGCATTTTCATTTTGCATTAGCATCCTCCCAAATGCGTAGCATTTCCATTTCGCAGGGAGCATTACGCCATTTTCCAACATAGGCATCTGAAGCATAAGCCAGGTTTAGTGTTTTTGGACCGGATATTCTCTCAGCAGAGAGTGTTTGAATCAAGGGGCTTTCGTGTTATCCGCGTCAGGATGGATTTTTGGGTTGGTTATCTTATCAGATTCCACCCAGCTGAGTCGTTTGGGTAAATGTCTTCGCTTTTCTCAGGTGGGTTGCTTGTGAGTGTTGCCTTCCCAAGTCAAGCTTGTGGTTCTTTCCCCAACAGAGTTGTTCCAACTCTTGGTTGGTCATCGTTGTTTTATGTCAACTTTTGGTTGATGACCCAATGGCGTTTGGATGTTATTCCAACTTTTGGTGGTGATTCTTTATTTCTCTCAGCAGAGTCGAGGATTCCAACTCTTGGTTGGCACCCCTCAACGTAGTTCAGATGATTGGGTTTGGTATTCCAACTTTTGGTTGGCCTAGAAGGTGATCCCAACTGTTAGTTAGTAATCTTTGGTTTCTCCGCACGGAGTCTCTGTTCCAACTTTTGGTTGGAAATCTTTGTTATTCTAACTCTTAGTTAGTAGCTGTTATCCTAACTCTTGGTTAGTAGCCTTTTATTTCAACTCTTGGTTGATAATTTGGGATGATCATCCCAAATTTTGGTTGGCAGTCTTCTGTGGTGGAGTCAGCTTAGTTTAGCGTCCCCCAGCTATCCTAACTCTTGGTTAGTAGATTTTGGTTCCGATTTGTGGTCGATGAGGATCTTTCCCCAGCAATCCTAACTCTTGGTTAGCAGCTTGTGTTCCGACCTTTGATCGATGGTGTTTCCTGGTGATTCTAACTATTGGTTAGTGCCTTGTTTCCAAACTTTTGGTTGGATCTTATCCCTTGTTGGGTGTCCCAACTTTTGGTTGGTAGTCCTCCCTTATTCCTCCGCAGAGCCGTTATCTCAACATTTGGTTGATGAGGAGATTTGGTGTTTTCCAACTTTTGGTTGGTGGTTATGGTTTCCCCAGTATGGTCAGTCGTGGACGTCGATTCGTTTTCTAACTCTTGGTTGGTAGTCTTTGATTCCCCAGTGAGGTCGCCATATCCGGTGTGGTCAATTTGTTGACGCTATTCCAACTCTTGGTTGGTAACCTTTTCTCTCTAATTGTGGATTCCGACTCTTAGTTGGTAGGGGTGGTTTTGTCCCCAGGGAGTAACCCTCATCCCATCTTTTGGATGGTGCTGCTAGATTGTTATCTTTTGATGGATGTTGATCCCATGCGGAGTCGTCTAGTTAGTCTACTCTTTTCCTAGGGGAGGGTCGTCAGGATGTTTTCTCGCACGATGCGGTTTTCTTGATTGGTTCTCTTTTTCGTTCCCCAGCAAGGTTTGTTCCAACTTTTGGTTGGTATATTCCGGGTATTTTCCCGACTTTTGGTTGGTATCTTTTGAATAAATTTCATATTATATTAGATTGTTATCCCCAGCGCGTCATTTTCCGACTCTTGGTTGGTAATCGCTGTTTTGCATTCCTACGGGGTGCAAATTTCTTGGTTCTTTTGTATTTAATCACCTTATACCTTGAACGTTTAAAAGCAGATACTTTTCCTCCCTTCAGGTCCAAGTTGTTTGAATAGGGGCAGCTGTAGCACCACAAAATTTGCCCTTCCGTTTTTGTACCTGGCTTTTGTTTCTTTAGATTTTGCATTCTTCGCATATCATAACATTTGTTCTCGAGGCATGGGATCAAGGTATTCCTGTGACTTAAGTTCATGTTAGCGCAAAAAGATAGAACCAAGAACAGCGAGCATCATAGGATTGGGCATTTATTTTGTCCAACGGTCAGGCGGCCGATTTTATTTTATTTTGCAGGAGAACAGCAGTTCAGAAAGCAGCACTCAGGCTCATGTCAAGTATTTTCACAGTGATAACGGTCAAAAATGAGGTTCAGAAGCTAAACAGAGCTCCAAACAGTTGAAACAGGGCAAATTTATAGATTTCCCTCCAAAAGGCGCCAAAATTCAAATTTTAAAGGTGTTAATCGGTTAACCTATATGGTTAATCGATTAACCAAAGGAAAATTAGCCCAGATTTGAAATTTTAACAGTGTTAACCGGTTAACCATAGCAGATTTTGCCCTGTACGTGATTTTGCAAGCCAATTGCACTTGGGGTCCAATTTTGATCACCTTGGAATTCAAATTTTCATTTGGGAAGGATCTAGAACATCTTTAAATTTCAGATTTCCCTCCAAAATCCCATGCCACTTTCCAAGCCAAGTTTTCCAACCCAATTTCCAAACCTAAGTCATACTTAAGTGATTTACTCCAAACCAAACCATCCAATTCTCATTTCTCACATTCATTTTTCAGAATTGATCAGAATCCTCTCAAATTCTCTCAACTTCTCCATTTCCAAAACCCACACTCAAAGCTCTTTTTCATTGGAATTCTTGATTCTTTATTGGAATCAATGGATTCTTGAGCTAAAACCTCTTTCCATCACCATCATTGAATCAATTTTCATCTTCAATTTTCGTGCAAGCTTGGATCTGAATCTGGAATTGGATCTAGAAGTGATTATTTGAAGCTTTTTGACTCAAGTTTGGTGGATCTTCATTCATACAACAACAATTATCGCGGATCTTGAAGTTTTCCGGGTTTCTAGCATTTGATCTGCTCAAATTCAGTTGATCAACATTTACCGAAGCAAATATCCGCTTCGAAGGTTGGAATTCTCGATCCGATTTAATTTTTGAGCTTATCATGTTAAATATTCATATTCGATTTAATATTGGTTGATTTCGATCCGTTCGATTTGTGATATGGCTGTGCAATTGTGTATCCATGTTGTTGGATCTCTGTTTTGTGTTGTTAAATTCGTGCTTAATTGATAAGTTGATCTGTTGGAACCATGGATAAGCTGTTTTGGTGCTAGAAGTGATTTTGTACTGCTGTTTTTAGCTTCTGGTGCAGTGTTAATCGGTTAACCATTTCAAACTTTCAAAAAAATTTCAAACGTTAACAGTGTTAATTAGTTAACGCATATGGTTAACAGATTAACCTGTTCAAAACTTCAGATTTTCCAAACTTTTTAAGGTGTTAACCGATTAACACTGTGCCAGAATGCCATATTTGTTGTTTTGCTTGCTTGTTTGCATACCGTTTCGATTAGAATCATCATAGATCAGTGTGATGCATTAGGATTGAAATGTTTTGGATATTTGTTCCTGTTTGTGGTTGATTAATCATGATTTTGTTGAAATGTGTGTTCATTTTCCACTTGTTTGCATGCTTGTGTATGTGGCTCGAAGTGATCATTTGTTTGCATGTTTATTTGCTTTCATCTCTTGTTTTGCTCCACATGCTTGCATCATTCCTGCATCGCTGTTGAGGTCGAGATGCGCTTGTGGCGGCTGCTGCCCCATACATTTTTCCTCCCTCCCACCATTCTAAGTGTTGCATTTTCATGTTTGCATTTTTCTACTTGTGATTGATCCTTCCTTTGTTCTTCTTGTGCTTTTTGCCATGATCCCTATAGGATTCCTAGTCCCTCCGTTTAGAATGGGAGTATGAGAGACATTAGGTGCTCAATTCAAGTATGCTAACATTAGGGTAGATGTTTCCCCTTTTAATCCAAACTCTAGGATCACTTTGCATGACAACGTTAGGGCCGAGTTTCCCTTAGACCTTCTGTGCGTCACTCTTTCTCATCTCAAACCATTCTAATTCATCTAATAAAGGCGATAAACGTTGCGCCCTACGAGCCTTAAGCTACACGGGGAATGATGAGTGAGGGGTCTCCTCTCGCTTATCTAGGGATTTTAGTATATGTCCCGTTTGGGGGCGATATACGACGCATTCGCCTCCATGTCATAGTCTTTAGTGCAACGTGAATCACAAACCGAATTAATTCACTTCACTAAAAAACACAAAACAAAATTCAAACCTTTTTCCTTCGGGATTAATCAAAGCTTCTTTTTACAGAAAAGAGTGTTGTTAAGCTTCGGTTCTACCGCAAACAGGCTTTGTCCCTAACTGCTGGAACGGAGGTTTAACCCTACTCGGTTAAAACACTTAATCAACCTGTGGTTTCCTGTCAGCCCGAACTACATTTGCTCTGATCTTTCATACCAGATGAAAGTACGTAGGCACAAGACGTGATGTCTTGGAGATCACCTTCCCCCTTCTCTCCTGTAGTTAGTCGAACTACGTTGACTCTGACTTTCCCATTGCACGAGGGAGTACGTAGTCACAGAGCGGCGATGCTCTGCCGAGTCTCTTTTCTTTTCTTTTTGTCCCACGAACCTTTATCATAGATAGTTAAACACACCCTTAGATAGACAACAAGCGTGGATCCCGTCAAGTACGACGGACGTGAGGGATGTTAATATCTTCCCCTTGCGTAACCGACTCCCGAATCCAGGACTTGGTTGCGACGACCTCGTCTTTTCCCTTTTCGTCAGGTTTTTCCGATTGTTTCCTTTCCCTCTCGGTGGGATAAATAACGAAAGGTGTCGACTCTTCTGTTTTCTGCCGAGTGTTTTTCGCAGTTGCGACAGCTGGCGACTCTGCTGGGGACTGCGATGGTTCCCTATGCGAGTCACTCCTAGCGCTTGTCTGTTGCGTCTTTGGGTGTTTACTTTTGTGCAGTTTTTGCTTTATGTACATTATCTGTTGTATATTATTGCATTGCATTCTTGTTGCTGTTGTGCTGTGGGTTGTGTTGTTCCACCGAGAGATAAGTCGGACCTGGGCTTGAGTATACACATAGGATTAGAGTGGAGATTAGCGGGAGCTTGTGTGGCGTTTGGCTGCGCAATAGCTCGCGTGAAATTCACATTCAGACGATGTTTTTCTTTGGAAATATTCTATCTTACGCGTCTGGTGCAGTTGAGGGAATATTGACTTAGAGAGACTGTCGACTCTGGAGGCCGTTCATTTGGGAAGTCAGCTAAGTGAGGCCGCTTCGTGAGGCTATGATGCCAAACCAGAAATGGTGAACGTATCATCGTTTCTCGAAAGTCTGTGACGATGACCTCCCGCATAGGATGTCGTACCTTTCAAGACTAGAACCCATATGTGAGAGGGATGGGTTTTTGCAGGAAGCTTGGCCTTCAACCAACCCTGGTTTTCTTGTCAGTGCAGAATTTTGATCCTAAGTGTTCTATTCAGTGTGTTATCTCAGTGTTCTGATTAGAGCGGAGCTCTGGTTGAATTCAGTCAACGACACAGTAGCGAGTTTGAGCATTGGATACCTTGATCCCATGTTTGCATTTGCATAATCATTCTGCATTTAACATTGCATGTTTATGTGTGTTACAGGTTCTCGTCTTTCCCTTGATTCTGGTACTGGTCTTCTGCAGAGATGGAAGTTAGCAGAAAGAGGATTGTTGTGTACAAGTTTCTGGCACCTGAGTTAGGACCTTTATTTGGTCTGATTTCCATGGCTGAGCCTGGCGTTCTTGCAGCTTTCAGAGAACAGTATGGTGGAATTCTGAAGTTTTTCCGTAAGCTTACCACTCTGAGGTACCAGCAGTATCAACAAAAGGACCGGATTTGGGAAGGTCACTCACAAACCACATGTACAACAAAGGTACGCAACAAGATACGTTCTTCCCTCTCCAATTCTCATTCTTGTAGTGCACAGAATGATAGACGTCGCCTAGAAGTGTAGGTACAGGATTCCCTGAAGCAAAAATGTGAAAGGCATCCACATCTACAAAATCTGGAATATTAGGAAACAGTATGATACCATAAATGCACAATGCTAGGATGGCATTAAACACAACCCAACAACCCTCCTTCCTGAAGTGTCTAGCTCTAGCAACCAGAAAAGGTAATGGAAACCCAGGCATTCCATTTCTCTTGACCAACTTCCCTTTTAGATCAAAAACATCCAAATGAAGGGAACTAGCAAGCTTAACTAGATCAGGCTCAGCATCAGTGTGATAAAATGGCATCTGGTCTAAGATAGGAACTTCAAGTAGCACAGAAAACTCCTCTGGAGTAGGCAGTAACACATATCCTAGAAAAGTAAAACACCGGAGCTAGGAATCATAAAACTGCAGGAGAGTATGGAGACCACCCAACTCATATACTGAGGGCTTGCAGACACAGCTCAGAAGCTTCCCATATGATTTCTTGAAATCCTCCATCACCTTTCTGTCAGCCACAGAGATCAAACTTAGCAAAGATCCAATGTCTGGAGTAGAAAACTTATATACCACTGTCTTCTTCAGGCTAGGCTCCATGTCAGCAAAGAGATAAGATCACTAGAATCGAAGGGAAAATATGCACCTACAACATAAATACATGTCAATGTTAATATGCAGATGAAAAATGCAAATGCAAATGCAACAGGGGATCAAGGCTGTTGTGTTGTTGATTGAGAAGAACCAGTGCTTCACTTTGGCAAGAACATAGCACCATCATAAGGACCCGCTGTATCAAAATCACAGGTTCACACTAACAAGAACCGGGTAGGTTGGAGGTCAAAGTTCCCTGCATAACCCACCCACTCACAGGTATGGACCTATCTCTGATAAAGGTTCATCATCCTATGCGATCATCAGCATCACAGACTTTCGAGAAACAATGATACATTCACCGTTTCTGATTTGGCATCATAGTTTTACAAAGCAGCCTCACTTAGATGACTTCCAACTGATCGGTCCCCGGAGTTGACAATCCTCAGATCCAACAACCTCTCAACTGTCCGAAACGGACTGGAAAGGTAGTCGTCAAAGAGAATCTCGTCTGAGCGTAAATTTCGTGGGAGCTAGTGCATGCCAAACATACAGGCTCACCACTACTTTCCGCTTCTAATGCTATGGTTGTACTCAAGCATGGGTTTTGGCTTATCTCTTAGTGGAACACCGACCCAACAACACGGCACAATGATAATATACAATGCTGGAAAGTAAAATGCAAATGCAGATAAAATACAACATATATATACACACCCAAAGATAAACACACAAGTGCTAGGATTAACTCGTATAGGGGATCGGGAATGGTCCCCAGCAGAGTCGCCAACTGTCGCATCGCTGCAAGGAGGGGCCGGTAAGGACAGAAGAGTCGCCACCGTTCGTTATTTATCCTAAAAGAGGGAAAGGAAACAATCAGAGAAAACCTACGGAAAAGGGAAAGACAGGTCATCGCAACCAAATCTTGGGTTCGGGAGTCGGTTACGCAAGGGGAAGGTATTAGCACCCCTCACGTCCGTCGTACTTGACGGGATCCATGCTTGTTGTGTATCTAAAAGGGTGTTTATCTATCTAAGCTACAAGCCACAGGGACAAAAGAAAAGAAAAGAGACTTGATAGAGTATTGCCACTATATGCCTGCGTGCTCCCTCGTGCAATGGGAAAGTTATAGTCAACGTAGTTCAGAAAACTACGGGTGAAGGTGAGGGAAGGTTGCTCGCCAAGACATCGCCGTTTTTGCCTACGTATCCTCATCTGGTACGAGAAATCAGAGGAAACATAGTTAGGGCTAACAAGACCATAGGTTGGTTCAAGAGTTTTACCCGAGTAGGGTTAAAACTTAGTTCTAGCAGTTAGGTGTATGCAGCTCGACCATTGGAGACCTAGGCGTTACCTGTTTGAGGTAGAACCAAGAGTTAACAAAACTATCCTTATGAAAAATATTTTCCAATTAATCCCGAAGGATAAAAAAATCTTATGTTTGTTTTTGAAGTCTTTTAATAAAGAAGTGATTTGAACTTTGTTTTTAATTCATGTTGCACTAAAGACTATGACTTAGGAGCGAATGTGTCGCATATCGTCCAAAGAACATACGCTAAACACTCTAGACAATTGAGAGGAGGCCCCCCAATCATCATTTACAAAATGCTTAAGGCTCGTAGCGTACAACATTCATTATCTATTTTGAATAAGAAAGATTAAAGGTCCTAAGGGAACATGGCAAAGAAGAAAGAAGAAGAAAGCATAAGTGAAAGAGGAAAGAAGATGCAAACATGCAATGCAAAACAAAGATGAAGAAAGAGGGAGGAACAAAGTGTGGGGAAGTAGCCACCACAAGCACATCTCAACCTCAAGAACGCAAGCAAGATGATGCAAAACAAAATGGAAGTGCACACAAAATAAACTAGGCAAGTTCACATCAAAAGAAAGTTCTCAAAATGGCCTCTCATCCAAGTCAAACACAAAGTGCAACCAATAGGCACCAAATCAACTTGAATGAGTCCCCAAAGTCCTAGGACAGAAGTGAGAACAAGAGAAGAGGATAGGAAACTGCAAGAAGGAAGCAAGCCAACACAAGTTGCAACAAAAGGCATGGTAAAGGACCTAGGTCCTAAACACTTTCAACATTGAACATCAAATGGAAAGCCTAAAAAATAATGCAACTTAGCACAAGAACCAAACAACTTTATGACCTATAAATTGGCATCCAACAATTTCAACATGTCATGAATGTGAATAAAAAAGAGTTGGAAGCATATGGGATCCACAAGGGTCATTTCCCATCAAGACAAGGTCAAGTGTGTGTGTGTGTGTGAACCACCCTTAGGGGTAGCTTGACTTGCAAGCTACTCCAAAAATAGGAAAATGATTCAAATAAATCCAAATAAAAGACCAAAAACTCATAAATATGTTGGTAACCAGAGGCCAAAGCTACACAACCAATGTCCAATCAAAGCATCACCAAAGAAATTGATTCACTAAGGGTGCTCCACTTTGAAGGAGGGTTGTCGAGGGTCAAACAAAAGGAAGAAAAAGTCAACCAAAAAGGTCAAACAAAATCCACAAACCAGCCTCAAAGACCTCTCAACTCATCATTGAAATGAGGATAAGTCTCATTCATAGGTGGTAAAAATTGGCTCAAGAACAAGCAAGAACAAATAAGAACAAATGAAAAACCATTCAAAAATACCTCCAATCATTTAATTCCATTTTAATTGAAAAATAAAAGAAAAATGAAAATAAAAAATATCAAAAATTAATTAACACCCTAAGGTATCAGAAAATATTTTTTGTGTAACTTTTAAATGATTGGAACTACTTTTAATGAATTAAAAACAAAACAGAAATCAAAATAAAATAAAAGAAAAGAAAAAAAATGCGCACGATACAAATAGCAAGAAAAACAGTTCAAAACATTGGGCCAGATAAGGAGGGGGTGCATTAGCACGTTTGGCCCAAAACAATTGAACTCAACTCAACAAGTGAAACGCTCTGCTTCAATAATTGACGTGGCTGGTCAAATAAAACACGCAAGCAAGTCAATCAAATCCTGGAAGTTCATCTGAGACAGTCAACAAGTCAAATGGCAACACCTCAGCACACCTGAGCAAAGACCAGACGCCGGAGCCCTAGCTCCGGTCGTCTTCTCCGGTGAGGTGGCCGGAGACCAGGTTTGAAAACCTTACCAAATCTCAACAAATCTTATACCAAATTAAATGTCTCATCACATACTATCCAAATCCAGTCTCCATTTTCATTTATCATGCGTAAATTGTGAGATTCGAACAAAGAAAGTTTCAAGTGCTCAACTGTAAAACTCATCAAACATAGCAATTAAGATGTCAAACATTGCCTACAAGATGTAGGACTTCAGATGCACCAACAATGACCTTAGTTTAGGGCCTAGCATGAGAGAATTTTGGAAAAGAAGATTACCTAACGGAGATAGTCCGTTGGTGCTTCAATTGATGCTTAGCTTGATCCAAAACGTGCAGATCCACTCCACTAAGTTCAAGGAAGAAGATGCTTGCTCTAATTTGGCTTGAACTGTGCTAGATCTTGATTCACGATTTTGAAATTTCCCTCCACTTTCCAAAACTGAACTCTGAGCTTTCACCACGAATTTCAACTTGTGAGCTCTCAATTTGATTCTAAGCTTTTATATTATGGATATCGATGCAATTGGAGGCCCATGAAGCTCCAACTTGCTGAATTTGAGATGCCCAATTTGGAAAACACTCTCATGCACACGTGATTTCAACATGCTACACACTTATAATTTGTTTCATTCTTCAACTGGGAACCTGGATTGCTCATGTGGTGCAGTTAGGGTTTTCATCTGGTCAACCCCAAGTCAACTGTGAATTTGAAGGAGATTAAGTCTCAATTCCAAGCAAATGTGATCATGTAATGTTATGTTGAGACATGTCATATATCATTTCAAGATCAATTCATCAATATTCAAGAGTGTGAGAAGTTGTTAAGCTAGGGTTTCTAAGCTTGTCAGTGTAAAATCCCCTATTTAGTGTCTAACTTCAAGACCACATAACTCAAGATACAAGTTTAATCTCATCTTGACTTCAACATGAGACTTGCTGAAAGTTTATCAGAAGTCCTTGAAAACTATAGCAAAATTAAAATCAAATACAAGAAGCTTTTAAAGCATATTGCATTTGAGAGTAATAAGCTTGAATCTGAAATGGCTGAGAGTTTATCAGAACTCACTAGATCTGAACTTGCTGAGAGTTTATCAGAAGTCCTTGAAAACTATAGCAAAATTAAAATCAAATATAAGAAGCTTTTAAAGCATATTGCATTTGAGAGTAATAAGCTTGAATCTGAAATGGCTGAGCTTAAAGCAAAAAATTTTAAATTAAAAAATGATTTTGAAAAAGCTCAACAAGATTCTGAATCTGAAATTAAGTCAAAATCTAAAAACATTTTAGAAGAATATGACTATAGTTTTCAGAAGTTTCTATTAAGAAGTATAGATAGAAGCAAGATGGCTTCAATGATCTATGGTGTTAGCAGAAACAATTGGAAGGGAATTGGATATGAATCTTCCTCTGGAAAGGATTTAAATCCAACACCTGTTGATAAACTCATCATTAAGCATACTCCTTTATATACTCATTTTAAGTTTGGTCATCTTAATGATATTAAACACACTCGTTCTGGTCAGAACATTCCTGTGTTTAAACCTAAAGTTAGTCAGAACAAACCTGCTGTCAGAAGACAGAAGTTCAGACAAGACTTTAAGGCAACTAACCCTAAAGGACCCAAAAATATCTGGGTACCTAAAGAAAAAATAATATCGGTTGCAGACATCTTTAGCAGCAAAGTCAAAACACCAATCTTGGTACCTGGACTCTGGCTGCTCGCGTCACATGACGGGAGAAAGGTCTATGTTCCAAAGCCTGGAGCTTAGATCTGGAGGAGACGTCAAGTTTGGAGGGAACCAGAGAGGCAAGATAGTTGGCTCTGGAACTATTGGCAATGGTAATCTTCCTTCCATTTCTAATGTCTTACTAGTTGAAGGATTAACACATAACTTATTGTCCATAAGTCAATTAAGTGACAATGGTTATGACATAATCTTAAATTAAAAATGTTGCAAAGCTGTCAGTCAAAAGGATGGCTCAATCCTATTTAATGGAAAGAGGAAGAACAAAGCAATCTTTCAGAACTTAAGGTTCAGAACGTAAAATGCCTTATGTCTGTTAATGATGAGCAATGGGTCTGGCACAGAAGATTGGGCCATATTAGTATGAGAAGTATATCTCAGATTAATAAACTCAATCTGTTCAGAGGACTTCCTCAGTTGAAGTTCAACTCAGATGCTCTTTATGAAGCATGTCAAAAAGGAAAATTTTCAAAATCTTCTTTTAAAACTAAAAATGTTGTTTCAACCTCAAGACCATTAGAATTACTTCATATTGATCTGTTTGGACCAGTGAAACCTACATCTATAAGAGGCAAGAAGTATGGATTAGTCATTGTTGATGACTACAGCAGATGGACATGGGTGAAATTCCTAAAACACAAGGATGAGTCACATTCTGTGTTCTTTGACTTCTGCAAACAAGTCCAGATGAAAAAGATTTTAAAATTGTTAAAGTCAGAAGTGATCATGGAGGTGAATTTGAAAACAAATATTTTGAAAAATATTTTAATGAAAATGGCATTGTACATGATTTCTCCTGCCCTAGAACTCCACAACAGAATGGAGTTGTAGAGAGGGAAAATAGAACATTGCAAGAAATGGCCAGAACCATGATCAACGAGACTAATCTGGCAAAGCATTTTTGGGCAGAAGCAATAAACACAGCTTGTTACATTTAGAACAGAGTGTTTGTAAGACCTCTTCTGGAGAAGACTCCCTATGAATTGTGGAGGAACAGAAAGCCCAACATTTCTTATTTCCATCCTTTTGGATGTGTATGTTTTATGTTGAACACTAAAGAGAATCTGAACAAGTTTGATTCTAAAGCACATAAGTGTTTCATGCTTGGGTATTCTGAACGCTCTAAAGACTACAGAGTATACAATATTGTGACACAGATTGTGGAGGAATCTATACATGTTAGATTTGACGATAAGCTTGGCAATCAAAAGCCAAAGCAGGTTGATAATTCTGCAGATAGAGAAGTCATTCTCACAGACTCTGAAGTCTCAGCGGCAGAAAAGGCTTAAGTGAAAGAACCAGAAGCAACGCCAGATACAACTCCATTGGCTTCTCAGATGAACAACTTGAATATTTTTGAAGAACCTAATGTTAAAGGATCATCTTCCAGAATCAAGGCCTCTCACCCAGAGGATGTGATAATTGGAAAGAAGGATGACCCTATAAGAACAAGGTCTTTCCTCAGATCATTTGCAACGTCACTTTTTGGGTTGGTGTCTGTTATTGAACCAACTTCTATTGATGAAGCTCTGAATGATAATGAGTGGATACTTGCTATGCAAGATGAGTTGAATCAATTCACCAGAAATGACGTTTGGGATCTGGTACCAAGACCAAAAGGATTCAATATTATTGGAACCAAATGGGTCTTCAGAAACAAATTGAATGAGCAAGGAGAAGTTGTAAGGAACAAAGCAAGGGTAGTTGCTCAAGGGTATAGTCAGCAAGAAGGAATTGACTACACAAAGACTTATGCTCCTGTGGCCAGGTTAGAGTCTATACGTTTACTCATTTCTTTTGCTGCACAAAATAACATCACTCTATATCAGATGGATGTTAAGAGTGCCTTCTTAAACGGTATTATAGAAGAGGAAGTATATGTTCATCAACCTCCTGGTTTTATAAATGAAAAACTTCCAGAACATGTTTTTAAACTTAAAAAATCACTCTATGGTCTAAAACAAGCTCCCAGAGCTTGGTTATGAGAGATTGAGTAATTTTCTTTTGGAAAAGAATTTTATCAGAGGCAAAGTGTACACAACTCTCTTCTGTAAATCATTTAAGAAAGATTTGCTAATTTGTCAAATTTATGTAGATGATATTATATTTGGATCTACAAATGTTACGCTGGGAAAGGAGTTTGCTCTTTCTATGCAGGATGAATTTGAGATGAGCATGATGGGAGAACTTAGATTCTTTCTGGGAATTCAAGTTAACCAAACTCCAGAATGCACTTACATTCATCAGACTAAATATGTAAAAGAACTTCTAAAGAAGTTCAACATGACTGATAGTAAGTTGGCAAAGACTCTAATGCATCCAATAAGCAGTCTGGGTAAGGAAGAGGTAAGTAAGAAAGTAGATCAGAAACTCTACAGAGGTATGATTGGCTCTCTTTTGTACTTAACTGCTTCTAGACCTGACATTCTATTCAGTGTATGCTTGTGTGCAAGATTCCAATCAGATCCTAGAGAATCACACTTAACATCTGTTAAGAGGATTCTAAGGTATCTGAAAGGTAATTCTAATATGGTTTTGTGTTACAGAAAATCTGATGAATTTAAATTAGTTGGATTCGGTGATGCTGATTACACTGGAGACAGAGTTGAAAGAAAGAGTACTTCTGGAAGCTGTTAGTTTTTGGGAAGAAATTTAATCTCCTGGTACAGCAAGAAGCAACCTACAATTGCGCTGTCAACCATAGAAGCAGAATACATTGCTACTGCTGGATGTAGCACACAGATGCTCTGGATGAAAAGTCAGCTAGAAGACTATCATATCTTTGAGAGTAATATTTCTATATTCTGTGATAATACTTCTGCTATATGCTTGTCTAAAAATCCTATTTTGCACTCTAAAGCTAAGCATATAGAAATTAAACATCACTTCATTAGAGACTATATTCAGAAGGGAATTTTAAGCTTAAGCTTTGTTGATAGAGATCATCAGTGGGTTGATATTTTCACAAAATCCCTTGCTGAAGATAGGTTTAAGTTCATTCTGAAAAATATTGGCATGGAATTCTGTCCAGAATAATATTTATCCGAAGCAACTTTCTCAGATGCAAAATGTTTAAACTCTGAAGTATTTCATTTGTCATTTATTTAATTTCTTGAATTATTATTTATGTGTGTATCTGAACTAACAAGTCTAAGAGGATCTGAATGTTGGCTAACATTTCATTTCTCAAAGAGTTTTCGGAAGCACATGCAAGCAAACACGTGTAACTCAGAATCTGAAGAGATGGAGTGCACAATACTGAAAGGACGTTTGAGGTACTGTTTGAATATTTGGTTTCTCGTTTTCCCCCAAATTGTCAGAATCATTAATGCTTGAAATGATTATATTCTTTTTATTAAGTGCAATTAAATGCTAAGTGTAAACGTGTTGATCGTGTGACCTTTTTGTGCCCTAATTTTTTTTTCTATAAATGCCACAACTCAACACATTTCACACTTTTCACTCTCACGAACACTTGTTTATGCATTTCTGTTTGCTGCGTTCGTTCATCTTCTCCTCCAAACCCAAACATCTCAGTAACCCTAAATCTTTAAGAACTTCCATGGCTACTTCTTCATCAACGTCTGCTCAGTTCCAATCTACTATGGTTGTTGTGTCATCTTCTAACATGGGTGTTGTCCCATTCAAGGAACCAGTTAGAACACTTCTCACACCAGTTAAAGAACTTGAAGTATTGTGTGAATCTATGGTGGAGTTTGAGGCCATGGCTGACAATGGTTTTGATTTAAGGTCTATTATTGATGCCCAAGGATGGACCAAATACTTTGATAGATTGGGTGGACCAGTTTATCCCCAATTGATAAAAGAATTTTGGATTCATGCTTCTGTTTGCCCCAAGTTCATAATCTCTTCTGTTTTGGGTAAAGAAATTATCATCACTGAGGATCTGATTAGGAAGCTGATTGGATATGAAGAAATTGATGGAGTTTCTCATATGCCAGCTGGGCGTGTTGACATGGAAGAAGTGTATGAGGAAGTGATGTCATCTGGACAAGCTTCTAACAAGTTCAAAGATCTGAAGTCAAATCACAAGATCTGGGCTAAAATATTCATGGGTGTGGCTACTGCGAAAATCGGCGCCGGCTGACAGAAGAGTCGCCACCGTGCGTTATTTATCCCAAAGGAGGGAAAGGAAACGCTCAGAGTAAACCTAACGCAAAGACGGGAAAAGGTATGGTCATCGCAACCAAAACCTGGATTCGGGAGTCGGTTACGCAAGGGGAAGGTATTAGCACCCCTCACGTCCGTCGTACTCGACGGGATCCACGCTTGTTTTCGGGTACGGATTGTTATTCTATCTAAACTAAAGGATGAGGTCTGAAAAGAAAAGAAAACATGACTCGGCAAAGCATCACACTTTATGCCTACGTATTCCCGTCTGGAACGAGAAATCAGAGTCAACGTAGTTCGCCTAATTACGGGAAAGGTGGGTGAAGGTTGCTCGCTAGGATATCGCATCCTATGCCTACGTACTTCCACACAGCATGGAAGATCAGAGAAAACGTAGTTCGGGCTACGCACGACACAAGCTGTCCAAGTGTCTTTTATGAAAAATCTCACCTTAAACAAGGGTTTTCTTATTGCAAAAAGGTTGATGTTTGTTCAAATCTTTTGACGGAAGAAATGAATTGATTTTGTTATAACCTTTATTAATGTTTTTCTGTTGTTTTGAAGAAAGAAGAGATGACACTCTAAAAATCCTAGGGTTGAAAAGGGGAATAAAATCTACCCTAATGTTATCATGCATGGGTTAACTCCTAATGTCTATCATGCTCCTCTCTTGCGCAGAGAGAAACAGAGATCCTAGGGGAATAGACGGAAACAGAAACAGCAGATATATACAATAAAGCAGTAAAATGCATGAATGCAACAATACAAGCGAGGCAAGGGAGTACCACTCAACCTCGAACCTAGAAAACAATAGGCAAAAGTGAATAGAATTCACTTTCAACCTAACAGGGTAAACAACAAGCAATACAGTCCGGGAAATTCACACAATACATCAAGAATTAAACAGCTAAAACTAAACAGCAAAGCAATCTTCATCAGCATCTGCCTTCAAGCAAAGCATCAACTATCCACAGGCTTCAAGCAAGCATCAGTCTTTTATCTTCAATCTCCCAATGGCTTTTCTTCAAGTCCCACTCTCCAAGCTGAGGACCCAATCACAAGAATGAACGGGGTGTTAAACAATTAGTTGACCACCAAAGGTGGCAAACAGACTGCCAACAACACATAGAATATTTCTCTCAAGAGTTCTACCTCTCAGACACTATCACCAAGTCTTCCAAAGGAAGGGGTGAGTGTCTTAGAGAGACTCTGCATCACAGAGAAGGATGGAGGCAGACAAGACCTTCCATGTTTGTGAATCAAGTTTTCTACTCTAGAGCTCTGCCTAACTCCTAGATCCTACAACCTTCAACAGCTGCCAGCAAGAGATACTCCTCATCAACTCTGGAAGTTGGTCTTCATTCTTTGATCTTCAAATGGGTTTCATCAACACAGGCTTCAGCTCAAACCCCAAGCCCCAAACAACCTAATACCCCACACAGACAAATAACAACCCTAAAGAGGGCACCCCACACAGTCAAGCAAATACAAACAGTATATTGATAGCACTAGAATAGGGGAAACCTAGTAATTTCTAAGGGATCTATTATCTACCCATAACCCCTATAGTCCCATACCCCAAAAATCAACTCAAAATTCCTAAAAGAAATGACCTATCTCACCTATGCTCACTTAAAACCCTACTTTTAACCACTCTAATCTCACCTAATCAAGTCATCTAAAAATTAAGTCCTAAAATTATGAACTAAATCCTATATACAATTTGAGGGTCTAAGTTAATCACCCTAAAAAGAATAGGTCCTAAATCTAAAGGGAACTATTAGAACTAAAATCAACAAAATTATGCACTAAACTAAACTCATTAAAAAAGCTATTTACAAGAAAAATACACAAAACATAGTAAAACCAAATGAAATGCCAATTTTATTATTTATTATTTTTCTTTAACAGAATTATGAATCTACCACAAAAAGAACCAATTAAAAACAAGCTTTTTTCAATTTTATATGATTTTTTAAAGGTGCTAGAAAATTAAAGAAAATAAAAATCAAAACATGAATTAAATGGGATGGGGGTGCCACAAGCAAGGGCGCCTAGTTATTATTCAGATGGGCCAGGAAGTGGGGGGCGCGATTAGCAGAAGCGCAAGGCCCAGTTAGTTTCAGAAAATCAAATGAAAAAATAAAAGAAAAAGATCAAACTCTCGGTGCATTTAGCAATCATTTCCAGTTCATTTTTCATTGGGCTTTGTTAAGGGGGTGGGGATAGCGTTCTGAATCCAGGCCCATGGTGTTGGTTTAATGGAACGCTGCGTTTCGCAGCTCAGATTTCCCTCCGTTTCTCTTTTCAAATGTGGACCGTGCGATGAGCCTAAAGAGTCAAAATCTTGAAACGATCCAACGACCAGGGGTCATCGTCCCCAACATGAACCTAGGGTTTTCAGAATTTCAACCCCATGCAAGAACCTTCCACTCATTCATTCTCCCTCGATTGGCCATGAAACCCCAAGCTATAAAGAGCAATCTTGCTCTATTCTCTCCCCTGAACATGATGGTGCCCTTAGTTTGGATTGAAACCAACCCTAGAATGAAACCCGATGGCTATAAGCTCATGGCATACCAACTGCACTCAGTGATGGACCTTCATAAACCTTGCAAATTCTTGTACTAATGTGCTCTCCATATTGCACTGATTATTCTGAACTAATATACTATGATTAACATCCCCTAAACTAAGATTTCTTGATCATCAAAGTTTCAACACCATATTATCAAACTCCATGGATGGCACTCAAACTCTCTGAATATCATCATCTAACCTACCCTAACAACTCTAACCTATTAAACTAAGCTAACAATGCATAATTAGTGGTGTAGAGATCAAAATGCATACCTGCAATTCTTGATGAAACAGATGAGAATTGGCTCGATTCAACACTTGCAAGCTTTCACCAATGGTCCTTAGATGATGTTATGGTTTCTGTTTGCAAAAAGTTGGGAGAATAATGCCTCTAACATGAGATTCGAATCTGATACGCTTCTTGCAACTTCAAACCCTAGCTCTTCAATCTTCCATGGATGGCTCTCTAATTCAGCATGTATGCACTCAAGAGCTTCAATGGATTGTGGATGAAGAAGAAGAATGAACAGAATTGATTTGGATTGTATGAATTCACTCTTTCTTACAATGGAAGCAACAATGGAATTCTCACTTTTCTCTATCCCTTTTCACCAACCTTTTGCACTAATGGACTCAATCCAATATATAGAGGATGATGAACAGATCTAGAAGTTTCTGGATTGATCTTAGGGGATTCTAGAATGTGGTGGAAGAATGTGGAAATTCTCACTTGATGACATGTTGAATATCTCTCATCTCATGCACACAGCCCTCTAAACTTGTGTTAAAATCTCTCCTCATGAGATATTGAAATGGTATGTGTGAAAAACAAGCCTTTCCTTGCCTTGTGTTGAGTTTTGCAAAGTTGCCTTATTATGCAAGTAACATGATTACAAAGCAAGTCCAAAATTTAAGCCCTAACTAAAAAAAGTGGCTGAACCAATGTCTTTAAAATGATGTTTGGATTCAATTTGGTATATTGGATGACCCATTTTGGATTTGTAGATCTCTCAAACCATTTTCCAACTTGAACTTTTTCAAGTTATATGCCTTTTTTAAGTCATTTTCCACCAACTTTTATCAAGTCTTGCTCTATGCATTTCCAAACTTCCATGACCTCTTTTCTAGACTTAAAATGACATTTTGAGCAACTTTGATGTTGGGAAGTTTTTCATTTGAAGCTTCCTTGTATGAGTTTTAGGCATAGGCTAAGAATGACCTGTAATTCTCAAATGACCAAAATACCCTTTGCTTGCCAAGACCATAAGTAGAGTTCCACAAATCATATGAAGGAATACCATACCTTTATAGAAAGCTAAGAAAATGAGGAACAACTCTAATGTTGGCCAGAAATACATTTGAAAAGTCCTTGAAGGTCAAAAGTTTCTTGGAAGACAGACAACTTTCACAGACAAATTTCAGTGTCCTCAGATGACCTGTAACTTGCAAGAGCCATAACTTGAGTTCTATAAATCATCTTGATGACTTCTACCACTCAAATTAAATCTATGAAGATACTCTACAAGTTTCATGTGGACCAGAAATTCATATGAAGCTTGCATCTTGAGCTACACTGCTTTGAGGTTTGACCTAAATCAGGGGATTTTACACTGAAACCCTAATTTGGTAACTCCTCTTCTCCTTGACTTCTTCTGATTTTTATTTAGCACAACACCATATCCATATCCATATAGCAAATAATGAATCCCAAATTCTTCAAATGATCCTTGATGCCTTTCAAAACAAGTCTTTGACCTAGGATTGACCCAGTGTTGACCCAGATAAAACCCTAGTTGACTGACTTCAACTGAGGCTCTTGCAACCATTCCAATGACTTGGTTACTCCTCAAAAATGATCATCTAGGCTCTTCATAACATCCATACACACCTCATGCTCTTGGCTCATAGCTCACATTTCCTCTGATGATCCCCAAATAACCTCAAGATAGGGGAGAACTCACTGATCAACCTGTCAACTCTTCAAAGCTCAAATTCTTCCCTGATGACCTGAGTAGTCTTGAATATGAATGAAACCCTTGAATATGCCTCTTGAGATAAGAATAGCACTTGATCCCCTGATTCAGATAGCTTGCCTATGCTATGCAATGCAGATGAATACACTATGTACATGATACCAATGCAAATGACTATGCAATTGAAACATAAACCTAGGTTAGAAAAGGTTGGGCAAATTTTAGGGTGCAACAGCTGCCCCTATTCAAGCGGCTTGGACCCGACTGGATGAAGAGCGCGCAGCCTTCAGACATTCGAGGTACGAGACGGTTGAATACGAAAGAACCCGGAAATTTGCCAACCGCAAAAATAAATTGCGCAAACGACTACTGCTTGGGAAAACCCTTCAGGGAAATGACTTCTGCTGTCACAGCAACAACTAGCCATTCCTCTGTCAATCTGCTTTTGTAAAATAATTTGATATTGTCCGCAGACCACTCCATTCCGAAGAAATGAGCATACACCAAACAATGAGAAATTGTTGATATCACTTATCAACCTCTGTTGATCTCACTTATCAACCGAGCACACGCTAACCAGCGGGAGAATATTGTCTTCACTTGTCATGTTGACTTCACTGATCAACCTTTCGTATCCTGAAGAAACGAGCAAACGCTTAACCAAACGAGACAATGTTCGAAGACATGAACAACCGACTCTGCGGGGAAAAGAGAAACTTAACTAAGTAACTCTGAGGCCAATTCTGACGACTGCCGTCAAACACCTGCTGGGGAAATTGGGAACTTAACCAAGCACCCTGACGAGAATAACCTTGTTGAAAAATACAAGGAATTTAACCAAACAACTCCGGTCGAATACCCTGCCGGGGACTATGAGGGCTTAAACAATTAACTCATTGAAGTGACACCCTGCTGGAGCACATAACTCTGCTGGAGGAACTACGGGTAACGACCCAAAAATCTGCATTACCACCTTCTAATGCTGACTCCGCAGCATCCTGAGAAGGACTCAGCTGGGGAATACAAGTAACTTAACCAAGCGACTTGTCAAAGAATACCCTGCCGGGGACTACGAGGAACTTAACCAAGTATCTCGTTGAAGACCAACCCGCTGGGGATTACGTCTCTACTGGGGTAACTGTGGGTAACCACCCAAAATCTGCGTTATGCCATTTCCACAGCACTCTGAGAAAGGACTCGGCTGGGGAGAAAGAGAAATGCTTGACCAAGCAACTCTGCTAGGGGAATATGACATGACGAACACGATCACTACATGTCGTACGCCATAAATCCACAAAACTGCGACGAACACGATCACTGTGTGTTTGGCACAGCAACCCTCTGTAACAAGATGAACACGATCACTGCGCGTCTTGATGCCATAAACAAAATCACATAATGGGACAAACACGACGAACACGATCACTGCGTGCTGCGTTACAACCAGAATCACATCGACCATAAATCCAACCGGATGAGGTAAACACGATCACTGCGTGCCAGACGGAATAAATCCACATAGAAGAGGCGAACACGTTCACTGCGTACTTCAACCACCAATACGACGAACACGATCACTGCGTGTGCTGCAATAGGACAAACACGATCACTGCGTGTATTGACCGGCAAGCCCCCAAAATGATGTCAACACGATCACTGCGTGTGTCACAAAACCAACCCATGTAATAGGACGAATACGATTACTGCGTATGCCGACCAACAAAACCAACTAATACAATAACCACGATCACTGCGTGCTCCGCATCACAAGTTCCCATGGTACTCTCAACACGATCACCACGTGCCATACGAATATGATCACTGCGTATCTTGAACACGATCACTGCGTGTTCGAACACGATCACTGCGCGTTCTGAGCCACGATCCTCTTGACTGGAGAAAACACGATCACAGCGTGCTGGGTGTCTCAACTAACCCACATAACTGGACGAATACGATCATTGCATATTCTAACCATACATAGGGTGAACGCGATCACTGCGCGCTTCATGTCACGGCCCTCTTGACTGGAGAAAACACGATCACTGCGTGCCTTGTGACACAACTTCAAACATGAGACGAATACAATCACTGCGTACTTAGGCCACTAACAACCAGATGAACACGTTCACTGCGTGCCTCACCCTATAACCAAACCGTATAACAGACGAATACGATCACTGCGTATATCGACCAACAAAACTGGATGAACACGATCACTGCGAGTCAATCTATAACCACTGTATAACAGACGAAAACGATCACTGCGTATATCGACCAACAACACCACATGATATGGTAAACACGATCACTGCGTGTCCTGCACCACCAATAGAGTGAACACGATCACTGCGTGTCCTGCCCAATAAAACCCCGAGATGATACCAACACGATCACTGCGTGCCTTACAACACAACCTTCTTAGATCGGGACGAATACGATCACTGCGCCATTCGACCACAGATACACATACCAAGATCAACACGATCACTGCGTGTCCTACAATATGAACCCCATATCTGGCACAAATACGATCACTGCATACTTGGGCCACAAATCAACATCTCCCTGAATCACGATTTCTCTTACCGGCAAGGAACAAACACATCTGAAACTGAAGAGGTAACCTCCTGGCTTATGTTTCAAAAATGCACGTCTGATAATGACATAATGCTTCCATACTGCATGGAAATGCTACGTACTCGTGTAGAATGCAAATGCTCATGATGCATGCTTATGCAAAGAGTTACTTCAGCAAAATAAATGCTGAAGCCAAACTGGATCCGCTGGGGATGACCGGAATACTACCGATACGCTTCCAACAAAATAAATGTTGGAAAGATGAACTAACTCCGCTGGGGATAACCATCCTGCTAGGAAAGTAGCTCACGAACTCAAAACTCCAAAATCTGCTGAGGACGATCCTCCTGACGAGGAAGAGCGACTTGCTGGGGATAGAAAGGACAATCCTGCTCGGGAAAACTCCTTTCAGCAGCTCCAACCACCTGATCACACTCTGTGGGGAACCTCTCCTGCTATCACTGAGCTGGGGAAATCATCCCGCTATCACTGAGCTGGGGATTGAACTACACATTCTGATTTGCACTGCACAAGAACTCTCTGGGAAGTTAATCACATTTGTCTCGACCTTCTCTGGGGAGGACTCTGCTCTGCTTGACAAGCTACTTCTGAACTACTGAAGATACATCAATCTTTTCCTTTGACGCAATCTCCGCTCTCCTGGGGGATAACATTCAATTTTTCCCGGGGCGACTTCACCGGGGAAGACACAACATTCAACCTCTGAAGAGGGTACTAGCCTGCCATGGACTCTGGCGGGGAACTTTGCGAACTTTTGAATACCTGCAAAAGTCAACAAGCAAACACAAGGCAATCTATGCAAAAAGAAACATCTTGGTAGTCACCCACGACAACCATTCAGGCAATTTTTGGTTTTAACAATCATAGGCCTAGGCCCGCCGGTTTACACGCATGTAAGTTTATCAAAAACATCGGCGCTTTTTACAAACAAAACTGTAAAAAATTAAAACCAAAGTCGCACACTACACTGAATAAAACACTTTATTGACAACGGCCTGAGAATAGGCAAGATTTGTACATCAGATGCAACTCCTGAAAAGAGGTAGTCACACATAAACAAAATGCAGAAGTATACAAATATACAGAATAAAATTTGTACACATGTCGGCAACGTGTTACAGACGAACACCATGAACCGATCCTCCTATGACTCGTCGGACTCTGACGCTTTCCCGATCTCTGTCTTCGGAAGAAATTGCTTTGGATAATTGACCCCCAGATGCTCCCAAACCGCTAATCATCGAACTTGGACCGCAGTCATTTGCTTCTCAAATCCCTAACTTTTGCGTGAATCGCCCTTTGCGGGTTTTCGATTCACCGGGATACCCCTTTTTGCCGAAGCCGCCCAGTGTAGGTTTTCGACTTCGCGGGTGTACATTTTTCCATTTTATCCCTAACTTTTGCCCGAACCTTTTTATTCTGTTTTTGGTTCGCCAAGATGCCCCATTTTTGCCTGGACTCTCTTTTTACTGTCCAGCGGGTCAATTTTTAAGCAAAGTATTTTTTAACTGCGTCCGAGTTTACAGGGGACGAAAAGTTTTCACCATCCATGGTGGATAACAATAAGGCTCCTCCGGAGAAGACCTTTCTCACGACGTATGGACCTTCGTAATTGGGAGTCCATTTGCCCCTGTGATCCGATTGCGGTGGGAGAATCTTCTTCAGCACAAGATCACCCGTCTGAAAGCTTCGAGGTCGAATCTTCTTGTCGAACGCTTTCTTCATCCGGCTCTGATACAGCCTACCATGTGCAATGGATGCCAGTCTCTTCTCATCTATCAAGCTCAGCTGATTCAATCTACTTCTCACCCATTCTGCCTTGTCCAGCTTAACATCAAGTAAAACCCTCAAAGATGGTATCTCAACCTCCAATGGCAGGACTGCCTCCATGCCATATACTTGCGAGAACGGTGTTGCCCCGGTTGATGTACGCACTGTAGTACGATAACCGTGCAAAGCGAATGGCAGCATCTCATGCCAATCCTTATACGTTACCACCATCTTCTGAACAATTTTCTTTACGTTCTTGTTGGCCGCTTCAACAGCGCCGTTCATCTTGGGTCTATAGGGAGATGAATTATGATGCTCGATCTTGAAATCCCGACACAGATCTTTCATCATCTTATTGTTCAAATTCGAACCATTATCAGTAATGATCCGTTGAGGAATACCGTATCTGCAGATTATATCCTTCTTGATAAATTTGGCCACCACCTGCTTCGTCACATTGGCGTAAGATGCTGCTTCCACCCACTTGGTGAAATAATCGATCGCAACCAGAATGAAGCGATGCCCATTAGAAGCAGTAGGCTCAATCTTGCCAATCATATCGATTCCCCACATGGAGAAAGGCCATGGGGATGCCATAACGTTCAGTGGACTGGGTGGCACATGGATCTTATCTGCATAGATCTGGCACTTGTGACACCGCTTGGCAAATTTGAAACAGTCAGTTTCCATCGTTAACCAATAATACCCCGCCCGCAACAACTTTCGAGTCATAGCATGCCCGCCAGCATGTGTACCAAAAGTTCCTTCATGGACCTCTTCCATGAGCAAGTTGGCTTCCTTCTCGTCTACACACCGGAGGAGTACCAAATCGTGGTTCCTTCTATACAAAACGCCGTCGGGATTCAGATAGAAGTTGCTTGCTAATCTCCTTAGAGTCTTCTGATCACGACTGGATGCCCCAGCCGGGTATTCCTTGTTCTTCAGAAAGTTCTGTATGTCGAAATACCAAGGTTTACCGTCAGATGCTTCATCAATTGCAAACACAAAGGCCGACCTATCAAGGCGAGAGATGACAATACTGGGAGCCTCATTCCAGCGGTTGACTTTATACATCGAGGATAACGTTGCAAGGGCGTCCGCCATTTGATTCTCCGCCCGAGGTACATGATGGAAATCCACCCTATCAAAGAAAGGTAGCAACCTTCTCGCATAATTCATGTACGGTATCAGATTAGGTTGGTGCGTCTCCCACTCTCCCTTAATCTGATTCACAACCAATGCTGAATCCCCATATACATCCAGATTCTTGATCCTCAGATCAATCGCCTCCTCTAACCCCATAATGCAAGCTTCGTACTCGGCTTCGTTATTCGTCACTGAAAAAGTCAATCTGGCTGTGAACGGGATGTGCGACCCGTGGGGAGTTGTAATGATTGCCCCGATTCCGCTACCGTACGAATTGACAGCCCCATCAAAAATCAATTGCCACTGGGAACTCCGCTCAGGACCTTCACCAGGCAACGGCTCATCACAATCTTTAGCTTTCAAGTACATTATGTCCTCATCAGGAAACTCAAACTTCATAGGCTGATAATCCTCAATTGGCTGTTCGGCGAGATATTCGGATAGAACACTTCCCTTAATGGCCTTCTGGGAAACATACTGGATATCGTATTCTGTCAACACCATCTGCCATCTAGTAATCCTTCTAGAGAGCGCTTGCTTCTCAAACACATATTTGATTGGATCCATCTTCGATATCAGCATGGTTGTATGATTCAGCATGTACTGTCTTAGAAGTTTGGCAGCCCACGCCAATGCACAACATGTCTTTTCGAGCATAGAGTATCGAGATTCACAATCTGTGAACTTTTTACTCAAGTAGTAAATTGCATGCTCTTTCCGCCCTGTCTCGTCATGTTGACTGAGAACACAACCCATACTGTTCTCAAGAACCGTCAGATACATAATCAGTGGTCGTCCCGCTACTGGGGGTATCAACACCGGAGGTTCCTGCAAGTATTCTTTTATCTTTTCAAATGCCCTTTGGCAATTGTCGTTCCAGACCACTGCTTGATCTTTCTTTAACAGTTTGAATAATGGTTCACACGTGGTCGTTAGGTGAGAGATGAACCTAGCAATGTAGTTCAACCTCCCTAAGAATCCACGGACTTCTTTTTCTATTCTCGGTACTGGCATCTCTTGTATTGCTTTTATTTTTGCAGGATCGACCTCGATTCCTTTCTTGCTCACAATGAACCCCAGTAGCTTCCCGGATCTCACTCCGAAGGTACATTTGTTAGGATTCAGCCTCAGCCTGAACTTCCTCAGCCTCTTGAATAACTTCAACAGATTAACCAGATGTTCTTCCTCCGTTTGAGACTTGGCAATCATGTCATCGACATACACTTCAATCTCTCTGTGCATCATGTCGTGAAAAAGCGTTGTCATGGCCCGCTGGTACATTGCCCCAGCATTTTTCAAACCAAAGGGCATCACCTTGTAACAGAAGGTTCCCCACGGGGTGATAAAGGTTGTTTTTTCCATATCCTCAGGAGCCATTTTGATCTGGTTGTACCCCGAAAATCCATCCATGAAGGAGAATACCGAGAACTGAGTTGTGTTGTCAACTAACACATCAATATGCGGCAGCGGGAAATCATCTTTCGGGCTTGCTTTGTTTAGATCCCTATAATCAACACACATTCGAACCTTGCCATCTTTCTTTGGCACAGGCACGATATTAGCGACCCAAGTGGGATAAGTGGTAACAGCCAGGAACCCAGCATCCCATTGCTTCTGCACTTCTTCCTTTATCTTTACAGCCATGTCAGGACGAGTCCTTCGGAGTTTCTGCTTTACGGGCGGGCAATCTTCCTTCAACGGCAGACGATGAACAACCATATCGGTATCCAGACCCGACATGTCCTCGTAAGACCAAGCAAATATATCACTGTATTCACGCAGCATCTCAATAAGCTCTCGCTTGATGTCAACCTGCAACGCGGCCCCTATACGGATATTCCTGACACATTCTTCAGACCCCAAGTTGACTATATCAATCTCTTCCTGGTGAGGCAGAATGACTCTCTCCTCTTGCTTCAATAACCGACTAAGCTCTTCTGGTAAGTCACTATCCTCCACAATCTCCTCCTCAGCTTGGAAGATCGGATGCTCGAAGTCTAAACGAGTCATAGGAAGTTTTTGGTCGGTGTCATCTGAAAATTCATGAATCCTGCGAGGGAAACGGTTAAGTGCTTCAAAAATGATGTACAAGCAAAATGCATAACCACGCTGCCATTTTATTGAAAAATAAAAAACAGAAAGAAAAGGATCACAACATTTGAATGTAAAAAACGCCGTCATTTATTGATCATGCAAGCATACAGGTAAACAGTTAGGCCCTAAGACAAGATCAACGATGCCCCGGGCAAGGCATGTGATCATACAATGATTGAAAAAACAATGCATTACTGTTTGGTGACTTGGATGACGTCCTGGATGGACCAATTGCATAGGCTTTGCCCCGGCGTGCTGGGTCGAATCCATGCGTCCATGTCGCAATCGCTATCCTCTTCCTCCGTATCAGACACGGCATTAATCCTTTCGAAGCTAACCCCTCCGGGCGTGAACACGACCGGTCCCTTGTACCTAGGCGCACTCTGCGAGGGAGATGGGCGGTACCCCAAACCATACCTATCTTGCTTCACTGGGATGTCCAGAACCTGCCCCCACTTCTGAGTCTCTCCTGCTTGTACCAACGCCTTGGCTTCTTTATATGAGGAGACAGCCACCTCTTGCCCTTCACTCGTCACCGGAGCTTCTTCTTTAACCTTCACCCCTTCGAACGCCTGACACAGCATTTCATGAATTTCTCCATCTACCTCCACATACTTGAAAGAAGACAAATGACTGACTAAGATATCCTCTTTGCCACACACCGTCACAATACTCCCCTCAACCATATATTTCAGCTTCTGATGGAGCGTAGAAGTTACTGCCCCAGCAGCATGAATCCAAGGCCTCCCGATCAAACAGCTATATGCAGGCTGGATGTCCATGATGTAAAACACTGTATCAAACACCTCCGGACCTACCTGAATGGGTAACGTTATCGACCCGAATACTGACCTCCTTGTTCCGTCAAAGGCCCTTACTACTAAATCACTAGGTGTGCACAACAACCCACGGGTATCTAATTTCAACAGGGCTTTCTTTGGTAACACATTCAACGAGGACCCAGTGTCTACCAGCACATGGGATAAAACAGTGCCCCGGCATTCAATAGAGATGTGCAAGGCATTATTGTGATCACGCCCTCTAGGTGTTAGATCGAAATCCGTGAATCCCAGACCATGCCCAGCGTTAACATGTGCCATAACTCCCTCCAGCTGATTAACTGAAATCTCTTGCGACACGAAGGATGTCTCAAGTACCTTCAATAGGGCGTTTCTATGCGCCTCAGAACACAACAGCAGCGATAATATGTAGATCTTTGACGGGGTCTGCTGCAGGTGATCTACAATCTTGTAATCACTTTTGCGGATCAACCTCATGAATTCTTCCACATCTTTGGTTATCGGCTCTTTCTCTTTACTCCCCGAAGATTCCCCCTCAACAACCTTGTTCTTACCTCTGGCTAGCCTCTCTGCTTCAACCTCAGGTGAAGTGAAAATTCTCCCGCTCCGGGTTATACCACCCGCTCCCACTATGTTATCTACGGATCCCGTTGGCGGATCATTCAAGTCAATCTTTTCCCCATTACAATACACTTCAGCACCATAACACCACGGGACTGCCTTCGTGCTTTCAAAAGGGACTGGCTTAGCCTTGGTAATAGTAATGGTCGGCATTTTCGATGATGCCGAAATTGTCACTGATTTGAACGGAATGGTGATCGTAGCGACCTCCCTGCGCTCTGCTTCAGATTCTGTCTCAACAGGCTTCTCTCGCCCCACAGCCCTGTCAAACTGCAAAGTCCCTTCATCAATCAAACTTTGAACTCCCCTCTTCAACTTCTCACAGCCCTCAGGTTGAACCAAACAGTCAACACACTCTTCACTGCAACCGGGATAGACGCCTCCTTCCAATAAACGCTGCTTTACGTAACTCAAAGGGGTTTTCAGCTCGCTCACTTCTAAAACCAAGTTCAACTCATCATCTACCATGATTGCGTTGGCCCCAGCCCCGCCATGCTTGGGCATTGGCTGCTGCGTGATATTGGGACCTTCCTTCCCGAAGTTAATAGCCGTACTATCAAGCAAATCTTGTACTTTGTGCTTGAAAGCTAGGCAATTTTCAATATTGTGCCCAGGTGCACCCGAATGGAAGTCACAGTGCTCATTAACATCATACCCGACTGGTGGCTGGCCAGTTGGTGGTGCTAAGGTCCTCTTCTCGACTAGCTGCAATTTCAACAAAGTTTGAAGGAGTTCTGCATATGATACCGGCGGTACTTCGAATACTCTCCTCGGTCATGGGTTCTGAAGTCTGCGCTGATTGTTATTAGGCTGCTGCTGTGGTTGTTGTCTCTGCTGCTGAGGAGGCCCTGGAATGGTTACACTTGCAACTTGCGACTGCGGACGCCAGTTCTGACCTTTATTCCTTCGTCGAGCATTATATATAGCGTTGGTATCACCCTGCCTTTTACCACCAAACGTCTTCTTATTACCTCCTGCGGAACTGGACTCACCCGCTTGAATTTTACCAATTTTTACCCTGTTTTAAATGTGCTCCCCCATCAAGATCAACTCAGAGAAAGTACTCATCGAAAAATTGAGCAACCGGTCATAGTACATTCCAGAGAAAGTTCCTATGAACATATCCATCATTTCGCGCTCCACCATTGGAGGGTGCACCCTAGCAGCCAGATCCCGCCATCTCTGGGCGTATTCTTTAAAGCTCTCGCTAGACTTTTGAGACATGCTTTGCAGCTGGACTCGGTTAGGGGCGAGATCACTATTATATTGATAATGTCGAACAAAAGCCTCTGCCAGCTCTTTCCAACTCCTGATCTGAGTAGGCTCCAAACTCATGTACCACTCCAGCGATGGCCCTGACAGGCTATCCTGGAAGAAGTGCATTAGCATCTTTTCATCCTCAGAATACGCAGACATACGCATGTAAAATGCGCGCACATGCACCCTAGGGCATGTATCCCCTTTGTACTTATCAAATGACGGCGCTTTGAATTTCAGCGGGACCCTCAGCCCTGGTACTAACCCCATATTTGACATATCCAGCCCCACAGCATTCTGGATGGCCAATCCGTTCACCTTCTCCTCTAGCAATCTCATCCGATGGTTGTCATCCCTAGCCCTTTCATAACCCTCGTTCTGACCAGAGAACACATCCTCCTGACGATCCTCCCAGCGAGGTACTGCATCGTATCCAACATAATCGGCATCACGGCCCGGACCCGTTTGGACGTACCTGGGGTCATACCTCAGATTACCCATCTCTTGAGCGTTGTATGCGCCATTTCCATATCCAAGATTGCCATAGCCACCAAACCCAGCCTTGGCGCCAGCCATGCTGCCATACCCCATATTCACACCATTGAAGCCCTGGTTACCATTAATACCATGTATTCCGACATTCTCAACACCCCCATTGAAACCCTGGTTGGCATTACCCACAAATACCCCAGCAGTATCTTCATTGGCATTCATATTACCGGTGTTCCCACCTCCACCTACAGGACCAGTTTCTCCAACATTCAAACCGGTTACGGGAATAGCATCAGCACTTTGACGATTCTCAACTCGGGGAGAAGCAGCAATGTTCTCACCATGCGGTGTCCCGTTGTTTTCAGCCCGTGCGACTATCGGTTGAACCAGATTCTGCAGCTGCTCTTGCCCTTTGGCGATAGTCTCCATGGTTTGCATGAGCAGGGCCATCCTGTCACGCATCTCTTGCATTTCACTCTGTACGTTGTCCATGATCTTCTTCTGGTTGATCCTTGTAGAGTAACGGTGGACCCGCTTTTCTGCAATCCTGAAAATACCTGCTTTAAAGATACAGGAGATAAGATACACGGATCACAAACCTGCAATGCAAATATGAGTATGTATGCAAAATGCAATATGTGTCTGTGCATTAGGGATTATCATTCCCCGATTCTAGTGTGAATGTGCCAGTGCAGTGACAGTGCTAGCAAGACAGTGATTGGAGCCGAATCATAGAAAACCTCGTATATTGCAGAGAAATCCAAGAGTACAATATCACTGAGTGTACAATAAGAAGGCATGACCTCAACCAACAATCCTGGTGATGGTCAGTGCTATGCAAATAAAGCATACACGTTAATACATGAAATGATCAAGTACTCCCATAAGCCCGGTACTCTTCTATTAACCTCTTGGTCTCTGGATGACTTGGTCAGGTAAGCAGACCCTCAACAAGCTGGTTTCTTCTCTTGAGAACACGTCGCACGTCACCAGCGGTTTCCTCTCATGCCCCTTCTCCGAAGCGATCCTCTAGCTTCCGCTTCTGAGACACAGCTTCGTTCCTGCCTTCGATGGCCTTGTTCAATGCATTCTAGAGACTATATCTGGCCATTACCTCTTCTTCATGCTTCTTAATGCTAGCCTTCAACTGCTCTTCGAGTTCGGAAATTTGCTGCTTCAATTTATCCTCCCTCTTTTTGTTGTTGGTTAGCGTAGCATTCCATGTCTTGTTACAAGAAGAGATTTCTCGGTGAGCGGCGTCGAGTGCTTTCTTTTTGGACTCCAACATGTCATGAGAGCTTCTGAACTCTTTACCCGGATGTTCGCGCTTCTTTTTCTCCTCAGTCAATTCAGCACCTAGCCTGTTTACTAGTTCGATCTGCTGTTGGAAAGAACGTACAGCCTTATTCTTCTCACTCCGCATCTGAGCTAGCTCCTTTTCTAACTCTTCATTAATCTTCAGCAAGGCTTCCTTTTCTTTCACAACTTGCTCGTAGACCTCCATAGTGACAGTGGTTGGCTCCTCTACCGGAATATGAACAGGGACTGGTGCAGCTGGAAATGGCATCAGTAACTGTCTTGCTCTCTCCTGGATCCAAACTTTGTAGGGTGCATAAGCCTGACAATCATTCTTCCCCAACAGTGGTTTCCCTTTTCTATTAATACGCATCCAGGCATGCCGAAGCTTGGCTAGTAACTCTCCATTCAAATCACCGGTGAAGTACAGAGATTCCTGTACTTCTTCCTCCTGAGGTGGGTTCTTCAACGCATATCCAAACTGGCGGACGAACAGAGATAGGTTGTAATTGATGCACCCCTTTCTCCCTATCAACGGAACATTAGGATACCCAGAACAACTGAAAATAAGCTCAGACCCCAGCAAGTCTCGGTCAAACCACTCAATTTCTCCAGAAGACAGCCTCATAATACGCTCTGGCCAGTCAGCTGTAGTTGCACTATCCACAAAAGGTCCCTTCAGGGGAAGATGGCTCTTGAACCACATGTACAGCAAAGGCACGCAACAAGAGACGTTCTTGCCTCTCCTGTTCTCATTTCTGTAGTGCATCGAATGGTAGAAGTCCCCGATCAGTGTAGGTACCGGGTTGCCAGCAGCAAACAGATGAAATGCATCCATGTCCACAAAGTTTGGGAAATTGGGAAACAGCATTATCCCATAAATGCATAGAGCCAAAATAGCGTTAAAGACCACCCAACACCCATTCTTGGCGTACTCTTGAGCCTTACCAACCAGAAACTGGAGAGAGAAACCTGGAACCCCTCGCCAAGAAGTCATCAACAACTCAGAAGCATTCATGTGCAAGGCCTTAGCTAAATCCTCCAACTTGGGCTCAGCGGCAGAGTGAATAAAAGGAACTGCATTCTGTACCGGCAGCTCAGTAAACTCTACATACTCCTCCATGGTGGGCCCCAAGATAAAATCAGCAAACGTGAAGCATCTCAAAGTCGGGTCGTAGAATTGCATCAAGGTGTACAGCCCATTCAATTCATCATCAGTTGATTTACGAACCAAACCCAACAGCCGTCCGTAACTCTGCCTGAAGCTTCTACGGACATCCTCATCAGCAAGAGAAATCAGACCCAGGAGGGGAGTAATATCAGGGATAGGTAGCTTATAGGCAACTGTCATCCTCAAACCAGCCATGATCAATACTCAGAAGTCCAGACACTAGAACCAGGGAATATGCAAATGCACCTGCAGCACAGACACACGTTAATGGGATGCAATGATAATGGTTATGCAAACAATGTAATGCAAGCAACATGCAACAGGGACCAAGTGCCATAGCTGAGAAGCCTGAACCATATCAAAAGTCTCAAACCCTCCAGAATTCCTCAAACCCTGGTCTCAGATAGACCCAATACAAAGCTCCAACATTGGTCTCAGATAGACCCCATAACATAACTCCAACTGGTCTCTGACAGACCTCAAACCATAACTCTGACTGGTCTCTGACAGACCTCAAACCATAACTCTGACTGGTCTCTGACAGACCTCAAAACTGCCCATAAATACTCAGGATCTCAGATCAAGAAATAACCGGTATCTGAAGGTCTAGTTACCTGCATAACCCCAAACCCTCTCACAGGTGGACGTCCTAGTAACTGACAAAGGTATGGCATCCTATGCGGTCGTCGGCGTCACAGACTTTCAGGGTTAATGATACGATTCCCAGAAGGAGTGGCATCATCAAATCCTGAAGAGGCCTCACTTAGCCAACTTCCAAATGATCGGTCCCCAGAGTCGACGATCCAACTAACCAGCAACCCGAGCCACCCAAAGGGCAGGACAGGAGGCCAACCAGAAGAACCTCGTCTGAGTGCGGATTTCGCGGGACACTAGGACATGCAAAGCACGTGCGCGCCCACTAATCTCCACTCTAAATCTAGGTGCAATCAAGCCCAGGTCTGGCTTATCTCTCAATCATAGAACACCCGTCACACCCCACAATACAGCAATAATAATAATAATAATAAAATGCTGAAATGTAAATACAGAAATGTAAATCCATACAAAATCCTCGACGGGAAAACAAGCGCTAGGATTGACTCTCTTAAGGGACGTTGGATCCCAAATACATAAGGAACTATCGCAGTCCTTAGCAGCCAGGGGACGTTGGATCCCCAGCAGAGTCGCCAGCTGTGGCTACTGTGAAAATCGGCGCCGGCTGACAGAAGAGTCGCCACCGTGCGTTATTTATCCCAAAGGAGGGAAAGGAAACGCTCAGAGTAAACCTAACGCAAAGATGGGAAAAGGTATGGTCATCGCAACCAAAACCTGGATTCGGGAGTCAGTTACGCAAGGGGAAGGTATTAGCACCCCTCACGTCCGTCGTACTCGACGGGATCCACGCTTGTTTTCGGGTACGGATTGTTATTCTATCTAAACTAAAGGATGAGGTCTGAAAAGAAAAGAAAACATGACTCGGCAAAGCATCGCACTTTATGCCTACGTATTCCTGTCTGGAACGAGAAATCAGAGTTAACGTAGTTCGCCTAATTACGGGAAAGGTGGGTGAAGGTTGCTCGCTAGGATATCGCATCCTATGCCTACGTACTTCTACACAGCATGGAAGATCAGAGCAAACGTAGTTCGGGCTACGCACGACACAAGCTGTCCAAGTGTCTTTTATGAAAAATCTCACCTTAAACAAGGGTTTTCTTATTGCAAAAAGGTTGATGTTTGTTCAAATCTTTTGAAGGAAGAAATGAATTGATTTTGTTATAACCTTTATTAATGTTTTTCTGTTGTTTTGAAGAAAGAAGAGATGACACTCTAAAAATCCTAGGGTTGAAAAGGGGAATAAAATCTACCCTAATGTTATCATGCATGGGTTAACTCCTAATGTCTATCATGCTCCTCTCTTGCGCAGAGAGAAACAGAGATCCTAGGGGAATAGACGGAAACAGAAACAGCAGATATATACAATAAAGCAGTAAAATGCATGAATGCAACAATACAAGCGAGGCAAGGGAGTCCCACTCAACCTCGAACCTAGAAAACAATAGGCAAAAGTGAATAGAATTCACTTTCAACCTAACAGGGTAAACAGCAAGCAATACAGTCCGGGAAATTCACACAATACATCAAGAATTAAACAGCTAAAACTAAACAGCAAAGCAATCTTCATCAGCATCTGCCTTCAAGCAAAGCATCAACTATCCACAGGATTCAAGCAAGCATCAGTCTTTTATCTTCAATCTCCCAATGGCTTTTCTTCAAGTCCCACTCTCCAAGCTGAGGACCCAATCACAAGAATGAACTGGGTGTTAAGCAATTAGTTGACCACCAAAGGTGGCAAACAGACTGCCAACAACACATAGAATATTTCTCTCAAGAGTTCTATCTCTCAGACACTATCACCAAGCCTTCCAAAGGAAGGGGGTGAGTGTCTTAGAGAGACTCTGCATCACAGAGAAGGATGGAGGCAGACAAGACCTTCCATGTTTGTGAATCAAGTTTTCTACTCTAGAGCTCTGCCTAACTCCTAGATCCTACAACCTTCAATAGCTGCCAGCAAGAGATACTCCTCATCAACTCTGGAAGTTGGTCTTCATTCTTTGATCTTCAAATGGGTTTCATCAACACAGGCTTCAGCTCAAACCCCAAGCCCCAAACAACCCAATACCCCACACAGACAAATAACAACCCTAAAGAGGGCACCCCACACAGTCAAGCAAATACAAACAGTATACTGATAGCATTAGAATAGGGGAAACCTAGTAATTTCTAAGGGATCTATTATCTACCCATAACCCCTATAGTCCCATACCCCAAAAATCAACTCAAAATTCCTAAAAGAAATGACCTATCTCACCTATGCTCACTTAAAACCCTACTTTTAACCACTCTAATCTCACCTAATCAAGTCATCTAAAAATTAAGTCCTAAAATTATGAACTAAATCCTATATACAAGTTGAGGGTCTAAGCTAATCACCCTAAAAAGAATAGGTCCTAAATCTAAAGGGAACTATTAGAACTAAAATCAACAAAATTATGCACTAAACTAAAGTCATTAAAAAGCTATTTACAAGACAAATACACAAAAAATAGTAAAACCAAATGAAATGCCAATTTTATTATTTATTATTTTTCTTAACAGAATTATGAATCTACCACAAAAAGAACCAATTAAAAACAAGCTTTTTTCAATTTTATATGATTTTTTAAAGGTGCTAGAAAATTAAAGAAAATAAAAATCAAAACATGAATTAAATGGGATGGGGGTGCCACAAGCAAGGGCGCCTAGTTATTATTCAGATGGGCCAGGAAGTGGGGGGCGCGATTAGCAGAAGCGCAAGGCCCAGTTAGTTTCAGAAAATCAAATGAAAAAATAAAAGAAAAAGATCAAACTCTCGGTGCATTTAGCAATCATTTCCAGTTCATTTTTCATTGGGCTTTGTTAAGGGGGTGGGGATAGCGTTCTGAATCCAGGCCCATGGTGTTGGTTTCATAGAACGCTGCGTTTCGCAGCTCAGATTTCCCTCCGTTTCTATTTTCAAATGTGGACCGTGCGATGAGTCTAAAGAGTCAAAATCTTGAAACGATCCAACGACCAGGGGTCATTGTCCCCAACATGAACCTAGGGTTTTCAGAATTTCAACCCCATGCAAGAACCTTCCACTCATTCATTCTCCCTCGATTGGCCATGAAACCCCAAGCTATAAAGAGCAATCTTGCTCTATTCTCTCCCCTGAACACGATGGTGCCCTTAGTTTGGATTGAAACCAACCCTAGAATGAAACCCGATGGCTATAAGCTCATGGCATACCAACTGCACTCAGTGATGGACCTTCATAAACCTTGCAAATTCTTGTACTAATGTGCTCTCCATATTGCACTGATTATTCTGAACTAATATACTATGATTAACATCCCCTAAACTAAGATTTCTTGATCATCAAAGTTTCAACACCATATTATCAAACTCCATGGATGGCACTCAAACTCTCTGAATATCATCATCTAACCTACCCTAACAACTCTAACCTATTAAACTAAGCTAACAATGCATAATTAGTGGTGTAGAGATCAAAATGCATACCTGCAATTCTTGATGAAACAGATGAGAATTGGCTCGATTCAACACTTGCAAGCTTTCACCAATGGTCCTTAGATGATGTTATGGTTTCTGTTTGCAAAAAGTTGGGAGAATAATGCCTCTAACATGAGATTCGAATCTGATATGCTTCTTGCAACTTCAAACCCTAGCTCTTCAATCTTCCATGGATGGCTCTCTAATTCAGCATGTATGCACTCAAGAGCTTCAATGGATTGTGGATGAAGAAGAAGAATGAACAGAATTGATTTGGATTGTATGAATTCACTCTTTCTTACAATGGAAGCAACAATGGAATTCTCACTTTTCTCTATCCCTTTTCACCAACCTTTTGCACTAATGGACTCAATCCAATATATAGAGGATGATGAACAGATCTAGAAGTTTCTGGATTGATCTTAGGGGATTCTAGAATGTGGTGGAAGAATGTGGAAATTCTCACTTGATGACATGTTGAATATCTCTCATCTCATGCACACAGCCCTCTAAACTTGTGTTAAAATCTCTCCTCATGAGATATTGAAATGGTATGTGTGAAAAACAAGCCTTTCCTTGCCTTGTGTTGAGTTTTGCAAAGTTGCCTTATTATGCAAGTAACATGATTACAAAGCAAGTCCAAAATTTAAGCCCTAACTAAAAAAAGTGGCTGAACCAATGTCTTTAAAATGATGTTTGGATTCAATTTGGTATATTGGATGACCCATTTTGGATTTGTAGATCTCTCAAACCATTTTCCAACTTGAACTTTTTCAAGTTATATGCCTTTTTTAAGTCATTTTCCACCAACTTTTATCAAGTCTTGCTCTATGCATTTCCAAACTTCCATGACCTCTTTTCTAGACTTAAAATGACATTTTGAGCAACTTTGATGTTGGGAAGTTTTTCATTTGAAGCTTCCTTGTATGAGTTTTAGGCATAGGCTAAGAATGACCTGTAATTCTTAAATGACCAAAATACCCTTTGCTTGCCAAGACCATAAGTAGAGTTCCACAAATCATATGAAGGCATACCATACCTTTCTAGAAATCTAAGACAATTAGGAAAAACTCTCATGTTTCCCAGAAATCCATTTGAAAAATCCTTGAAGGTCAAAAGTTGCTTGGAAGACAGACAACTTTCACAGACAAATTTCAGTGTCCTCAGATGACCTGTAACTTGCAAGAGCCATAACTTGAGTTCTATAAATCATCTTGATGACTTCTACCACTCAAATTAAATATATGAAGATACTCTACAAGTTTCATGTGGACCAGAAATTCATATGAAGCTTGCATCTTGAGCTACACTGCTTTGAGGTTTGACCTAAATCAGGGGATTTTACACTGAAACCCTAATTTGGTAACTCCTCTTCTCCTTGACTTCTTCTGATTTTTCTTTAGCACAACACCATATCCATATCCATATAGCAAATAATGAATCCCACATTCTTCAAATGATCCTTGATGCCTTTCAAAACAAGTCTTTGACCTAGGATTGACCCAGATAAAACCCTAGTTGACTGACTTCAACTGAGGCTCTTGCAATCATTCCAATGACTTGGTTACTCCTCAAAAATGATCATCTAGGCTCTTCATAACATCCATACACACCTCATGCTCTTGGCTCATAGCTCACATTTCCTCTGATGATCCCCAAATAACCTCAAGATAGGGGAGAACTCACTGATCAACCTGTCAACTCTTCAAAGCTCAAATTCTTCCCTGATGACCTGAGTAGTCTTGAATATGAATGAAACCCTTGAATATGCCTCTTGAGATAAGAATAGCACTTGATCCCCTGATTCAGATAGCTTGCCTATGCTATGCAATGCAGATGAATACACTATGTACATGATACCAATGCAAATGACTATGCAATTGAAACATAAACCTAGGTTAGAAAAGGTTGGGCAAATTTTGGGGTGCAACAATGGGTTGCATCCATCACAGGAAGTCCACAAACTCTCCGGACTACGTCAAGAACGAACAGATGTACTTTATGTTCTGTCTAAGTCAGAGCATAAAAGTGGATCTGCCTCATCTGCTCTTCTTTCGTCTATGGAACCACATCAAGATATCTAGAGAAGACATGAAGACTAAACACAACAAAGTCAGAAATTGGATTCCTTATGGAAGATTAGTCTCAGACATTCTGACTGAGAATGGCCTGGTGGCACATCTGCATGAAGCTGGTATAACAGAAGAGCTTGATTCTGTCATAGGCAAACCTCTGAACAGAAAAAGTCTCCAGAGGATGAAAGTCATAGATGAACTTACTTCTGTACCTGCCAAGATCAATACAACAGAAGTAAGCCAACGGAGAATTCCTCTAGAAGATTTTCCAAACTTCTTTGCTGAAGAACCAAAGGAAGTTCTGATCAAGTTTGTTGGTTCATGTCTGGAGCAAGGAATTCTACTTCCAGAAGGTTTTCTACAACGTCAACCTATGCCAGATATCTATGAGGAACATAAGAGGCAAAGATAACAAGCTTTAGAAGAAGAAGCTGCAAACATACAGAAGAAGCGAAAAACTTCTAAAGAACCACAACAGAAGAAGATCAAGAAAAGAAAAGCTTCTGGAGAAGCACCTTCTGTCAGAGTTAAGAAAGTAAAGAAATCAGGTAATTCTACAACTTTACCTCTTATTTCTGAATCAGTACCAGTAGTATCAACGTTTAACTCTGAACCGTTACCTTCCTCACAAACTTGCTCTGAACCACAATCACAATATAATGAATCTGTTCCCATACCACAACCTTCACCACAAACCTCTCATCAAGAAGAATAAATACCAGATGAACCTACACACTCTGAACCACATCCTTCTGTAACTCAAATAGAATAATCTATTCCTATTAACCTAGAACCAGAACAACCAGAAATCCCTCAACCAGAAACCAATCAACCATCTGAATCAAATAATGTTGAATCAGATATTCTGAACATTCAACCTCTGAAAACTATGTTTACAATTTCTTCCACATCCGTTCACACCACAGATTCTAGTGATTCCACTGAATCTGATACCACCTCTTCATCTGAAACACAACCCATTCCATTTAAACCTCTTCACTCATAAAACACTATATTCACTCCATATGATCCCAAACCTTTTGATATTGTTACCTCTAACATCAGAATCAAACATTATTTATTTCCCAGAAAACCTTCACCTACAGTTACCACTTCATCTGATCCATCTTCTTCCCCAACTTATCCTCGTCCTTTGTTTATTATCCCCACTTTCACCATTCCTTCAAAACCTTCTACATCTGCCAACACTGACTCTTCTCTAAAAACATTTTTAGAAGAATCTTTTAAACCTAAACCTAGATTAAACATTGGTACTCTGCTTGCTGGTTTTGAAACTGAGTTAAAAATGTGGATATCATCTGTTGAGAAGGAATGTCTCATTGGCCTTGACCCAGGTGCTTCTGAAGCTATTTGGACAAAATTCAAAAACAGATTCAACTCTGTAGCTGATAATCTCCAGAACATCTGTGCTGAAGATACCAAGATCAGAATATCTGAAGCTGTCAGACTTTCTCGTCTGAATGATCTTCTGAGTGCTCCTAGAACTTCCACTCTGCTTCTGGATCTTCCACCAGCAAAACTTGTTGTTCCTGTCGCTCCAGAAGACTCTGCAGCTCTGATAGATAATCCTTCTGCCCTGATGATTTTAGATAAACCATCTGCATCTGTACCTCCAGAATCTGCATCTGCAATGGTTATTGACTCTGCTCCTACTCTTGCATCTGACTCTGCTCCTTCTGCCTCTTCTGAAGTTAAGAAAGAGAATCCGGAACTAGAAGACAAGATTGTTGTGCTGGAAGCTGGTCAATCTGAAATTAAATCTTGGATGGCAAAACAAGATGAGAAAACTGACAACATACAGAAGTGGATGGCTAAGCAAGAAAAATCTTCATCTGAAATTACCAACCTCTTAAAGATGCTTTTATCTCGACCATCTTAGATCTTGTTTTCTTATCTGATGTTTGTGCACATTATCATGTTTGTCTGATGTTTTAGTTTTCTGAATGTACTTTGAATATCTTTTTTAAATGGATTTTTTATTTCCATATCTGTTTATATATTTTCTTCTGTTATTCCTTTATGTCTTTAAAAGTTTTCTTTTTGATTATGACACAAAGGGGGAGAAAAATAAATTCTGAATGTTCAAATAAACAGTTACTAAAATGGAATTCAAACATAATGATTATAACTAACATTGAATTTTAGTATTTCAGAACTTTAATCTTTCATCTGACAAAATTCATTGAAGGTATCTTGAGAATCCCCAAATCAGAACTAATTCAACCAGACTCTGTTTCTGAAACATTAATTCTAATCAGGCTTTGATTCTGAAACGTTTAATCAGACTCTGACTCTGAAAAGTTTATCCAAACCAGACTCTGAATCTGACAAGAATACTTATGCCAAAAGGGAAGTTTTCTATTCCATTAGAGTATTCATTTCAGGGGGAGATTCTGTATCTCAGGGGATTTATATATTTATTTCCATTTATTGAACAAAAATTCCTATGTTTTTGTCATCATCAAAAAGGGGGAGATTGTTAGAACACAGATTGGTGTTTAAATATATCTCATTGTTTTGATGATAACACTAATGAAATTTTGTATTAAGAAAATATATACTCTAATTTTGTTCAAGTGTTTTTGTTTTAGATATTAAAATTGAATTTTCTGATAAAGGAAAAAATACATCTGAACGTTCTCTACGCAAGGCTCTGAAGCATCAGAAGCAACTCATCAGAAGATTCTGAGCGCTGCCAGAAGACTCTGAAGCAGAAGCTGCAGAAGACTCTGAAGCAGAAGCTACAGAAGCGTCTGAAGCGTAGCTGAAGATTTTGTATGAAGAGTTTCAAGCATTATTTCAGAAGACTCTGAATGTACTTTACGCTGCAAGTACAGAGGCTCTGAATAACCAGTATGCTCTGATCAGATCACTCACGCTAAAGCACTATGGCTGCAACTCTGATTTCATTGAATCTGATCTGAAGAACCAGAAGCACATTAGAGGATCTGATGTTGTTTACATATGAAAAGATGTCAGCACGTGAATAGACTTGGTACTATTCACAACGACCTCTCCAATGGAACTATTCCTTATTTGTGATAGACACAAGGATTCAGGCAAAGGGCATTTCTCTGAACATTCTACTTTTGAGAAAGGAAAAGTCATGTGAAGACAAAAGGCAACAACTGTCATACCCTAAATTTGCCTGCCTTTTTTTACCACAAGCAGTGGTACAAGTCATCAGGAGCATGAGAAAAAGAAAGGAGAAGCCTGTTGAGTATCTCAAAGGTCATAGTGGGGTTGGAATGATCATCCAGTTCATCTGCACAGTATCGAAGCAACAGGGGGAAATTAGGGTTTTTTGCACAGTTAAAAAAATCGAGGTTTCAATGGTTTGATCAGTCGACGTCTTGAATTGATTTACAATGAAATAGGGTCAAGGATGCTACATTTCTTCAAATATGAATTCAATTTGAGGTTGGCACCCAAATATTGAAGACAATGCAGCTCAGGCCCGATTAGGGTTTTCGATCAGGAAACGTCAACTGTAGTTTGAATTTTGATATGAAAGGTGTTCTAATGATGAAATCTTGATTCATAAGGTTTATATGGCTTAGTGAAGTCCATTCAAGAAGATTCAAAGCCTCAGGACACCCGGATTATCAACAGTCGACTCGGTAGTCACCGATCGATCGAACGGTTGACCGAAAAGTCAACTCTCCAACCATAAGGAATTTGACTTCAAGATGTGAATCAAAAATGTTCCTAATAACATATTGCATCTACCCATAAAATTTCATGACAATTGGATCAAGGGTTGAGGAGTAATCGCAAATGTCGGGAATTAGGGTTTTGAAAGGGGAAAGACCATAACTCCTTAACCACACATCCAATTGAGTTGGTTCAAAGCTCATTAGAAAGCTCTTGACAATTTCTACAAAAGTCTCCAGGTGGTCCATGATCAGAAAATGCATAGATTTGGAGTTATGATCAAATTCATTTCAAGAAGGGAAAATAACTTAGAGAAATTTCACTTTTAAGCTTGTTTTTCAGCAACTTTGAGAGGCTTTTTGGCCAAGCTCCTTTGAGAATTTGAAATTCATGAAAACATAAATTTTTTAGAGCTACATGAGGGCTTTCCAAAAAGTACTAGAACATCTCAATGGCATTTGTGAGCTGAGAGTTATGAATTAGTGAAGTTGGGACTGTCACACTTGAAGCACAAAATCTGATTTTTCTACAAGTGAGATTTTCATCAAGATGGACCTTTCTCAGCCCTTGGATCTTGTTTATTCTGATATGTAGAAGCTTAGATGTGTGGAAATGCAAAGGAAATACAGATAGCATGAGAAATAGAAGCCAAGGCAAGTGGCTTGGCAAGTTGCAATGCAACTTGCATTAAAATATTCAAAAATACAAAAAGGTGAAAAGAGAAAATCTGCAGCAACCATGCCCCTAGCCATCCTAGCCCCACTTCAGCCACCTCTAAGTCACTCATCACACTTGACTTCTGATTACCTTGAGGCCAAGAAATCACTTTTGCAAGATTTGAACCAAATTGTCATTTTCCCCTCTTAAGAGGCAAACTTCCAATTCTGCTATCTCCTCATGTTTCCCTATAAATAGAGCCATCCTCTACTTCATTCAACACACCAGAGCAATCTCAAAAAACCAGAGAAACTATAGCTCTCATTTCCTTCTCATTCCTTAAGAATCTCAAAATCTCAAAAACCTTCATTTTTACCAAAAAGTTGTCTTGAGCAAAATTCTGCTCAAGACCATTTCTACCATCTCCACGCCTCTAAAAATCATCCACACAATCCCTAAATATGGTGTAGAAGGTGTCCATACACTAAAACCTCTCAAAAACACCATTTTCCAAAAAGTCAACCTCCACACCTTAATAGTTTGACTTTTCTTCCACTTTGAAAGCCAAAATCTCACTTGAACCACTCCCTACCATTCTAACACTCCTAACACCTCCTATGCATCATACCTCAAGTGTTTAAGCCATAAAAAAACCAGCTGGAAATCACATTTCTCCAACTGTCTTGAAAAGTGGATTGTTGCTTCAAAAGGAAGCAAGCTTCATCTCTTTGCAAAGAAAGGAGGATCTCTAGGTTTCTAAGCTTCTTAGCTTGCTCAAGGCTTGTCTACAAGAGGTATGTGACATTCCAACTCTCTACTAATCATACATTATCATGTTTTTGTCATTTTGAGATGATTTTGTGAAAATGTAACCATTGCTGCCCCATTGTGGTTCTTTGTCAAGAACTTTTATTTCGTGATCATGATACTTGCTTTCACTAATATATTATCATTTGCAAATGATATGTGGATTTTTTATTACCAAGTTTGTGATTAGATTTCATGATATGCCTGTTTGTGAGATTCTGGGCCATGTGGTGGTTTTAGGAGCCAATGTTGAAATAATGATATTGAATTTGCCCTAGGCTTGTTAGACCTAGCTCATTAGTGATGTGTGACCCAACTTGTAAAATTCCCCCTGCCTTTGATCATGCTTGAATCAATATGGCTCTTGTTTTGGCTCTTATGCTATTTTTGTGTCATCTTGCTTATCACTACCATGAGTTATGTATTGGTTTGTTTATGCTTGTTGTTTTGTATCTCAAAATCATTGGTTAATGTGTATGAAAGCTTACTTGCCTATTTGATTTATGTAAGCATGAGAAATATGAGTTTAGTCATTAGGGCCTATCATGAGCTTTGTTTGTTTAATTTTGCTGTCAAATTTGGATCAACGTGTCATTCTTGGCTTGGAGCATTTTTGCTTAACTTTAAGATTGGAAAATCATTGGTTTACTTACTTTGAGAATGTGTATGGTGTTTTTATGTTCAAATCCCTTTAAATGATTCCAACTGTGTTGTTATGCCTCAATTGCATTTTTTTCAAACCATCATTGATACCACACATCACATTCTGTTTCAAGCCATGTCCACTTGTTTTTTGTGCTTTGAATCATTGTCCTATCCATTTGCAATTTGTGTATGCTACCAAAATGCCCAACTGTCATAAAATATACTTGTTGTTACATCTTATGCATCAAAACTGTTTCAAATTCCAACAGCATACCAAATTCTAGTTCCAACTATTTTGAACTTGCTTTCAATGAATGATCATTTTTCTTGACATGTTTATGATGTGCGTATGTTGTTTTCTTGGATCAAAACTCACTGCCTTAAAAAATCACCTGCTGCCACTGTCTTGCCAAGACAATTTTTTCAACTTTTCACTTCAAGATGCCATTTTTCATTTCAGCAACCCTATGTTTATTTTATGAGTTAAGACATTTTTTTTATCATAATAATGATGTGTTTACTTGATTTATTTGGTCTATTCATGCTTGTTCACACATTTCCTCAATTTCCACTTTCAATTGCATTTTTAAGCTAATTTGTTGTTCTGTTTGCAATTTGCCTAATCTTTGAGTTGTAACTCATCATTGTGCTTGATTCTAGTGTGTGTAGATGATTGGCTTGGTCCATGACTTCCTGCTTTCTCATTTCACCTTTAAACTGCATTTTTAAGCTAGAATTAACCATGAACATGCCAATGTCTTTCTTGCTTGTCATGTGCATCTTTTTTGAGTTGTAACTCACTCTCATCTGCATTTATGGTGTGTGTGTGTGTGTGTGTGATGTTTATCAACATGAGACTTTTGATTCACTACTGATTTATGTTTGTGCCCTGCTGCTGCAATTGTTTTGAAAACCACTGCCACACACTTCACTTTTTCTGGTTTGATTGGTTTTAGGCCAGTTCATGAAACATTGAATCTCTAATATGTTTTAAAACTTGTATGTGCATGAATCAATCCTTTTTTATATGTCTCATTTTTTCTGTCATGACAACCCCTTCATTATGCTTGTTTCAACTTGCATTTTGGTGTCCATTATCTTATTATGTGCATTCCACGAGTACCTTAGGTGCTAGCATCATCCCCTGTCGTATTTTGAACTGTTGTATACATCTACTTAACCTCATCTGCTCCAATTCAGTTTTGGCTTCAAATTTTTGCATTTTTGAATATTTGGGCAGTTGACACTTGATTTTCAATTCCATGATATATGTGAGAAATTTTGAAGTGTGGACACATTTCACATGATGTTTTGAATGTGTTAGGAGGGTCTGCCCATTTCAATTATGTGTGTTTCTTGATCTAGCTTTCTAACTTGCATGTTTTCTCCAATCTTGGCATAGTTTAACAGTGGTTTTTTTTGGTTGGTGTCTAACATTGTGATGTTTACATGTGTGTTGCTCATTATATTCCAAGCATGCCTCATAATTTTCATGTTTTAATTGATCAAGTTTTATTGTGAACACCCATGATTGGCCTGCTGTTTCAAATCATACAAAATGCTGTCATGATAAATTCCTACTTCTCTTCTTGACCTGAACTTGGTTGTTTGATCTGTTGTCTTAAGAGCATCATTATCGACATGATTAAGATTCATAGGCCATGTGCAAAAATGAATTCTCTTCATCTGCCAATATACTGCCAAGACAGTTGCTGCATTTTTATGTTTCACTTGCAATGCTTATGCCAAATCCATGATTGATGATTTTTGCTTGAGCTTTAAATATGCTGCACTTCTGTTATGACATATGTGTTGTGTGTGCAGTACCATTTGCTTGAAATTGATCTCACAACTGTGTGTGGTTTTCAAAATGCATTCTCATCCCATTTTTGCAACTCATTATGCCACTTCTCAATTCAAGCTTGCTTTGCATCAACTTCTTGTCAGAATACTTTCATCATCATACTCATGGTTTGCTCATGTTGATCCACCATCTTAAATCACTCATGTTTTGAACTCCAACAATGAATTGCATTTTAAACCATTTTCACATTTTTGCAACAATAACCATTTTGAGATTCAATAGGAATTGGAGATGCTTCTTTGAATTGTGTGCATGAGTAATATATTTCAAGTGTGCATACTGTCATTTGGCCTGCTTTGAATTTGTATGTAATGAATATACACCACTGATTATCATGAAATGGCATCTCATTGGAAAACAGCCATGCTGCATCTTTGAACCAAAACTGTTTTGCATCAAAATGACAAAATGTTGTTATGCTTGCTATGTACTTGTCTTGAAGATTCAATCACCCTTGATACCATATTTGCAATATGTATGAATGATTGATAGGACTTGTTTGCATCTGATGTGATTCATTGCTTTAAAAATGCATTTTCAAACCAAACGAGCCATCACCATATCAGATTTTGTTTTGAAGAGATTGGGTTTGAATTTTTGGCATAGAAATGTCCTTCTACATGTTTAAAGTTTGTGTGCATAACTTGTTTGTTCTAATTGTGCATTAAACCTGAACTGACCCTCCATCATGCATTAAACATGTCAATTTTGCAATTTGAACATCTCTTTTCACCACAGGCTGTTTTGAACTGAATCTTGTGCTTAATTTCCTTCAGTGGCATGTTTATAGTGTGTGTGTAATTGGCTTGATCTGAAAATGTTTAAAACATGACTTGAACCTCAAAATGCAACTAAATCACCAATTTTGCAACTCCTATCGTGTTTCGTTTTCTAGGACTCATTTCAAAATTCCATCTGGACCATCTTATTCCTTGTTTGAAAACACCAAATTTTGACTAAAATATCACTTGAATCCATTAAGAATTGAGTAAGTTGTGAATCAAAACGTATGTGGTAAAATGCTTGTTCTTGTTGTTTCATATTTGTCCAGAAATCCTTAAAAGCGCGCCTTATATATTTATGGGGGTGGCTATATCAACGGATGTATAGCCACCCCAAGGGTAAGCAACTTACTCATAAACATGCCTTTCACCAGCCAGACCTAGGTTCGATCCCTGAGGAGGATCAACCCTTTTATTTATTTTTTTTCTTTTTCTCACGCGCATGAATGAGCTAAGGGGCGTGGGTTCAACTCCCACCCCTTGCACTTTATTTTATTTTATTTTACTTATTAAATATGTTTTGTACATTTAATTCATCCAAACTTCAAAAATTCATATCTTGTTCATTTTTTATCCTTTTTGGTCCATTCTTTTTGCAAAATATTTGTTTTAATATCTAATTTCATGTGGTGTAAAAATATTACATGTTGTTATTAATTGTGATGCCTTTTGCCTATGTGGAAATTTGTTCCTTCATTGAGATCGCTTTCCTACTTGCTGTTAATTTCCTTTTGAATGTGCTTGACTTTCTTGTGAGATTTTTTTTGCATCCCATGTTAGTTAACATGCTAGGGTTTACTATCTTTTGGTTATCACCATGAACTTACATATCTTCCTCATAAAAAACCTCGGTCCCGTACCGAATTCATTTTCATAAATACCTTCAATTATAAAAATCTTTTCCTCTTTGTGTTGAATTATATTAAGAAAGGATTAAGTGTAGACTTTTTCCTATTTGAGTGTTAGGATAATCACTGTAGTGTGAGTTGTCTTGATACTCATTTTTCAATACGAAGGCGCAACTTTATCCATCACCAATCTCTTTCACTACTTTTCATAACCCCCTACCGAAACCTTTATGACCTAAAACCTCGGTCACGCACCGAGTGTATTTTCAAACTCTTTTTTTCATAACAAAACTTGATTGGTCGTAGAGTGGTTAGGCGTAGGCCTTCTCATATCCCGAATGCTGACATTTCCCATAGGGTTTATAGTCGCAAAGCACTTACCATTCAAAGCCAAAATACTTTAATAAGAGAATGAAGTTCTTTTTGTATTGAATTAAAGAGAGAGGATTGAGTGTATTCTCCTTCCTCTCCAAGTGTCAGGATATTCACTTTAGTGTGGGTGGTCTTGATACTTGTCTTTCAATACAAAGATGCTACGTTCGCCGCACCTTCCATAACAAAAAAAACTTTGAGATAAAGAATTGGGTACTACCCGTAGGGGTTACCATCTAAGGACTTATCTCACCCCTAAGAACAATTCAACCAATCAAACGTGACATCTTGCCTCACATGGTGAAAACTAATCAATCTTTCAAAAGGATATGTTACGTCCGTTCTATCGCAAATAGGTAACGCATAAGTCTCCTCACATGCGAGCAGCAAAACACCTAAACTGTTAGAATGCGCACGATAGCATCATTCATAAAAATATCAACAAACCGTAGGCCGAACTACGGCTGCTCTGATTCTTTACTTCTTTCAAGTAAAGATACGTAGGCACAAGGGCCACAATCCTTGCCGAGCACATTCCCTCTATATTCGTTCCCCGAACTACGTCGACTCTGATTTTCTCGCATCTATGGAGAATATGTAGGCATAGGACTGTGAAGTCCTACCGAGTCCGTTCTTTCTCTTTTCTTCCCCGTTATGCCTCCTTTCTTAGTTTCTAGACCTTCTTTCCCCTTTTGGAAAACACTTTTATAGCATAAAATTTAAGCAGATATAAACACACATTGACAAGCAAATGGTTCCCATCGAGTACGATGGATGCGAGGGGTGCTTATACCTTCCCCTCGCATAATCGGCTTCCGAACCCGTTCTTGGTTGCGAGACCATCTTATCCTTTCTTTTCTTGAGGTTTTCTCGATATTTTCCTTTCCCCTCATGGGATAAATAAAGTTCGATGGCGACTCTTCTGTCCACCCCTTTTCGCCTCCCTGTCGTTGCGCGATGCATTTTTCGAGTAGCGACAACAGCTACTCTACTTGCACAGACTTCAAGCTTTGGACGCTCAGCACTATAAAAGGACGTTCTCTTCATCTCTTCAAAACTAACGGTCTATTGAAAAACTCATTGACATTATCCTCAACTCTCATACAATCATTCAAAGCTGAATAGTTTTATTTGTTCTTAAACTTAAGTGTAAAAATCACAGTTTGTGATATAGCTTTTTAGAAGCATCAAACACACTTGTTAGTTTACATTTATTTGTAAAGGTTCCTTAAGAAGACCAAGTTATAGTCAGTAGTTCTTGAGAAGACTAAGACAATTGTTCTTAGTGGTTGTCATTGTAATCTGTTTAATTATAGTGGATTAAGTCCTTGAGGAGAAAGGCAAATCACTCTTGATAGGGTTGACTGGAGTAGTTGAGTTCAATGAACTAGGATAAAAATAATTTTGTTTTTATTGCCATAATATTTTCTAAACCCTTATTCAACCCCCCCCCCCCCCCCCCCCTTCTAAGTGTTTTCTCACCTTCAGACCGGAGTCGTCGTGCTCCGGCGTCTGGTGTCTCCCTCCATTTCATGTTTAAAAGCCAGAAGCATATGTGACTGCTCTATAACCCTAGGATCGTCTGACTACATTCAGAGCGAATGACTATGATTTTAGTCAATTGGTGTTTAAGAGTCAGATGCTTGCGTGGCATCATGATAAGCCATTGGATCTGTGGACGGTATGCAAAACTATTGGCCAAGATCTAGTCTCAGCATGTTGACTCCCTTTTAGTGAAACGCAGCGTAGCATTTAGTGAAATCTGAAGTGGACTTGGGCCTTCTTCTAATCACACCCCCTGCACGCGTGAAGCCCATAAAACAACTGGTTTTTCTTACTTCCTGCACCAACCTTTTATCCATTTTAATTGCTTTTTCTTTTATCTCCTATTTTCATATCTATTTCAATTAAATGTATAAAAAATAGTTTGATGACTCCAAAAAATATTTTTGTGCATAATCTTGATTCATTAGTGGATTTTAGGATATTTTTGTTCCTGATTTTTGATACCTTTTGCTTAGGGTTTAGGTTGATCCTTTAGGACCCTCTCTCTTGCCTAGTTCTTAGAACATGCTTAAGACTTTGCCTTCTGTTGGCACAGCTAGGATTATAATTTTTCTCTCAAATTTTGACCCCTGGTTCCTAATACCAGAGGGGTCTCATAGAAATTTTCTTTGATTTTTTTTTGGTTTATTTTACTATTTTTAAGGCATTTTCCATTCTGGCCTACCCTTGTGAGGTTTCCAACTCTACTACTTGCTTAGTTTGCATTTTGTTTGAACTTTGTGCATTATTTGAGCATCCCATCCTTTGATATTCATATTGTATACATGTTGAACCATTTGTATGTTGATTTTGAGGCCCTAATCATGTTCCTAGCTTGTTTAAGTTTAGGCTTCCTTTAGGACCTTCCTTTAGCCTTTCCGTGTGGATACCCTTGGATAACTTCCATCTTTACATGACTTTTACCTTTGCATGATTCTTATTCCACATTTTCCTCTTCTAATTCCTCCAAGTCTTATGATATTAGGATCCTTCTTGTGAGAGCCTAGCTCTTCCTTTGGTCGAACTAAGGGCATCCCATAAGAGGTTGAGCCTTTGAGGACTCAAGTATTTTGTACACTCATTCCTTTTTGTTCTTCAATCTTAGGATCCTTCTTATGAGAGCCCAGTTCTTCCTTTGGTTGAACTAAGGGAATTCCATAAAGAAGTTGAGCCTTTGATGGACTCTTATGTTGATACACATTGAACATAGTGAGTTCCTTTGGTTCTCACTGTGCTTCTCTTCATTCATTCCTCTTTGTCCTACAATCTTAGGATCCTTCTTGTGAGAGCCTAGTTCCTCCTATGGAGGAACCAAGTGCATTCCATAAGAAGTTTGAACCTTTGTGGACTCCTGTGTTTTTACACATTGAACTTAGTGAGTTTAGTTCTCCTTTTGCTTTCCCATTATTTGGTTTATCATCTCCCTTGCATATTAGTTTGATTAGGTGCATTAGGATAGGCATTCTTTCTCTTAAGTCCATGTTTGCATTTAAAGGTTGAGGTGTCCTCCCTTTGCTTGTGTGTTTCTTTTCTCTTTGTGTTTGCTTGTATGCATTAAAGGTTGAGGTGTCCTCCCTTTGCTTGCACTGTTGCATTGCATGTGCATCCATTCACACTTATATTTCATCTGCTTAATGACTTTAACATTCTGTTTCTTCTTTCCATTGACATGTTCCCTTAGGATTCTCACATCCTTGTTCAAGTATGGTGATGATAGAAATTAGGGTTGATCCTTTGCATGATAACAAGTAGGATAGAATTCCTTTTCTGAACTCAACCTTAGGACCATCTTGCATGATAACAGTAGGGTTTTGCTTAGCTCCCCTTAGAGTCCTCTCTCTCTTCTCATCTTCAAACAATAATAAAACACCTAATAAAGGCTAATGAGTATTGTACGTTACGAGCCTTAAGCTACTTGGGAAATGATAATTGGGTGGTTTCCTCTCAATTATCTAGAGTGTTAGCATATGTCCTTCGGACGATATGCGACGCATTCGTTCATAGGTCATAGTCTCTAGTGCAATATGAATTACAAACATTCATTCAAAACACTTCTCTTCAACACAAACATTCAAACCTCTTTTTGCCTCTTGGGCTCTGTTAATCAGGAAAATCTTTTCAGATAAAGAGTACTGTTAAACTGTAGTTCTACCGCAAACAGGCGTCGTCCCTAACTGCTGGAACTGTAGTTTAACCTTACTTAGATAAAACAGACGAACAAACATGTGTTCTCTTTATCCCGAACTACGTAAGCTCTGATCTCTCATACCAGTTGAGAGTACGTAGGCACAAGATGCGATATCTTGGCGAGCAACTTTCCCCCATCTGTTTGAAGGTGAGAAAATACTTAGAAGGGGGGTTGAATAAGTATATAGAAAAAACTTATGGCAATAAAAACTCAAAGATTTTTATCCTGGTTCGTTGAATTCAACTACTCCAGTCCACTCTATCAAGAGTGATTTGCCTTTCTCAACAAGGACTTGATCCACTATTAATCAAACTGATTACAATAGCAAGCACTAAGAACAACTGTTCTTAGTCTTCTTAAGAATAACTTATCACAACTGGATCTTCTTAAGGACTTTTATAATCAATATGTAAAACTAAACAAGTGTTTAAATGTTTCTAAGTAAGCTATATCACAACTGTGATTTTTACACTTAAGTTTAAGAACAATGAAATAAATTCAGCAATGAGAATAAGTTGTATGAGAGCTTTCTTTGAATTCTTTCAATATTTCATCAACTGAAGAAGAGTGATGGAGTCATGCTTTTATAGGCACAGAGGTCCAAGTAGTATTCACGTTGAAGGCTGTGTACTGAAAAGGTCTGTAGCCTTTTTGTCTTCACATTACATGACCTTTCCTAGAAGTAGAATGCATAGATAAATCCTTTTTGTCTGTGTTCTTGTGTCTAGCATAAATGAGGAAAGAGTCGTTTGGCCAAACCAACGGACATAACTTTGAATTCTTCTTTAACAAGTTTCAGCAAATAACATCAGAGCCTTTAGTGATCAGAGTCTTTGATGTTCATCAGAGTTTGTTGAATCAGAGCATTGCAGCAAGTGTGCTTTCAGCGTGTAAGTTCATTAGAGCAGAGTTTTAGGAATCAGATCCTCAGTACTGGCAGCGTAGTACTATCAGAGTCTTCTGAAATAAACTAAGCTTGAAACTCTTCATACAAAAGTCTTCAATGTTTCAGATGCTTCTATAGCTTCTGCTTCAGAATCTTCTATAGGCAGCTCTCAGAATCTTCTGTAGGCAGCATTCAGATTCTTCTAAGAGATGCTTCTGATGCTTCAGAGCCTTGCATAATTTCATGTTCAGATCTAATTTGCTTTCAGAATAATATTCACTTTAATATCTGCAGCAAACATACTTAAACAAATTTTAGAGTATATATTCTTTAATACAAAATTTCGTAAGAGTTATCATCAAAACATAGAGATATAATTAAGAACCAATCTGTGATCTAACAATCTCCCCCTTTTTGATGATGACAAAAACATAAGAAATTTTGTTCAATAAACATATAATTATAACTCCCCTTGAGATAATGAATCTCCCCCTGAATTGAATACTTAGAAGGAATAGAAACTTCCCTTTTTGCATGAGTATTCTTTTCAGAATCAGAGCCTGATTGTTCCAAAAATTAGATCTTGACTTTGGATGCACGTTTCAGAATCAGATCCTGATAGGTTAAAACTTGATTTGAGGATCTCAGAGTTACTTTTAAATAATTTGTCAGATTTTTCAAATGTTCTGAAATACTAAGAGTTCACGTTAGTTATGATTGATATGTCTGAATTTCATTTAGGTAGAGTTTATTTGAACAGTCAGATCCATTTTCTCCCTTTTTTTGTCATAATCAAAAAGTAAAACTTTTAAAGACAAATAAAAGGAAATACAGAAAAGATACATTCAAGTAGAGAAAAAACAGAGTCATTCATTCATTCAGATTAAAAAGAGACACATCATCAGATAATAAATTCAAGTACATGTGCACAAACATCAGATTAAAAAAAACATAAACTAGGTTTGCTTGGACAGAATCATCTTCAGAAGTTGAGTGATTTCAGATGAGGATTCTTCTTGCTTTGTCATCCATTTTTGCCATGTTCTCATTCTTTTGATCGTGCTTAGACATCCATTGTGACATGTTTTCAGTCTTCTGGTCTTGCTTGGCCATCCATGACTTGATCTTAGATTGCCCAGCTTCCAATACTGCAATCTTATCTTCTAGATCTGGATTTTCTTTCTTGATCTCAGTAGATGAAGAAGGTGGGGCAGATTATGATGCTGGTGCAGAGTCAATTTCCATTGGAGATGTAGAGTCAGGAGCAACAGATGCAGAGGGATTTTCCACAATTGTCATAGCCAGTGGATTTTCTTCAGAAGCAGATTCAGCAAAAACTTCTGTAGTAGATACTCCAGAAGATGAAGGTACATCTTCAAGAAGCAAAGGTGCAGATCGTTTCATGTTCCATACCATGCTTCTGGCAGTTTCAGCAAATCTGAGCTTCACATCATCAGAACATACATTCTTCAGATTTGAGGCTATAGTATTGAATCTGGTAATAAAGCTATTCCAGATAGCATCAGGTTCATTTGCATCCATGGTTGACAAGCATTTCTTCTGAACAGAGCCTAAAGTCATCTTTATTTCTTTCAAAAAATTTGCAAATAGAATATCAACATTTAGCCTATGTTTTGGTTTGAGAAGAGTTTCCAAAGTGAATGGCTTGGGTTGAGGTGGAGGTGGTATGATGAATTTTGGAATGATGATCAGAGGGCGAGGGTAGAAAGGAAAAGATGGATGGTCAGATGAAGTGATAGATTTGGATCAGGATAAAGCATGAAACAGAGATGGTTTTACACGTGATGCAGAGGGAACGACATCAAATGTAGTGGAAGTGTAAGGAATGAAAGCAGATTTATCAGTCAACAGAGATTCTGATGAAATGATAGCTGGCAGTTCTTTTAAGTAAGTTGGAAGAACAGATGGTAAAATGGTTGAAGACTTAGGTTTAAAAGGAGTGGTAGAGTCAGATGGTTCTATTTTGGTATAAAAGTTTTTAAGTTTTAAACCAGAAGGAAGTGGATCAGAGGGAAATGGTTTAAAGGAAGCAACTGAAACAAACTCAGATGTCCTGGGTTTTGGAATGGGTTCAGGAATGAGAGTTTCAGATGAAACAGGTGGATCTGGTTGTTTAGATTCAAATTCTCTGAGAGAGGGAGGTGAAATGACATCTGGATGCACATCAGATTCAGAGGAATCAGATGAGGTGGTTGGGGTACAAGATGTAGATGATACTTTAAATACAGTCTTGAGAGGTTGAATATCCAAAATCTCAGAGTCAGGTATATTTGATTCAATAGGATTGGATGGTTCTTTTTGAGGATCAGGTACAACTGGTTCAGATGCAACAGTTTTAGATGTAACTGGGTCAGATTGTGTGGGTTCAGATGCAGTTGGTTGTTGAGTTTCAGGTTGTTGTTGTTGTGTTGTAGGTTGTTCTGTTGGTTTTGTTTGTGGTTTTGATTGTGGAATATCAGATGATTTAAGTGGTGTAGTGGAAACAGGATTAGAATGAATTTGTGATGTAGGAATTTTTGGTGGTTCAGAGGTTTGAGATGGAGCAGGAATTGTTTGATTTTGAGTGAGAGGAGGTTCAGGCATAGAACTAATTGTTGATACATCTACTGCAATTTTAGAAAGAGAAGGTAAAGATGTTTTAGTACCTTTTGTTTTGATGCGCTTGGTGGGAACAAAAGGAACTTCTCCATAAGCTTTTCTCTTGATCTGCTTTTGTGGTTTGTCAGCAACTTTCTGTTTCTTCTGAGCAGCAGCTTCTTCTGCTTCTAATTGTTTTCTTTTCCTCATGTTCTCTTCATAAACATCTGGAATAGGTTCTCTAGCACGAATCAGAATATCAGTAGGAAAAGGTGTTCCATCTGCTTTGCACACTTCAATATACCTAAGAATAATATCCCTAGGTTCTTCAGCACCAAAGATTGGAAAGTCTTGAACTGGAATCCTTCTCTGACTAACTTCAGAAACATTCAGCTTCTTAGGAATAGTTGTGAGTTCATCCACAACTTTTAGCCTCTGAAGACTCTTTCCATTTAAAGGTTTACCAACTATTGTCTCAAGCTCTTCTTTAACTCCAGCTTCATAAAGAGCAGCTACCAGACCATTCTCTGTCAAAATGTCTGAGATCAATCTTCCAAAAGGAATCCACGTCCTGATCTTCTGTCCCTTATCTTTTATGGATTCTCTGGATGCATTGATGTGATTCCACAGATGCATAAAGAGAATGTATGGTAGATCTACCTTTGTACTCTGACTCATGCAGTACATGAAATAGAGTTGTTCATTATTCACATAATCTGGAGAATTAGTGGATTTTCTGTGATTGATGCATCCCAGCAAAATCTTTGCCCAGATTTTGTAGTCAGGTTTCAGATCCTTAAATTTGTTAGAAGCCTGTCCAGATGCAATAACTTCCTCATAAACTTCTTCTATGTCAACACGCCCAGCTGGCAGATGACAAACTCCATCAGTTTGCTCATACCCAATGAGTTTCTTGATGAGATCTTCAGAGATTATGATCTCTCTTCCCAGAACAGAAGATAGGATAAACTTTGGGTAAACAGATGCATGTATCCAAAATTCCTTTACTAAGTGTAGATACACTGGTCCAAATAATCTATCAAAATATTTGACCCAACCTTGAGCACCAATAATGGAACGCAAGTCAAATCCATTTTCAGCCAAAGAATTAAAATCCACCATTAATTCACAAAGAACTTCCAGCTTATCAACATGAGTTAACAAAGTTCTCCTAGGTTCCTTAAATGGAGTAACACCCATGTTAGATGACGCAACTGCAGCCATAGATGATTGAAACTGAGCTGATGTTGAGGATGATGTTGCCATTGTTGAAGATGAAGAGGATTTGGATGAAGGTTTAGGGTTTTTGTGAAGAGCAAAGAGCAGACAGAAATGCATATAATGTTTGTGAAGTGAAAAGTGTGAAATGGTGTGATTTGTGGTATTTATAGAGAAAGAAATTAGGGCATTCAAAAAGATACATTCAGCACATTTAATGAAAAGAATAAAAAATCATTTCAAAGCATTAATTGATTCTGACAATTTGGGGGGAAAACCAAGATTTTTACTATTCAAACAATACCTCAAATGTCTCTTTAGTAATGTGCACGCCATCTTTTCAGATTCAGAGTGACACGTGTTTGCTTGCATGTGCTTCTGAATTCTCTTGAGAAATGAAACGTTAGCCAACGTTCAGATCCTCTAAGATTGGTTAGTTGTTAGTTCAGATACACACAAATAATAATAATTCAATAAATCAAATAAAGACAGATGAAATACTTCAGAGTTTTAAACATTTTGCATCTGAGAAATTTGCTTCTGATAAATATCATTCTGGACAAAAATCCATACCAATATTTTTCAGAATAAACTTCAACCTATCTTCAGCAAGGGGTTTAGTGAAAATATCAGCCTACCGATGATCTGTATCAACAAAGGCTAAGTTTATAATACCCTTCTGAACATAGTCTCTGATGAAGTGATGTTTAATTTCTATATGTTTTGCCTTAGAGTGTAAAATAGGGTTTTTAGACAAACATATAGCAGAAGTATTATCACAGAATATATAAATATTACTCTCAAAGATTTGATAGTCTTTTAGCTGACTTTTCATCCAGAGCATATGCGTGCTACATCCAGCAGCAGCAATATATTTTGCCTCTGTAGTTGATAGCGCAATTGTAGGTTGCTTCTTACTGTACCAGGAGATTAAATTTCTTCCTAGAAATTGACAACTTCCAGAAGTACTTTTTCTTTCCACTCTGTCTCCAGCGTAGTCAGCATCACATAATCCAACTAATTTGAAATCATTAGATTTTCTGTAACACAAACCCACATTAGAAGTACCTTTCAGATACCTTAGAATCCTCTTAACAGCTGTTAAGTGTGATTCTCTAGGATCTGATTGGAATCTTGCACACAAGCATACACTGAATAAAATATCAGGTCTAGAAGCAGTTAAGTAGAGAAGAGATCCTATCATATCTCTGTAGAGTTTATGATCTACTTTCTTATTTACCTCTTCCTTACCAAGAGTACTTGTTGGATGCATGAGAGTTGTTGCCATCTTACTATCAGTCATGTTAAACTTCTTCAGAAGCTCTTTAACATATTTGGTCTGATGAATGTAAGTGCAATCTGGAGTTTGGTTGACTTGAATTCCCAGAAAGAATCTCAATTCTCCCATCATGCTCATCTCAAATTCAGCCTGCATACATTGAGCAAACTCCTTTCCCAGCATAACATTGGTAGATCCAAATATAATATCATCCATATATATTTGGCAAATTAACAGATCTTTCTTAAATGTTTTACAAAAGAGTGTTGTGTCCACTTTGCCTCTGATAAATTTTTTCTCCAGAAGAAAATTGCTTAATCACTCATACCAAGCTCTGGGAGCTTGTTTTAAACCATAAAGAGATTTCTTTAGTTTAAAAACATGTTCTGGAAATTTTTCACTTTCAAAACCAGGAGGTTGGTGAACATAAACTTCTTCTTCTATAATTCCATTTAGAAAGGCACTCTTAACATCCATCTGATATAGAGTGATGTTATTTTTTGCAACAAAGGAAATGAGTAAACGAATAGACTCTAACCTGGCTACAGGAGCATAAATCTCTGTATAATCAATTCCTTCTTGCTGGCTATAACCTTGAGCAACAAGCCTTGCTTTATTTCTTTCAAATTCTCTTTTTTCATTCAACTTGTTTCTGAAGACCCATTTAGTTCCAATTATGTTGAATCCTTTTGGTATTGGAACCAAATCCCAAACATCATTTCTTGTGAACTGATTGAGCTCTTCTTGCATGGAAATTATCCAGTCATTGTCTTGCAGAGCTTCATCCACAAAAGTTGGTTCAATCACTGACACCAACCCAAATAATGATGCTTGAGATGATCTGAGGAAGGATCTTGTTCTTGTTGGGTCATCCTTCTTTCCAATGATCACATCCTCTGGGTGAGAGGCCTTGATTCTGGAAGATGATCCTCTAACAGTTGATTCTTCAGAAATGTTCAAGTTGTTCATTTGAGAAGCTAAAAGAATTGCATCTGGCGTTGCTTCTGGTTCCTTCACTTGAGCTTTGTCTGTCTCTGAGCCTTCAGAGTCTATGAGAATTACTTCTCTATCTGCAGAACTTTCAAACTGCTTTGGCTTTTCAATGCCAAGCTTATCATCAAATCTAACATGTATAGATTCCTCCACAATCTGTGTTTCAGTATTATATACTCTATAGCCTTTAGAGCGTTCAGAATACCCAAGCATGAAACACTTTTGTGCTTTAGAATCAAACTTGTTAAGACTCTCTTTAGTGTTCAACATATAACAAATACATCCAAAAGGATGAAAATATGAAATGTTGGGCTTTCTGTTCCTCCACAATTCATAGGGAGTCTTTTCCAGAAGAGGTCTTACATGCACTCTGTTCTGAATGTAACAAACTGTGTTTATTGCTTCTGCCCAAAAATGCTTTGCCAGATTAGTCTCGTTGATCATGGTTCTGGCCATTTCTTGCAGAGTTCTATTTTTCCTCTCTACAACTCCATTCTGTTGTGGAGTTCTAGGGCAGGAGAAATCATGAGCAATGCCATTTTCATTAAAATATTTTTCAAAATATTTGTTTTCAAATTCACCACCATGGTCACTTCTGACTTTAATAATTTTAAAATCTTTTTCATTCTGGACTTGTTTGCAGAAGTCAAAGAACACAGAATGTGACTCATCCTTATGTTTTAGGAACTTTACCCATGTCCATCTGCTGTAGTCATCAACAATGACTAATCCATACTTCTTGCCTCTGATGGATGCAGTTTTCACTGGTCCAAACAGATCAATGTGAAGTAATTCTAATGGTCTTGAGGTTGAAACAACATTCTTAGATTTAAAAGAAGATTTTGAAAATTTTCCTTTTTGACATGCTTCACAAAGAGCATCTGAGTTGAACTTCAACTTAGGAAGTCCTCTGACCAGATTGAGTTTATTAATATGAGATATACGTCTCATATTAATATGCCTCAATCTTCTGTGCCAGACCCATTGCTCATCATTAACAGACAAAAGGCATTTAACATTTTGAACCTTAAGTTCTGAAAGATTAATTTTGTAAATGCTGTTCTTCCTCTTTCCATTAAATAGGATTGAGCCATCCTTCTTACTAACAGCTTTACAACATTGTTGATTAAAGATTATATCATAACCATTGTCACTTAATTGACTTATGGACAATAGATTATGCTTTAATCCTTCTACAAGTAAAACATTAGATATAGAGGGAAGGTTACCATTGCCAATAGTACCAGAGCCAATAATCTTGCCCTTCTGATTCCCTCCAAACTTCACTTGTCCTCCAGATTTAAGCTTCAGGCTTTGGAACATAAACCTTTCTCCCGTCATGTGACGTAAGCAGCCAGAGTCCAGGTACCATGACTGGAGTCTTGACTTTTCTGCTAAATACATCTGCAACAGGGATTATCTTATCCTTAGGTACTCAGATCGTTTTGGGTCCTTTTGGGTTAGTTGCCTTGAAAGTTTGTCTGAACTTCTGTCTTTTTACAACAGTTTTGTTCTGACTGACTTTTGGCTTAAACACAGGAATGTTCTGATCAGAACGTGTGTGTTTGATATCATTGAGATGACCAAACTTGAAATGAGAGTATAAGGGAGTTTTCTTAATTATAAGCTTATCAATAGGCATTGGATATAAATCCTTTCCAGAGGAAGATTCATATCCAATTCCTTTCCTGTTGTTTCTGCTAACTCCATAGATCATTGAAGCCATCTTGCTTCTATCTATGCTTTTAGCCAGAAACTTCTGAAAGCTGAAGTCATATTCTTCTAAAATGTTTTTACATTTAGACTTAGTTTCAGACTCAGAGTCTTGTTGAGCTTTTTCAAAATTAGTTTTCATTTTTAAATTGTTTTCTTTTAGCTCAGCAACTTCTGACTTTAACAGATTATTCTCAGATTCAAGATTGCATTTGAGCTTAATCTGGTTATAGTTTTTCAGGACTTCTGATAAGACTTTAATAAGCTCTTCCCTAGTGAGATCAGAAAGTACCTCTTCTAAGTCAGATTTAGAATCAGACTCAGATCCAGATGATCCTTCATTCTGATCTTCCACGCCTGCCATCAGAGCCATGTTGGCACATTCATCTTCAGATTCTGATGAGGATCCAGATTCATCTGAATCATCCCATGTTGCCATTAGAACCTTCTTCTTCTGCTCAGGCTTTCTTCTAGGCTTTTCTTTCTGAAGCTTTGGACATTCATTTTGTAATGACCAGGATGTTTGCATTCAAAACAAACAACATCCTTCTTTCCAGATATTTTTGGTTCAGAGGACTCCTTGCGCTGATCTGGCTTCTTGAAGTTCTTGAACTTCCTCTGTTTGTGCTTCCAGAGTCTGTTGATTCTTCTGGACAGCAAGGACAGTTCATCTTCTTCAGAAGAAGAAAACTCTTCAGAATTCTATTCTAACACCTGCAAAGCTTTCACAGATTTGTTAGATTTTAAGGAAATTGACTTACCTTTCTTTTGAGGCTCATCTTCCTCAAGTTCAATTTCATGGCTCCTTAGTGAGCTGATTAGCTCCTCCAAAGTGATCTTGTTCAGATCCTTAGCAAGCTTCAGAGTAGTGACCATAGGTCTCCATCTGATAGGCAAGCTTCTGATGATCTTCTTCACATGATCAGCAGTTGAGTAGCCTTTGTCCAGAACTTTTAGACCAGCTGTGAGGATCTGGAATCTAGAGAACATAGTTTCTATAAACTCAGATTCTTCCATTTTGAATGCTTCATACTTCTGTATTAGCGCCAGAGCCTTGGTCTCTTTAACTTGAAGATTTCCTTCATGTGTCATCTTCAAAGACTCAAACAAGTCAAATGTAGTTTCTCTGTTTGTGATCTTCTCATACTCAGTATGAGATATTGCATTTAACAAGATTGTTTTGGCTTTGTGATGATTTCTGAACTCCTTCTTTTGGGCTTCAGTCATTGATTTTCTATCAATTTTCTTGCCATCCCCATCAGTGGGATGAACATACCCATCAATGACCAAGTCCCATAAATCAGCATCATAACAAAGGAAGAAACTTTCTATCCTGTCCTTCCAATAATAAAATTTCTCCCCATCAAACATAGGGGGTTTTGTGCTGATTCTTTCCCTTTCTTCATATATGTTGTTGTTGTTAGATGTTGAAGTTTCAGCCATAATAATAACCAAATATATATCAAAGTTTTCTCACTGGATCTTTTCTGTCACGGTGAAGTGGAAGCACACACAGAATTGGAGCTCTGATGCAGACTGAAGGTGAGAAAATACTTAGAAGGGGGTTGAATAAGTATATAGAAAAAAACTTATGGCAATAAAAACTCAAAGATTTTTATCCTGGTTCGTTGAACTCAACTACTCCAGTCCACTCTATCAAGAGTGATTTGCCTTTCTCAACAAGGACTTAATCCACTATTAATCAAACTGATTACAATAGCAAGCACTAAGAACAATTGTTCTTAGTCTTCTTAAGAACAACTGATCACAACTGGATCTTCTTAAGGACTCTTACAATCAATATGTAAAACTAAACAAGTGTTTAAATGCTTCTAATCACAACTGTGATTTTTACACTTAAGTTTAAGAACAATGAAATAAATTCAGCAATGAGAATAAGTTGTATAAGAGCTTTCTTTGAATTCTTTCAATATTTCGTCAACTGAAGAAGAGTGATGGAGTCTTGCTTTTATAGGCACAGAGGTCCAAGTAGTATTCACGTTAAAGGTTGTGTACCGAAAAGGTCTGTAGCCTTTTTGTCTTCACATCACATGACCTTTCCTTGAAGTAGAATGCACAGATAAATCCTTTTTGTCTGTGTTCTTGTGTCTAGCATAAATGAGGAAAGAGTCGTTTGGCCAAACCAACGGACATAACTTTGAATTCTTCTTCAACAAGTTTCAGCAAATAACATCAGAGCCTTGAGTGATCAGAGTCTTTGACGTTCATCAGAGTTTGCTGAATCAGAGCATTGCAGCAATTGTGCTTTCAGCGTGTAAGTTCATTAGAGCAGAGTTTTAGGAATCAGATCCTCAGTATTGGCAGCGTAGTACTATCAAAGTCTTCTGAAATAAACTAAGCTTGAAACTCTTCATACAAAAGTCTTTAATGCTTCAGATGCTTCTGCTTCTGTAGCTTCTGCTTCAGAATCTTCTGTAGGCAGCGCTCAGAATCTTCTGTAGGCAGCATTCAGATTCTTCTAAGAGATGCTTTTGATGCTTCAGAGCCTTGCATAATTTCATGTTCAGATCTAATTTGCTTTCAGAATAATATTCACTTTAATATCTGCAGCAAACATACTTAAAGAAATTTTAGAGTATATAATTCTTTAATACAAAATTTCGTAAGAGTTATCATCAAAACATAGAGATATAATTAAAACCAATCTGTGTTCTAACACTGTTATCCGTAGTTAGTCGAACTACGTTGACTCTGACTTTCCCATTCCACAAGGGAATACGTAGGCCCAGAGTTGCGATGCTCTGTTGAGTCCTGTCCTTTTCTTTTTCTTTTGTCCCTGAAACCTCTTAGTTAGATAGATAAACAACCCTTTAGATAAACAAACAAGCGTGGATCCCGTTGAGTACAACGGACGTGAGGGGTGCTAATACCTTCCCCTTGCGTAACCGACTCCCGAACCCAGAGATTTGGTTGTGATGACCGATCTTATCCCTTTTTATTATGTTTTTTCCTGATCGTTTCCTTTCCCTTGTTGGGATGAATAACGAACGGTGGTGACTCTTCTGTCATTGCCGGCACCTTTTTTCGCAGTAGCAACAATATGGACTCGGGTTTAAACAATCTTATACACTGCATTAGACTTATCTTATTTCATGCAGCCGCTCCACTCCATAGGAATAGGAGACAAAATCTTAAATTTGTTTCCACCAGATACAGAACTTAAATTAGTGTTGCAACTTAAATGTGTAAAGTCAATATGTCTCGTAGCATCGCTAGTGTGGGTTTTTACTTGTTAGAAATGACAATTTTGGAGGTATTAGGCTGAATGTAGAGATATGTTTCATCCTTTATAGTAGGGTAGGCTAGTCTCTTTATGTCTCTTATAGTTGAAAATTCTATTCGTGTCGATATTCATGGCTATGAATAGTCACTACTTTTATCATTTATGTGAACATTGAGGTTTCAGAGTTACGTATTCCACTGCAATTATTTGTATGACTTATTAGAATTACTTTATCCTAGTACTCTCTCCGTCTCACAATGAGTGATCTGGTTAATCATTTCACACATATTATTTCCTTCGTCCTACAATGAGTGATCCAATTGACTTTTCACTCAGATTAAGAAAAAGGAATAAATGAATAAGAGAGAGTGATATTTTTACTAAAGTACCCCTATCATGTATTGGAAATGATGAAAGTAATATTAATTAAAGGGTAAAATTAGAAAAGATGCATTCGAAATTGAAATGAGTCATTTATTTTGGGACACTCTTTTATTCCAAATGAGTCACTCATTGTGGGACGAAGGGAGTAAGAAAAAAGAATAATTAAGAGAGAGATAATGCTACTTTTACCAAAGTATCCTTATCATGTATTGGGAATGATGAAAATAACATTAGTTAGAGGATAAAATCGAAAAAGATGCATTTAAAATTGAAATGGATCATTCATTTTGTGATACTCTTTTATTCCAAATGAGTCACTCGTTATGGGACGGAGGAAATAATATTTATAAGCCTTACAATAATTCTTATTATAAAATAAAATAAAAATAGTTAAGAATTTCTTGCTAATATATTTTTTATTTATATAAGTGTTCAATTTATTTACTTAATCTACTAACTTAAATTATATTACAATAACTTAAAATCATTTTAATTTTAAAATCAACTTAATTAATTATTTTTCAAGGCCTAAAAGCAAAAGTCCAGTGACGGTTCTTGGACCCGGCCAGGCTAGGCACATACTCAGGCTCTGGCCCAATTATTTTTTGGATATTATGGTTAAAAAAAAGGCACACAAAAAATATCAAAAAAGAAGAAGAAAGGAAACAGAAAGGGGAAATGAAAAAACACTACAGAAAAGGGAAACACTGCCACCCACCTCTCCGTCAGTCCGTCTCCTCCATTCGTTGTACCTCCGCCAATCGCCACCACCTGCGTGTCGCACCTCCGATCGATCTTTATCTCTCTGTTTTTCACAGTATGCTATTATCATCACTTTCACTTATATCGTTCTCCCATATCTTTTGTCGTCGCCGGTTTTTCGTCTTTGTCTTTCAACTGCTGAACTGAAGTCTGAATCAATCACCATTTGAGTGTTATTTGGAATCTTGTGTTCCATATCCACTGCTTTGATAGTATGTTCAATATGCAACATAATTAAATGGAACAAATTGAAAAACTTCTTATTCTTTGTTCTAAATTTATGCATTTTGTTTGAGTAAAATAATAAAGGTTGATTGATGTTTTCTTCATTCATTGTTTTGTTTAATAAAAATTGTATTTATCTACTTTTGTTGGAAAACCTTGAATGTTATTTTTGACTTAAGATCACTTAACTTAAAATAATCTAATTTCATTGCTTCATTTTTAATTTCAGAGATGAGGAGATTTTTTATTGAATCCGAATCAGAACCAAAACCACCGCCTAATGTGGTTAATGAGTTTAACGTAAATGAGATTATGTGTGATCCATGTCGTAGGAAATAAATTAATGAGTATGCTTCAGATATTCAAGGCCAAGTGAAGAGGGCACATATATTGAACGATCCAATGCAACCAGATTTCCCAAGCTTTCCTCATTCTCCATTTGGAAGTGTTAAAAGAGCATTTAGTAAATCATGGTATAAGAATTATACATGGTTAGAATACAGTGAAATCAAGGATGCAACTTATTGTTTTTATTGCTTTCCCTTTAAGAAACCTGAGAGCGGCGAACACTTTGGTTTTGAAGTCTTCACTAAAAGCGGATATAAAGATTTGAAGCATGCATCTCAAGGCTTGAAAGATCACGTTGGTAGTAATAATAGTTTGCATAAATCATGTGTCAAGCACAACGATGATTATAATAATCAAAGACAAAGTATGGAAACTAAGTTTGTTAAAGCAACCAAGGAATCAGAATAATTGTATAAGATTTATTTGACTTGTTTTGTAGATTGTTCAAGATATCTCATTGCACAAGGCATGGTTTTTCATGGCCATGGTGAATCCTCTATTTCTCTAGGAGCGTGTTCGATAGAAAAATGGAGAGCTTTAAATTTGCTTTTATTTTGATGTTAATGTTAAAGTTGTTTGGTATCACAAGCGATCTTTCAAATGTCTTGCATAGAAAATATCTTAGTATTGTGTTTGCAATGGAATTCGTTGATGTTGTCAAAGCTCGGTTGGCCATAATAAGAGAGAGTGGTTGGGATAATTTATTTGCCATTGTCCAAGAATTTTGTGTTGCTAAAGGTATCCTAATGCCAAATATGGATGACAAAATACCAGTTCACGGTCGTTCAAGGGTAGAATGGAGGACTACCACTAATCTTCATCATTACCGTGCAAAGTTTTTTATGTTGCTATTGACAAAATATATGTGGAGATGGATCACCGCTTTAGTGAAGGAAGTAACTTTTTCCTTGATTGCTTCTCATGTATTGACCTCAAGAACTCTTTCTCCAAGTTTGATGTTGATAAGCTTACTCGTCTTGCTGATATTTATCATGCAGACTTTTCTAATGATGACCGTGGAACAATAAGGGATCAACTGGACACTAATGTTCTTCAAGTGAAAAGAAATACTTCATTTTCCACTTGTGAAAATTTTCAAAGTTTGGATATAAAAATGTTTCAAACTGAGAAATATTTGGTATTTCCATTAGCTTACACACTTATTGAGTTAGCTTTGATATTGTCGGCGTCAACATCATCCTTTGAAAGAGCTTTTCCAGCAATGAAGATTATCATGTCTAAATTGCACAATAAGATCAATGCTGTATGGTTCAATGACTTGACTGTATGTTACACCAAGATATATTCAAGTCACTTGATGATATTGATATTATTTGAACATTCACCACAAATAAGTCTCAGAAAGGACAATTTTCTCGTGATTTTATTTAACATGCTATTGTAAGGTTATGTTTCATCTCCTTTATTTTAAACTATACTTTTGTTGACAAATTGACAAGTCTTTTTTATTTTGATTGATGACTATTTATATATTATATACAATGTGAATTTGTGGTCTTTAAACTTTTTCACATGCTTTATAACTTTTCTGGCTCCGCCACTGTCCAAGAGCACCAACAAGCAGTAACACACACGGAGTGGGTGATCCCTCATTCATTCATGAACATACAATTTCACGCTCCAAATATGTCTATCATCGTCTGGTTAGATCTATCACTATGCAAAAAATACAGAGTCACCATCAAACTTTATTTATTCTGACGAAAGGGAAAATATCGAGAAAACCCCCTAAAAGGTGTAGAAAATAGTCTCACAACCAAATTCGGGTTCGGAAGTCGGTTATGGAATGAGAATGTAATAACACCTCTCACATCCGTTGTACTCAACATGAACCATCTTGGTTGTTTATGCGTGAATGGGTGTTACTATCTAAAGGATACTTGCTATTGGAAAAAAAAAGGTTTTTAAAATTAGTGATCTCGCCAAGATCTTGCAATCTCGTGCCTACGTATCCTCATAGTGCAATAAGGAAATCAGAGCTTCGTGGTTCTGGGTAGAAAATAAGTGTGTGTTGATTGTTTTTATACCTTGAAAAAGGGTTTTTGGAATGATGCCCTAAGGCGCAAAAAAGAGTTTGATGAGTTGATGTTGATTTTAGGGTTTTGAAAAGAAAGTTGTTTTTTTACTCGAATTGCACTAAAGTCTATGAGTGGAGACGAATAGTTCATACAATCAAGCCAAGCGTCTTGTGTTCAAAACATTCAGAATGAGGGTAGGAGTGCTTCATTCTCACTCCTTCTCCACCATTTAAGGCTCGTGACGCACAATTCAAATCGTATTTTAAAGGTGTTATTTTTTATTTTATTTGAGAAAATGTCACTTGACGTTGAATCAAAGTTTTTTTTATTGTTGATTAAGAAACGGTGAGGTTGATCCTAGTCCCTAGGGGTTAGCTAACAAGCAACAACAAACCAAAAGAAAGCAAGAAAATAAAAAGTACACCAAATGGGGGAGGGATACCTGAAAAATTGCTAGGGATATTGATGCGGAAAATAAAACGTCTCATTGTAAGATAGCCCAAGAGAAAGCCATGTGTGTGCAAAGTGTCCTAAGCTAAGCAATGGATATAGGAATCAAAAGTTACATGTTTCTCTTTGCTTTAAGGTAGTGTCATGAGTAACCATTTTGAGATTAAGATCCTTAGTCCACTCCATGTTAAGCTAAAGTCATACACAAGGTCCAATATAGGTCCATAATAATCTCCATGTTAAGCTTATGTCATACACAAAGTCCAATATGGTCCATAATACTCCTTGTCAAGCTTGGGTCATACACAAAGTCCAATTGTCCATTATGTCTCACAAAGAAGAAGATTGAGTCTTTTTGGTCTTTTCCATTTTATCATGTTTTTGTTCATTTTAGATTAGACAACAAGATAAAGGAAATAAAGATCAATGAAAACAAAATGACATAAAGATAAAGTGCATGAAGTAAGCGAATGATATATGAGCAATAAAAGTAAATTGCAAGAAGTAAATGACAATAAAATAAATGGCAAGAAAGTAAAAGTTAGGAGTTAGATGGATTAGAAGTCAATAATTAGTAGTTGATGATCGAATGATCAATTAATCGAATCGGAACAATCTAGCACTATGTTAAGTAATTGTAGCATGATCTATATGAAAATCATACTATGGGAGGTTAAATAATGAAATCTATGGGTCAAACGTATTAGAGAATTAATAGGAATTAATCTCTTAAACTACGAAGCGCAATAGAAATTAAAGAAGAAAAATATGCTTAGAGATTAAAAAAAAATTAATCACATAATAAAAAATAATTTTAAAAGTGAAATTAAATGGAAAATCAAGAGTTTAAAGGAATGAAATTGTAAAATAAATTTGAAAAAATAAAATAAAATAAAAATTAAAATTGAAAGAAAGTAAAATACAAAAAACAAGAGGGAAGGGGGTGTTGGTTGGCTTCTGGGTGGTGCACCGAGCAATCGCCTCTCTCAGCTCTACTGGAATTCATCATCAATTTGTTCAGATTCTCACTTCACAACTCAAACCGAACTCAATTACACATGAACTTTAATCTATTAAAACCGCCGTTTGCGAGGAATTAGGAGACCAAACCATGGGGGTTTGGCTCCTGAATCACTAATCTACATCTCAGCAACGTGGAATTGAAGAAATTAAAGTAAAAGTTGACCTACCGGAGCAAGATCCGTCGCCAGCGATGAGAATCAAACTCCAGGTAATGCTAAACTTGCTTCTCCTTCTTATAACCTACTTCTTCTTGAATTGTTTGCTTCTGGTTGTTTTGTGTTGAGTCTTATAAGTGTAGCAGTGAGGAACGGAGAGTGAGGATGAAAAAAGTGATTGAATTCTGAGTGAGAAAAATGTGGAAGAATTGAGAGTGTGAAAAACGTGGATCCAAGAGGGTTGAGCAATTGTGATTCTTGCTGTATTTATAAGTGATGAATGAGGTTAAGGGTAGTTTAGGGAATAAATTGGAGTTTGTTATATTTGAATAAACTTGTTCTTTTGATCAATTTGCTGAGCTGAAGTGCATTTCTGATGTAATGCGAATTAATTCTGAGTTTTCATGTGGAAATTTGGTCATGAGATAAATGTGTTTTACTTTGTAAGTAGTCCGAAATTTTGCAAAGTGTTATGCTATGAATTTTGTGCGTGATATGCCATGAAATTATGCAGCTGCCAGTTTTGTAAGGTGCTGCTGCAATTTCAATTAACTTGCGAGCTGGAAATTGATTATGCAATGCAATTGTGAGTTTGCTTTTATGAAATATGTGTGAATTATGATTGTTCAGTTTGAAATTGTTTGGTATTTTTGTGTAATGTAATATGAAATTGATTGATGAAAATGCAATGCTTATGATTATGATGTGTGATTTTTGTGTTGAATGCAACTTGGTTTATGGTTTAAAATGCCATATGATGCACGAACTTGTAAGCTATGCAGCTTATAGTGTAGTGCGAACTGAAATCGATTAGGTTGAGTTTCATTTTTGAACCCAATATGAATTTGAATGCCTTTTTTTTTATGCATGAATTTTATTTGTGAAGTTGTTGTGATGAGTGATATGATTTTGAGTTGGAGATTGATTAAATGCAATTGTGAACTTGGTTGGTTAAATGACATTGTGTAGGTTTGTTGTTGGTTTTGAAGTGTGAAATTGAATGTTATGGCTTAGTTTGTGATTGGAATGCTAATGGCAATAGTGTTTTTTTGCAGGGCATGTAAGCATGTATGGATGAGCAAGGATATGGCTAGGCATGGCATGAAGAATTGCACTAGGGTTTAGGTCAACAATAGGGATTCCTCGATGTAGTTGTATAGACTTGAAATGGATGTAAACTTGATGCTTTGGTAATGCTAAATGATTATTTTGAACGAATTATGCCTTGAGGTATCCTGTGGCTCAAAGTTTCCTTCCTTCTCTTGATAATTGAGCCTTGAACTTTCAACCTTTGATCTTGTATGAAACTTGCAATGCTTTGATGGGCACTTAATTGAGATGAAACAACATCGTGATGCATAATGAACATTTTGAGTCTAATTGCATGTCTTGAAAATGAATAGGGTTATCTTGACATTAATGATTCGAATTTGATCTAAGAACCACTATTGAACAACTTTAGAACTCCCTTGCATCATCCTTGAATTCTCCTTAAAATCAAGCTACCCTGGATGAAAATTAGTCCCTATCTTGATTTGAAACCATGAGCTTCTCAATCCATTATTGCCAACTTACATGTTTGAACAAAAAGAAAAGCAATTGCACCATACTTTGTACCTTTGGATGCACAATGGTTAGATGGTATGTTAATGAATAACAAGGATGAATAACCCTAATTACAAAGGCAACAAGCAAGAACAATAAAGCACAAAGATAGAAGACACGTGGATGACCTTGGTGAGAGCTTGGAAATCAATCAAGGAAAAAACCCTAATCCTCAATCCTCATGCTCAAACTTATGATTCACCATGATTGGGGACTAATGTTAATGGAGTTGTATGATGAATGGATGATATGAATTTGTTAGCTGGAATTTTCGACTAAGTTAAAAACCCTAGTAAACAAGGGCAAGCTTGAAGAAGTCTTGGTTCGACCAAGAGTCAGGACTTAGTGAAATTTTTTGTTGTATCACAAGACATTTCAACTAAGTATCGTCATTGAAAGCGTAGCCCATGTGACAATGGCGAAGCACTCGATAAGGCAGTTATTTGGGTGCGTAGTCTCACGTTCAAATATCAATAACTACCTGAAGGTTTCCTTCTGAAGAGACACGTGGAGGGAGTACGAAGACAGGTTGCATGCAGAGCTTTACGTGACGAATTCTGAGGATAGAAATATTAGAGGTAGTTATTTCACACTTGTATATATAGAAGTTTATTATGTTGAATTCAGTGTGTTCATAGTATTACAAAAATCTCATTGAAAACTCAAAGTATTAGCGTCTAGAGAAACGAGCGAATGACTGAGAGAATGTAAGAGCAGATGAATCACCATCTTTTACTTTCAATGCAAAGTTTCTAATTTTAACTTTACACTTGATTCATGTTCTTTACTTTAAAATTTCTTTTAAGAAATTTCATTCATCATTTCTATTCTTTATATTGTCTTTTACACATTTTCGAAGTAGTCGAAGTTCTCACACATTCTTATAGTTATCTAAAACCATATTTTGACCAAGTCAAAAGCAGTCACTCTAAATACAAGAAAATCAAAGACGAAGTGGTTATTTGGCACTATGTCCTAGGGTTAACTGGTTGATCCTGCAAGTAACCCTTAATTTGGAGACCATCGGTTGTTTACCATTTTTCAGTGTAAACAAATTGGCACGTCCAATGGGACCTGTGCTAATTTTCCTATATGTTAATAGATTTTCTTATTTTCTTTCCTTTTGAAAATAGTGTTCTATTGTTAAGAGTCTTTTCTGGGTATTTTGTATGCAATTAAGGAGCGGTAAGGCTTTGTCTAGTATGTCTCGTCCTCCAGTAGATAATGTTAATTCCCAAAATAATCCTCAAAATGTAGTGCAATAACTAGCCGTCTCGGAGGTTGAGGAGCTAGTGCTCTCAACACCAGTTAGAACAACTGCTCCAGTGGTATCAACGACACCGTTCTCGAAGATGTTATCCCATGGGGCCACACCCCCACCACATGCAGGAAGTTCCCTTAATAATCCTGTAATTGCGAGACCTTTGTTTGGGTTCTCAATGTCACCGCCTGGCAGAGATTACCCATATGGTATTGCCAACATCTATAATGGCTAACCTTCAACCAAATATATGAAACTTTAGTGACAATGTGATGGCCATAGCGCCATTATACAATCATTATAGTGCCTCAGCGTCGACCATCAATAATGTGGCGTGACCAGGAGGGATAAGTTATAACCCCTAGAATACACCATCTTTGAATACAACCTCTATGATGGTCATGAGGAAGCCGATGAATGAGAGTAATTTAGAGTTAGTAAACAATCTCACCTAACAAATGGGAACTATTTTTAACCCGTTAATAGGGATGAAAATGATTCGAGTCGAAATCACTTCAGCTTGGCTTGACTCGTTAAGAATTTGTTCAGCTCAAATATCGGTTCGAGTTTGACACGAACCTTTTTAAGCTCAAACTCGACTCGCTATGAGTTCACAGACAATTTACTTCAACTCGTTAAGTTCATCTCATTAGATTCAGTTCACTTGCTTCACGGACTTAAAAGCCATTTTTTAAAGTCTATTTTTTTATATATTTAAAATTTTAAATTAATATTTTTTCTAAAAGAAAATATTTAAAGAAGATAAAAGTTGTCAGATTGGAATTTAACTTTATATAAAAAAATCTACTAATTAAAAAACTACACAACTTTCAAAAGATACATTTGAAAGCTTAATTCAAAAACTACTCGATTGGAGTTTAAATTTGTCTAAAAAATTCATAACTTCATCTAAATATTTAGGAACCTTACAAATTTAATGAAATAATACACAAAAAATTACTAGAAATTGATACATTTCTAGCACAAAATGATTACACAACTTGCAATCTTCATTACACGTGTTATTTTAGTAAATGACATAATGCCTCCAACAAGGATGACTCTAAATGCAATTGTCAACTTTACTGCCATAACTAGTACGAAAAAAATAATATAGGTTAAGATTTGGAGTAAATCTTTAAACCCACTCTTAAAAAGAATATAATCCTTCTCATATATAATCGAGTTGACTCATGAACCTTATCGCATTGCTGCGAGGAGGGGCCGTCAAGGACAGAAGAGTCGCCACTGTTCGTTATTTATCCCAAAAGAGGGAAATGAAACGATTAGAGAAAACCTACGGAAAAAGGAAAAGATAGGTCATCGCAACCAAATCTTGGGTTCGGGAGTCGGTTACGCAAGGGGAAGGTATTAGCACCCCTCACGTCCGTCGTACTCGACGGGATCCACGCTTGTTGTCTATCTAAAAGGGTGTTTATCTATCTAAGCTACAGGCCACAAGGACAAAAGAAAAGAAAAGAGACTCGATAGAGAATCGCCGCTCTATGCTTACGTACTCCCTCGTGCAATGGGAAAGTCAGAGTCAACGTAGTTCGGAAAACTATGGGTGAAGGTAGGGGAAGGTTGCTCGCCAAGGCATCGCCGTCTTGTGCCTACGTATCCTGTCTGGTACGAGAAATTAGAGAAAACCTAGTTCGGACTAACAAGACCACATGTTGGTTCAAGTGTTTTACCCGAGTAGGGTTAAAACTTAGTTCTAGCAGTTAGGTGTATGCAGCTCGACCATTGGAGACTTAGGCATTACCTGTTTGCGGTAGAACCAAGAGTTAACAAAACTCTCCTTATGAAAAAGGTTTTCCAATTAATCCCGAAGGATAAAAAGATCTGATGTTTGTTTTTGAAGTCTTTTAAGAAAGAAGTGAATTGAACTTTGTTTTTAATTCATGTTGCACTAAAGACTATGACTTAGGAGCGAATGTGTCGCATATCGTCCAAAGGACATACGTTAAAAACTCTAGACAATTGAGAGGAGGCCCCCCAATAATCATTTCCCAAATTCTTAAGACTCGTAGCATACAACATTTATTATCCATTATTAAGTGTCTTGAGGAAGTTTGAAGATGAGAAGAGAAAGACACATTAAAAGGGAGACTAAACTCAACCTAATGTTCTCATACAAAGTGAACCTATGATTGAGATGAAAAGGGAAGACTAACCTAATGCTGTCATGCTTGGTTCAAACCTAATGTCTATCATAATCAATCTTGAACAAGAAAGATTAGAGGTCCTAAGGGAACATGGCAAAGAAAAAAGAAGAAGAAAGCATAAGTGAAAGAGGAAAGAAGATGCAAACATGCAATGCAAAACAAAGATAAAGAAAGAGGGAGGAACAAAGTGTGGGGAAATAGCCACCACAAGCACATCTCAACCTCAAGAACGCAAGCAAGATGATGCAAAACAAAATGGAAGTGCACGCAAAATAAACTAGGCAAGTTCACATCAAAAGAAAGTTCTCAAAATGGCCTCTCATCCAAGTCAAACACAAAGTGCAACCAATAGGTACCAAAGTCCTAGGACAGAAGTGAGAACAAGAGAAGAGGATAGGCAAATCCAAGAAGGAAGCAAGCCAACACAAGTTGCAACAAAAGGCATGGTAAAGGACCTAGGTCCTAAACACTTTCAACATTGAACATCAAATGGAAAGCCTAAAAAATAATGCAACTTAGCACAAGAACCAAACAACTTTATGGCCTATAAATTAGCATCCAACAATTTCAACATGTCATGAATGTGTATCAAAAAGAGTTGGAAGAATATGGGATCCACAAGGGTCATTTCCCATCAAGACTAGGTCAAGTGTGTGTGTGAACCACCCTTAAGGGTAGCTTGACTTGCGAGCTACTCCAAAAATAGGAAAATGATTCAAAAAAATCCAAATAAAAGACCAAAAACTCATAAAGATGTTGGCAACCAGAGGCCAAAGCTACACAACCAATGTCCAATCAAAGCATCACCAAAGAAATTGATTCACTAAGGGTGCTCCACTTTGAAGGAGGGTTGTCGAGGGTCAAACAAAAGGAAGAAAAAGTCAACCAAAAAGGTCAAACAAAATTCACAAACCAGCATCAAAGACCTTTCAACTCATCATTGAAATGAGGAATAAGTCTCATTCATAGGTGGTGAAAATTGGCTCAAGAACAAATAAGAACAAATGAAAAACCATTCAAAAATACCTCCAATCATTTAATTCCATTTTAATTGAAAAATAAAAGAAAAATGAAAATAAAAAATATCAAAAATTAATTAACACCCTAAGGTATCAGAAAATACTTTTTGTGGAATTTTTAAATGATTTGAACTATTTTTAATGAATTAAAAACAAAACAGAAATCAAAATAAATAAAAGAAAAGAAAAAAAAATGCGCATGATACAAATAGCAAGAAAAACAGTTCAAAACATTGGGCCAGATCAGGAGGGGGTGCATTAGCACGTTTGGCCCAAAACAATTGAACTCAACTCAACAAGTGAAACGCTTCGTTTCACTAATTGACTTGGCTGGTCAAATAAAACACGCAAGCAAGTCAATCAAATCCTGGACGTTCATTTGAGTCAGTCAACAGGTCAAATGGCAACACCTCAGCACACCTGAGCAAAGACCAGACGCCAGAGCCCTAGCTCCGGTCGTCTTCTCCAGCGAGGTGGCGGGAGACCAGGTCTGAAAACCTTACCAAATCTCAACAAATCTTATACCAAATTAAACGTCTCATCACATACTATCCAAATCCAGTCTCCATTTTCATTTATCATGCGTAAATTGTGAGATTCGAACGAAGAAAGTTTCAATTGCTCAATTGTAAAACTCATCAAACATAGCAATTAAGATGTCAAACATTGCCTACAAGATGTAGGACTTCAGATGCACCAACAATGACCTTAGTTTAGTGCCTAGCATGAGAGAATTTTGGAAAAGAAGATTACCTAACGGAGACAGTCCGTTGGTGCTTCAATTGATGCTTAGCTTGATCCAAAACGTGCAGATCCACTATACTAAGTTCAAGGAAGAAGATGCTTGCTCTAATTTGGCTTGAACTGTGCTAGATCTTGATTCATGATTTTGAAATTTCCCTCCACTTTCCAAAACTGAACTTTGAGCTTTCACCACGAATTTCAACTTGTGAGCTCTCAATTTGAATCTAAGCTTTTATATTATGGATATCTGATGCAATTGGAGGCCCATGAAGCTCCAACTTGCTGAATTTGAGAAATGCCCAACTTGGAAACCACTCTCATGCACACGTGATTTCAACATGCTACACACTTATAATTTGTTTCATTCTTCAGCTGGGAACCTGGATTGCTCATGTGGATTGAATTTGGGCTTTGAATTGGTCCAATTATGAAGATTGGAATGAAAACTTCTTTGTGAATCAACCTTCATTTTCACGTGTTTTTCCTTGCATACACCAAAGTTTCTTTGTGCATCTTACTTGTGAACACATTGTGAGCAAAGTTGGATTAAAAGGAGTCATGAAAAAGACTTATAATCACTTCAATTGAGATCACCTTTTTAATGTCTATTTTCATTTGAAATTCTTCACTAATGTCCTTATCCATGCATAATTCATGCCAACCTTGAGTTCAAAGATGTAATTAAGGTCATTTGGGACAACTTTCATGTTGGTGAAAGTTTCATTTGAAGTGCAAAAGTGTATGTAAATGACCCATAATCAAAATGACTTATAATCAAAGTTTCCCAAAATACCCCTACCTTGCAAGCTTCATAACATGAGTTCCACAAGTGATATGAAGGACTTATAAGACTTTTTGGAAAGCTAAGATCATGAGGAATAACTTTCATGTTCATTAAAAGTTGAGAAGAAACATGATTCTTGATCAAACGTGTCTTGGAAGTGAGTTGACTTTCGTTGACTGAAAAATATGTTCATCTGAGACCCATAACTTGATGGTATCATAACTTGAGTTCCACAAACCCAATGGATGATTTCTAGTACTCAAAAGAAATCTAAGAACATTCCCTACAAGTCTCATGTTTATAAGAAAATGAGATTCAACTTGTATCTTGAGATATGTGGTCTTGAAGTTAGGCACTAAACAGGGGATTTTACACTGACAACCCTCTGAAACCCTGATTTAGTAACTTCTCACACTCTTGATTCTCCTTGATTTGATATTGAAATAACATCTTAGATGTCTCCATACAACTTCCCATGACTCCAATGGCTTAAAACCAAGTCTCAATCTCCTTCAATTCCACAGTGGACCTTGCACTAAGCAGATGAAACCCTAGGGACACAACCCTTGACTGTGGCTTCTTGCACATGATATGATAACCTAGATGAGCTCCAAAATGGCATCCAAAGCACTCCATGAGCTCTTCAAACATCTCCCATCCATAACCATGAGCTTGTGATCCTCTTATGATCCTCAGTTGACCTCAGTTGATAGGAGGTAAGCAACACATACCAATTCACTCTCTCAAAGAGCTTTGACTGCCTTTTGGTGATTATAAGCATTTGATGACCTGAGTAAACACTCTTGCTTAAGATTGGAAACCTTGATAACCTCTTCTCTTGAAATGGCACACCTCTCTTGATCCCCTGCAAAAAACAATGCTATGCATATGCAAATGCTAAAGAATGGAATGAAACACAAGCCAAGTAAAGAAAGAGGTTGGGCAAATTTTGGGGTACAACAAACCTAACGAGTCGAACTATGTATAGTTCAAATTCAACTCATTTAGTTTTAAAACTTAAATTTTTGCTCACATTCAACTCATTTGGTTCATGAACCTAGTTCAACGATTTAATTGCTGAACCGAGTTCTGAACTATTTTTGAGCTAGTTCGGTTTATTGCCAGCCCTACCCGTTAATTGCAAATACAAATCAAGCTTATGAAGTATTGTCAAGTAAAATGGGGCGTATCACTAATTTCTTTGGCACACCCCCAGTACAAGTTCGACCTACTCCACAAATATCTAGTATTAGGATGGTCAAAACTCTTGAGAACGGGACAACCCAGGTCACTGTAGGCCAAAACTAATGGGTATAACAAGAACTTCCTTTAACCAGGGGAGAGGTAGAACAAATATAACAAAACAACCCTAGGCCTTTAGTGGTTCAGAGAAATCAAAATGCTACCAAAGTCCTTAGGCTCGTCCAGCAAAATAATTTTGCAGGGCAGAACAATATAACAAATGTGATCGAACAAATTTTGGCCCAGAATGGCCTTAATGTGGGACTCCACCTACCACAATTTATCTCCCCATTGTCAGAATATGTACGACATTTGGAGTTACCTAAGGGATTGAAAATCCTAAAGTTTACTAAGTTCACTAGAAATACCAATGAGTCGACAATAGAACACATCGCTCGGTACCAAACTGAGGCTGGCGACTTAGCAAACAATGAGAATTTAAAATTGAAATACTTCCCAAATTCTCTAACCAAGAACACCTTTACTTGGTTCACAACTCTCCCTCCCCATTTTGTCCAATCATGGAGCCAATTAGAAAAGTTATTCCACAAACAGTTCTATATGGGACAGTAAAAAACTAGTTTAAAGGAGTTGGTAAGTGTTAGGAGAAAAGTCTCTGAGTCGATATATGACTATTTGAATAGGTTTAGAATTCTCAAAGCTACTGCTAAACAGGAAAGGGAAAAGGAAAAAAAAAGAGACTCGATAGGACATCATCATCCTATGCCTACGTATTCCCTCATGCAATGGGAAAGTCAGAGTCAACGTAGTTCGAAAAACTATGGGTGATGGGGGGAAGGTTGCTCGCCAAGACATTGTCGTCTTGTACCTACGTATCCTTGGTCGCGGTTTAGTGTGTCTAAATTAATCTGACTGTAAGTATACAGTCGTATCGCGTAGTTTTAAAAGATTATCGATCCACAGGGACTAGAAATTGAACGTACCGTATTCTAATGTTACTATGTAAATCTAAGGCTAATCGTTTGGGAAAGTTAAGTGCGAAGGAAATTAAATCTAAAAATGCTAAAATCTCTAATAAGAATATTTAATAGTGGGATGTCAGTATGCAACGCATCAATCGTCGAGAGTCTAATGAATAATCGATGTAAGTCAGGTTGTTCAAAATACTTTTTATTAGAGAAATACTTATTTAAAAATATTTACCTCACACTCTCGTGTTTATTGATTCAGACTATATCGTTAAATTAAAATGAGTGCTCTCGCTGTATCATTCGAATTTAACGATACCTTTTGAAAATAGATAAGTCCTAATTAATTCTAAAGTGCTTCCGCTGTGTTTAGAATTAATGCCTAATCTCAGCTATCTGGTTAAAACCTCAAACTTTCGTTTATCTTGACCTTAACCTTAGTTTCCCTTTTTACTCTTGCTGTCGCAACTGCGAAAAACACCCGACGAAAAACAGAAGAGTCGCCCCTTTCGTTATTTATCCCAAAGAGAGAGAAAGGAAACGATCGGAAAAACCTAACGAAAAAGAAAAAGACAAGGTCATCGTAACCAAGTCCTGGGTTCAGGAGTCGGTTATGTAAGTGGAAGGTATGAGCACCCCTCATGTCCGTCGTACTCGATGGGATCCAAGCTTGTTGTTTATTTAAGGGTATGTTTAAACTATCTACGCTAAAGGCTCACATGACAAAAAGAAAAGAAAACAGACTCGGGAGATCATCATCGCTCTGTGCCTATGTATTCCCTCGTGCAATGAGAAAGTCAGAGTCAACGTAGTTCGACTAACTATGGGTGAAAGGTGGGGAAAGGTTGCTCGCTAAGACGTCGCGCCTTGTGCCTACGTAGTCTCATCTGGTATGAGAAATCAGAGCAAACGTAGTTTAGGCTAACGAGAACACCGGTTTGTTCAAAATGTTTTACCCGAGTAGGGTTAAACCTTCGTTCTAGCAGTTATGGACAATGCCTGTTTGCGGTAGAACCAAAGCTTAACAACACTCTTTTTATGAAAAAGGTTTTCCATTATTACGGGTCCCAAAGGACAAAATGAAGTTTGATCATTTTTTTTTGAAGTCTTTTAAGGAGAACTGTTTTCAATTGTTTTATGTTGCACTAAAGACTATGACCTAGGAGTGAATGCGTCGCATATCACCCAAAGGGTGTACACTAAACACTATATGCCATTAAGAGGAAGCCCCCAATCACCATTTCCCAAGTAGCTTAAGGCTCGTAGCGTACAACATTCATTGACCTTTATTAAATGTTTTGAAATTATTTGAAGGTAAGTGTAATACCCCAAATTTTACCCTTATATTTAGTCAGTCATTTCGCATAGCATCTCATATGTACATTTGCTAACCACTAACAAGTCATGGAGGTATTTGTTTTGCAGGATTGGATCCAGGGGTATTTTGGTCATTTTGCGTGGAAGACGGGCTGTTACTAAATTTTGAGGCATTTACCTATCACCAGGTCTGATTATATCAAGGCGCCAATTCGATATGGCCAGTATTAAAATTTGTCGGGCCCAACTGAATTTAAGACTTATTTTATTGCTCGTGGCTTATTTCCAGCGCACCTCCGTTTCTGTTAATAAGGCACAGTTTTACTGGGGTATTATTGGATTGTTGCTCACAGTCTTTGGTCAGTGGAATTCAATTACGAGTAATGTTATTGTTGATACTGAAACTGTTGTGATTACGGTGCACATCCGTGTTTGGTTATGAAACGGTTGGTTAGCATTTAAATTGGATTTTAATCAGATAATGAGATTAAGATTACAAATGAGACAAGTGCACGAATAAGAATATCATTCGGGAATGTTTATGGTTTATGACTATGTTAATGAATTTAAATATTTGTGGATTTATTCACAAATGTTTATAATTTTTAACTAGAAATAAATATAAATAGATTCGAAACTGAGCGATCATGGATATATAAAAGAAGTTCCTGCATTTTATTTCATAAAAGAGATCATCATACAAAAAGGGGAGATTGTTTCACATTTTCGAATTGCTGTTACAAGGAATTACATTAATTCTAAAAGTTCTAAGTCCTAAATCCTAAAGACTTCTAAGTGTCCTTCGCGGTGTCCTTTGAGCTTCTCCGCAGAATCTCCGACTCACCTGCACATCAAAAAAGAACAAACAGAATAGAAAAATGTTAGAGTTTGTTTTCGACACTCTCAGAACAGTGTCATCATCGAGTGCCGGGAGTGGCACAACCGAAGCTGCGTCCTACCCCCCCGTTACCGATCCGCACCGTTGGCGTCAGATCAGGTAACACCTGTTCTTATCGTTACGGGACATCCGAGAGATAGAAGTGGTAAAAGAAGCGGGACTGATTCGTTTTTCCGCGATTGGATTTCCAAACTGATACGAGAGTAAGGCAACATAGGCGAATTTGGACCCAGACCCGGATGCCGGCAGGTCTGAGTCATTTTTTTTCCACACCTGAAAGTCCACAACAGCATCAGTACAAATTGATGACAGAAACTCAAAAACAAGACAGTTCATAAGCTACTGAAAATGCACAACCAAAAACACCATTGATTCTGAGTTCAAGAAAACCAAGTAAAGGCTGCTGCTGGATTACAACTGCTACCACAAAGCAGGTTCAAACAGAACAAGAAAATGAAGTACAAAAACAACTTGCATCAAGCTGCATCCAAACAGTGTACCGAAAGTTCAGAAAGCATCAGTTAAAGGAGTCACAAAAAAATGTGAATAACCTCACCGAAGTGGCATCAGACAACAACGCAAATCACAGCATAATGTCACAGCGCAAACTATACCAGAGAAAGAGCAAAGATAAGCTCAAGTAATCACAGTGATATACCAGTTCAGGTTAGGTCCCAAATGTGCAAAGCACATCAAAAACAAAGCACCAGGCATAGAGGGCTCAGATGAACATCATCGCCCCAAACTTGCAGCCACTATCAGGTAAATGTCTCAAGGCAACATTAAGCAACATTCGAACTCATAGTTGGACACGATTGCCCAAAATACCAGCCCTGAAACGCAAGAAGCAAATAGCATCAGCAAAAGTTCATCACAGGCTAATGGATAAAACAACTCAAATAGAACAAATGATAAACCACAAGCGAAGAACCCCGCATAGATCATCAGAGGCAACAGCAGTATCATCAGGCTCAGAATATTAAACATCATTGCCGTATACCATTCTCAGCATCGTTTGACTCGACCAAAGCCGCAATACTAGCCCTCTCTGAAAGAAGAAGAGGAAAAGCTAACTGCATCAAAAATTGCCAAATCGAAAACGAATCAGTTCAGATGAAATCAAACAAATTCACGATCAAAAACGAATCAATCAAAACAAATCAGTAGGGGCAAGTAACGTTCAATCGAGGAACTCTGGAAATAGAAAGCTTCGAATCAAATCAGAAAATTATATCAGCTGGGAATCAAAAACCCCAATCAAGTCCTAAAAGAGGAAACAAGATCCAAATCGTATCAGAAAACATCCAATTGGAACCCAATCAATATCTGAAAGAACGAACAAAGCCCAGATAAAATCAAATCAGACAAAATCAACACGAAATCATAAAAGAGTAACGCAAATCCAACATCCAAAAGGCCCAAAAGAAAGATCGAAAAGGATATATAAAAGGGAAGATACCACCTGATGAAAGGGCTAACTAACGAAGGAGAGCGAAAACCCTAGGCGTCGTGAACAAACGGCCGCGAACTCAGACGAAGAGTGATCGTCATCATCGTTCATCACCAACCATCAATATCGTCTGCTAACGAGTAGCCGCGAGAGAGAGGAACCACCGTCGCAAACCCTAACGAAGATCGCGAGCGAACCCTAACGGACAAATCGCGAACAAACCCTAGGCGGCACAAAAAGGAGAACGGCCGAGACTCAGAGGAACCAATATCCTCATCATCGTCTTCGTAAGAAAGGGGAACGAAGATCATCGACAACGAACAACAAATGTCATCGCACATCAAGATCATCTGAATCACAAACAGCCGCGAAGCACCGACGAGAAGATCGCCTTCGCCGTTGGCGGGCAATCAACTCCAAGCCTCAGATCACCTCATCATCGGCCGTTTCGCTATAAATGTGAGCTATGAGACGTTTCCTCACAATATTCATGTTTTATTTCAGGTTATGGAGAAGAACGAAGAAGAACGAGTGGCCGCGAGAGTGAATCGAGAAAGAAGAAGAAGATGCAAACGGCGCCGCAGAAGGGCGTTTAGGGTGTGAAACCCTAAAATTATTTTGTCTTATGACTAACAAACTGGGTTGGGTCCGGAGTGATGACCGGCCCAATCTCTTTTTTTGTTTTTTAAAAATTTGTTTTTTTTCCTTTTTATTTTGTTTTTTTAACTATTTTATTTGATAAACAAAAAAACTGTTTTTTAAAATAAATAAAACAAATAATTTTTAAATTTTTTTTTTGGAAAACCTCTTTTCATTTAATAATAATAAAAAACTTTTTTATAAGTAACTTAAAAAACCTTTTTTCTAAAATATCTAGGTCTAAACCCTTTTTAAGATAAAATTTTTTTTAGATAATTAAACTAAGCTGTTTTTTTTGAAAAATTAAGTTTAACTTTTTTATAAAAATTCTTTCTTTAAATTTAAAAACTGGAAACTTTTCCTTATGTCAAAAAAATAAGCAATAAAATCTCAAAGTTTCGCGCTTTCGTTTCACAATCTTTCTGGCTATCGTTCGTCTTCGCCTATTAACCATGTTTGTTCATTTTGCAGCTTGTTACGTCGTTTTCATTCGTTTTGCGCGTTTATTCAAATTTTCATTAATGTTGTATCTGTTTCCTATATGTAACCTCGCGAATCCTAATAATCGCGCTTTAATTACTGCCTTTTAAATTTCTGCTTGCGTAGTCAAATTAGGCCATCATTTTCTGTTTGCATAATTCAATTATCTCACACCTTCATCAATATTTCTGTCACATTACACACACTGCCGAAGGAATTAGGTCTAGCTTTTGACCGCCGTGTCAATAGTCCTCACCTTCAACCCTTACACCTTTACAAACCCTAATTTTCATAAATGCCTCGCCGCAGGCAAGATTACAAAATTACCCCTAGCATTAGGTCAAAGAGCCGCGACGCTCAGTTTAGGGTTTCCCGCCGTGGAATCCCTAATTTAACCCTAATTACAACTTAACAATTCAACATAGAGATTTGGAGTTTCTACACTCCGCGTAAGCGTGTCCTTAAGATGCGTTTATTCCCCTTGAGACCTTGACCACAGTCAAGAAGTCTCTAACCTCCCTTTTGAGGGGAACTACGATTACTGTGATTCCACTCCCGTAAGGATACGTAGGCACAAGATGCGATGTCTTGCCGAGTAAACTTAGAATTAACCCCCTTAGGTCTCTTTTCTCACTTTTAATCCTTTTGTACATATACCTTAAGCAAATGAGTAAAGCAAATAGTAAACATCTGAACAAAAGGTTCCTGTAGAGTACTACAGAAGTTTAGGGTGCTAATACCTTCCCTAAATTTAACCAACCCCCGAACCCTAGATCTTTCCCCGCATTGTGTTTACGATGCAAAATAGGTTTTCCCTCTTTTGACCTTTTCCTTCGGATAAATCAAAGAGCGGTTGTGAATTGAATTGCGATTCAAACTCATTAATAGTTTGTAATCCTATTTCCACCGCAACAGAAAATGGCGACTTCACTGGGGAGTCTAAACTTTTGAGGGTTACCCCTAACTTGTTCATATTTATTACTATCGGTGTTATTATTCATTTGCATGTATATATTTGTACTCTGATTTGGGGATTGTTCCTTGTGTTGTGAGATAAGTCCTACGCCCGGACTAGTGACATTATTATAGGATGGGGATATATTCGATGAAGCTTATAGGGAGTTGAATCCCGACCAAGCTGATTCGAGAATCACCTCTCAGTTGAGACCTTTTCGAAAATGGTTCGGTTGAACGAGTAATCGTAAAAACTTTTTCCATGGTCGATTGGAGTCTGTGATATTGGGGACCGTAGTACCTTAACACCACCTTGGCCTTATTTAGGACGTAGTGCGGGAGCTATGTGGGAGTAATCCTACAACGGCTGCTACGCGATACTACACTCAAAAGAGGTTCTCTTGAGAATATTATTCACCCCCGAGTCAGTCGGAAGGTTGATAATATCCGAAAGATGGGCTGATGACTTTGGGCACTTTGTAGAACCTTGTTCGGCAGGTACAACTAACCTATAGTACACTCCTTTTGGGATGGGTAGACCTTGACTCCGCTCACGTTCCTTTAACCTAGGACTTTGTGTGTTTTCATGCATTGCATCCATAAAGCATCTCATTGCATTGTATTTCATGGAGTTCAAACATCATTTATGGATATCGCGGGATACCATAAATAAAAAAATAAAATGAAAAAACAAGAAAAAGATTTCCTTGGTACCCCACGACATTCGTAAATGTTTGAATTCCATGAAATCTTCATTTGCATTCACATTTTAGCATCATACTTTTGCATTGCATGTGTCTCCCGATTTCTCATACTCGGTTCTCTCACCCTCCAGTTTTGTCACCCTGAGTTCTCTGCATCAATACGACCCTTCAAAAGAATGGAAGATCAAAACCAAGCGATCAACCATGTTAGCCATGAATTCGAAGATCTTCGAGGAAGTGTAGGGCAGATTTTGGAGATGTTACGAGCTCTTAGTGTGAAGGTGGATGCTCAGTCTACTGTTGTTTCTAAGACTAATACCGTTATGGAACCTCAACAAGCTGTTATTGTCGAGAATGTACCTCCTCATGGTCTTCAATCCGGTTTGGTGCCTCCTAGTGCTCAACCAGTTCGACGAGCTACCCCTTCAAAGTGCAAAACTCCTAACTCCGACCATGGTAAAGGACCTACACGTTCAAGGAACCGCAAAAAGGCTACTCCTCAACCTTTACAATATCAGCAGAGTTATGTTCAAGGTTATCCGTTTCTATATGTTCAACAACCCTATGTAGCTACTGTTGCACCTCCTTTTGATCAGCAGTTTCCTACATGCCAGCCTGTACAGTCAGCTCCGGTATATCAGGCACCAGTTTATCAACAACCTTCCGGTTATTCGCCTATGCAAGTTCCTGTCGACAGTCAACGAGTGCCCAACGCTCCTGTCCTCCAACAATCACAGGATCAGGTTCCTTATCCCCGTAAGAGTCAGTATAAGCCTTATCCTCCAATTCCGATGACTTTCACTGAGTTATACCCCCATTTGGTACAACAAGGTCTGATTACCACCCGTGCTTTGGGTCCTCCACCTAATCCATTACCTGCAAGTCACAACGCTACCGCTCATTGTTTATTTCATGAGGGTGCGCCCGGCCATGATCTAGAGAATTGCTATGCTCTTAAGAAAGTTGTCAGAAATTTGCTAGAAACGAAGAAGTTGTCTTTTGGCGATGCTCAGCTGAAGACCGAGACTCCTCCCAGGGTCCCTCACTTGTCGAGTTCGAATTCTGCAAAGCATGCTACTCCTGCGGCAAATCAGCCGAATCCAGTAATTATTCAAAGGCCTAGCTCGCTTCATTTCAGTAACCCTCAAGATGATATGACCGGGATCAACAGAGAATCTGGGAAAGTTATTGAAGATGTGACCAGCATAACTGGGGCAAGCCATGACGACTCACAGTGATCGTAAACCAGACGTCCTTTCCATTGAGGCTCCGCCAAAGGAAACTATTACTCTTGAATGCAAGATTTCATAAACATTTAGAAGGATTTTTTTCGACAGTTCATTTGTTTATATGTATTTCTCTTTGATTAAGCGTATTTAGCGTGTACGAACTTGTTTATCTTTGATTGATTAATGCAACGCATATGTTTGTCTTGAATAAATCCATTCGTTTCACTCATTCAAAAAAAAAACGTTTTCATAAATCATAATGCCAACTTTACCCGATCTCTTGTTCTGATGGAGAATTAGGGGGAGGATGACGAACCCAAAACGTCAGATTTCTTGTCGTATGCTTTCGATTGAAACCCGTTGATGATGTAAGGCATTGTTTCAAATCCCAAACACTGGAGATATAAGGATGTTAATCCCTAGTCAACCCTTTGAGCCTTGAAGTAGGAGTTTTTCTTTCTTTTTAAGAACCTTCATCCTAACCTGGGGCAGGGTAGGTTTCAGTTAAGCCGATCGAGCACTTAGACTCTAAAAAAGGAAGAGCAGACCTTCGAGAATTTATCCTTAGCATCTTAAGAAGTCCAATACAATGACTATCCCTCGGTTACCTAAGGAGTGGGGCAGTCATGAGCATTTCAAAAGATTTATATGACTTGTGCATAAAAGAATATTCAAAAAAATAAGACCCGCTAAGTCGAAACCTATGAAGGAGACTTAGGCAAAACTAGGGCATCCCGCTGGACTCCAAAGTCAGATCAAAAGACGTTGTCCAAGCAAAAGTTAGGGAATAAGAACAACAAACCAGTAGTTTCTTTTAGAATCCCTAATAAAGAACAAAGTCGTGTGACCAATTGCCATTAGAAATAGGTGAGTGACTGCCATGTCCAAAGCCTTGATAAGTTCTCGACCATAGCAAATCTGCTTGAGATATGAGCGTTCGTATCCGGTTAACTGAATTAGGATTGGAGAACATCACGAAGAATGGGTGGGTACAAATATAACTTTGAGCCTTTATCCTTTGTTTCTTAAACCGTGAAACGAGCCACGATACAACCTTTAAAAGACCTAATTGAAGTAGGACTTCGGTTGAAAGCATACTTGACAAGACCATGTTTCCTGACTCCTACGAGCTATGCTCAAAAATTCATGTTGGCATTATAATCCAAACTTATATCCTAACCAGTGATCTCGGTCACGAGTTGTTGAGGTATCTTTTCCAAAACAAAAAAACAAAAAATTCAAGACAAATATATGCGTACATTGACAAGCTCAGGATAGGCATTTCAGGCATGACGACTTTGCTTGATATCTTAGAGATTTACATATGGACATAACCCGTGGAACTTGATGATCCTGCTAAACAGGGGCAGGCGGTTTCCCAGTTCGCTTACCAACGCGAGTCTGACATTCTTAAAGAGCTATTTCTCAAAGATTTCGTCGTAACACGATTAAATTATGCCAGTTACGTCCAGACCTGACGAATCTCTCAAAGAGTTTGAAAACAGTGGGGCAACCAGACTCCGTGTTCTCTATAAAATCCTCTTGAGATGACCATACCTCACAACACAAATATCCTGGGGCACCGTGTTTTAAAGGAAACAAATGGCGACTGCTATAAGGTCCTTCAAGATCAAAACTATGTGGCTTCACAACTTTTCCTCATACACCCAATGGATTTTACTCGCAGCGGCCTTCATTCCCCAATGAATCTCAGTGTTGCAACAGGCTCCTAAACTATTGCCTCTTCATAGTCCCCAGAGAGACTATAAGCTGACAACTTTTTCTTGGGTAACTCAAAAGTGTCCCTCAGGTTTTCTTCTCCCCATGTGAAAACGTGATACTGTACACCCAAGCAGATTACCTTCTCCCCAGAGAATTCAGAACTTTAAAAACCAGATTTGGTTCTACCATTGATCTTTCTTACCCATGATTGACGTATTGGTTGCAGAGAACGCAGGGTATTTCCGTCGAGATGTTTATTTCGTCTCTCGTCCCGTCTCTAGTCTGTTTCGTCAGCATACGCAAAGGCATAAGCATCACATGCCTATTTCATTACATATTCATTACATACTCATTACATACTCATTTCATAACATCCTGCATATTTACATACATAGACATCAACATACATTCATATTAACATATTCATACGCGTTAGCATGCACAGGTTCATTGTGTCTCTATCATTGGTCGTTACCGCCGAGTAACTGGGTTCGTCCATTCTCTTCAAATAGATTGTCAGCCATAAGCATAAAATACTTACTTGTTCCCAGTTTCCCCACAGAGCTCGATCCTCGTGGATGACGGTTACTTCAGCTATCTTTCCTCACCAGGATAAGATATTTACCCTCCGAGATCATTCCCTCGACGGAGTCTTGATTACCAGTTTTCTTTCTAGCTCGATCCTAGATTGAATCTCAGTCTTGTCGGTCGTCAATCCCAACCGGACGTGCATTTATTTTGCACCATCTAAAGGTTTTCACCATACCATGACAGATACGCGACTATCTCGCTTGAGAAGTTTATCACTGTACCCGGACGTGCATTTATTTTGCACTATCTTTCAAGAAAATCAACTACAATCCTTTACAGATACACGCCAGTTCACGCCTGGAAAATCTATCAGTACAACACTTTACATCTTACAACATCGGTACAACACTTTACATCTTACAACATCGGTATGCAACATTTCTCACCTGAGAAGCCGATCCTATCTTCGTTATGACTCGCAGCAAATGGCCATCTCCATGGAGCAGTTGGGCTTCCATTTTCCCAGTCGTCTTGAAGTATGGGGAGGTTTGAACCAAATCGTATTCAGGAGAGCACGATCTTGAAGTACGGGGAGGTTTGAGAGGAATCATATTCAGGAGAGCACGATTCTGAATTATGAAGAAGTTCATTTACCCTTTAGTAAAAGAAGGAGCCGAATCATATTCAGGAGAGCACGATTCTGAATTATGAAGAAGTTCATTTACCCTTTAGTAAAAGAAGGAGCGGAATCATATTCAGGAGAGCACGATTCTGAAGTATGAGGAAGTTCAGTTAGCCCTTTTCATATTCAGGAGAGCACGATTCTGAAGTATGAAGAATTTCATTTACCAGAAGGAGCGGAATCATATTCAGGAGAGCACGATTCTGAAGTATGAGGAAGTTCAGTTAGCCCTTTTCATATTCAGGAGAGCACGATTCTGAAGTATGAAGAATTTCATTTACCCGAAGGAGCGGAATCATATTCAGGAGAGCACGATTCTGAAGTATGAGGAAGTTCAGTTCACCCTTTTCATATTCAGGAGAGCACGATTCTGAGGTATGAAGAATTTCATTTACCCGAAAGAGCCGAATCATATTCAGGAGAGCACGATTCTGAAGTATGAGGAAGTTCAGTTCACCCTTTTCATGTTCAGGAGAGCACGATCTTGAAGCATGAAGAAGTTTATTTATCCTTCAGTAAGAGAAGAATCAGAATCGTATTCCAGGCGCCGACCTTAAATGCGAGAAGATTTATTTATCAGATAAGCAACAGCCTCTTTATTTGAGTGCTTATCCATTTTGGCACATAAGTCCCTTCCAACGATAAGTGACAGTTCTCCCTCGAGAAGCTTATCAGGGCATTTCCCATCAAAGTCCATTTATTTTGGCATACAGCCGGTCTTTACCCTGTATATTTGCTACGGATTCCCGAAAAGTCCGTTTGATCCTGTCACGAGGGATAGGTTACAGAAACTTGGATGTTATTCTTTGCTCAATGCTCCATGCATTCTGTGATCGATCTTGCAAATCGTACGTGATCCAGTTTTATTCCCCAGTGGAGGCCGTCTCATAGGTACCATCTCCATTTGAGAATCTCGTTTTCTAAAAAAGACAATTGGTCGTGTTCGCACCAGTTGACCATCATTTTTAGAATTCCCCAGTGTTGTACTGTGTCTCAGCGCGTTGTTTTCCCCAGTGTGTTCTTCTTGTAGCGTCTGTCCCTGTGTCGTCGTATTCGTCAGCATTTTCGCATTCATCATTCCAGCATACGCATCATATCATATTCATGACATCATCTGCATTAAGCTGTTCTCGCTTTGTCCATAGCATTGCATATCGTCGCATATAAGGGCAAAATTTTCGGTTATCTATATTTAAATCTCTCCACCACGATTCCTCGAGTCTCTGTCACTCAAATCGTCTGGTGTAGCCATTTAAATAGGGGCAACTGTAATACCCCAAATTTTACCCTTATATTTAGTCAGTCATTTCGCATAGCATCTCATATGTACATTTGCTAACCACTAACAAGTCATGGAGGTATTTGTTTTGCAGGATTGGATCCAGGGGTATTTTGGTCATTTTGCGTGGAAGACGGGCTGTTACTAAATTTTGAGGCATTTACCTATCACCAGGTCTGATTATATCAAGGCGCCAATTCGATATGGCCAGTATTAAAATTTGTCGGGCCCAACTGAATTTAAGACTTATTTTATTGCTCGTGGCTTATTTCCAGCGCACCTCCGTTTCTGTTAATAAGGCACAGTTTTACTGGGGTATTATTGGATTGTTGCTCACAGTCTTTGGTCAGTGGAATTCAATTACGAGTAATGTTATTGTTGATACTGAAACTGTTGTGATTACGGTGCACATCCGTGTTTGGTTATGAAACGGTTGGTTAGCATTTAAATTGGATTTTAATCAGATAATGAGATTAAGATTACAAATGAGACAAGTGCACGAATAAGAATATCATTCGGGAATGTTTATGGTTTATGACTATGTTAATGAATTTAAATATTTGTGGATTTATTCACAAATGTTTATAATTTTTAACTAGAAATAAATATAAATAGATTCGAAACTGAGCGATCATGGATATATAAAAGAAGTTCCTGCATTTTATTTCATAAAAGAGATCATCATACAAAAAGGGGAGATTGTTTCACATTTTCGAATTGCTGTTACAAGGAATTACATTAATTCTAAAAGTTCTAAGTCCTAAATCCTAAAGACTTCTAAGTGTCCTTCGCGGTGTCCTTTGAGCTTCTCCGCAGAATCTCCGACTCACCTGCACATCAAAAAAGAACAAACAGAATAGAAAAATGTTAGAGTTTGTTTTCGACACTCTCAGAACAGTGTCATCATCGAGTGCCGGGAGTGGCACAACCGAAGCTGCGTCCTACCCCCCCGTTACCGATCCGCGCCGTTGGCGTCAGATCAGGTAACACCTGTTCTTATCGTTACGGGACATCTGAGAGATAGAAGTGGTAAAAGAAGCGGGACTGATTCGTTTTTCCGCGATTGGATTTCCAAACTGATACGAGAGTAAGGCAACATAGGCGAATTTGGACCCAGACCCGGATGCCGGCAGGTCTGAGTCATTTTTTTTCCACACCTGAAAGTCCACAACAGCATCAGTACAAATTGATGACAGAAACTCAAAAACAAGACAGTTCATAAGCTACTGAAAATGCACAACCAAAAACACCATTGATTCTGAGTTCAAGAAAACCAAGTAAAGGCTGCTGCTGGATTACAACTGCTACCACAAAGCAGGTTCAAACAGAACAAGAAAATGAAGTACAAAAACAAGTTGCATCAAGCTGCATCCAAACAGTGTACCGAAAGTTCAGAAAGCATCAGTTAAAGGAGTCACAAAAAAATGTGAATAACCTCACTGAAGTGGCATCAGACAACAACGCAAATCACAGCATAATGTCACAGCGCAAACTATACCAGAGAAAGAGCAAAGATAAGCTCAAGTAATCACAGTGATATACCAGTTCAGGTTAGGTCCCAAATGTGCAAAGCACATCAAAAACAAAGCACCAGGCATAGAGGGCTCAGATGAACATCATCGCCCCAAACTCGCAGCCACTATCAGGTAAATGTCTCAAGGCAACATTAAGCAACATTCGAACTCATAGTTGGACACGATTGCCCAAAATACCAGCCCTGAAACGCAAGAAGCAAATAGCATCAGCAAAAGTTCATCACAGGCTAATGGATAAAACAACTCAAATAGAACAAATGATAAACCACAAGCGAAGAACCCCGCATAGATCATCAGAGGCAACAGCAGTATCATCAGGCTCAGAATATTAAACATCATTGCCGTATACCATTCTCAGCATCGTTTGACTCGACCAAAGCCGCAATACTAGCCCTCTCTGAAAGAAGAAGAGGAAAAGCTAACTGCATCAAAAATTGCCAAATCGAAAACGAATCAGTTCAGATGAAATCAAACAAATTCACGATCAAAAACGAATCAATCAAAACAAATCAGTAGGGGCAAGTAACGTTCAATCGAGGAACTCTGGAAATAGAAAGCTTCGAATCAAATCAGAAAATTATATCAGCTGGGAATCAAAAACCCCAATCAAGTCTTAAAAGAGGAAACAAGATCCAAATCGTATCAGAAAACATCCAATTGGAACCCAATCAATATCTGAAAGAACGAACAAAGCCCAGATAAAATCAAATCAGACAAAATCAACACGAAATCATAAAAGAGTAATGCAAATCCAACATCCAAAAGGCCCAAAAGAAAGATCGAAAAGGATATATAAAAGGGAAGATACCACCTGATGAAAGGGCTAACTAACGAAGGAGAGCGAAAACCCTAGGCGTCGTGAACAAACGGCCGCGAACTCAGACGAAGAGTGATCGTCATCATCGTTCATCACCAACCATCAATATCGTCTGCTAACGAGTAGCCGCGAGAGAGAGGAACCACCGTCGCAAACCCTAACGAAGATCGCGAGCGAACCCTAACGGACAAATCGCGAACAAACCCTAGGCGGCACAAAAAGGAGAACGGCCGAGACTCAGAGGAACCAATATCCTCATCATCGTCTTCGTAAGAAAGGGGAACGAAGATCATCAACAACGAACAACAAACGTCATCGCATATCAAGATCATCTGAATCACAGACAGCCGCGAAGCACCGACGAGAAGATCGCCTTCGCCGTTGGCGGGCAATCAACTCCAAGCCTCAGATCACCTCATCATCGGCCGTTTTGCTATAAATGTGAGCTATGAGACGTTTCCTCACAATATTCATGTTTTATTTCAGGTTATGGAGAAGAACGAAGAAGAACGAGTGGCCGCGAGAGTGAATCGAGAAAGAAGAAGAAGATGCAAACGGCGCCGCAGAAGGGCGTTTAGGGTGTGAAACCCTAAAATTATTTTGTCTTATGACTAACAAACTGGGTTGGGTCCGGAGTGATGACCGGCCCAATCTCTTTTTTTGTTTTTTAAAAATTTGTTTTTTTTCCTTTTTATTTTGTTTTTTTAACTATTTTATTTGATAAACAAAAAAACTGTTTTTTAAAATAAATAAAACAAATAATTTTTAAATTTTTTTTTTTGGAAAACCTCTTTTCATTTAATAATAATAAAAAACTTTTTTATAAGTAACTTAAAAAACCTTTTTTCTAAAATATCTAGGTCTAAACCTTTTTTAAGATAAAATTTTTTTTAGATAATTAAACTAAGCTGTTTTTTTTGAAAAATTAAGTTTAACTTTTTTATAAAAATTCTTTCTTTAAATTTAAAAATTGGAAACTTTTCCTTATGTCAAAAAAATAAGCAATAAAATCTCAAAGTTTCGCGCTTTCGTTTCACAATCTTTCTGGCTATCGTTCGTCTTCGCCTATTAACCTTGTTTGTTCATTTTGCAGCTTGTTACGTTGTTTTCATTCGTTTTGCGCGTTTATTCAAATTTTCATTACTGTTGTATCTGTTTCCTATATGTAACCTCGCGAATCCTAATAATCGCGCTTTAATTACTGCCCTTTAAATTTCTGCTTGCGTAGTCAAATTAGGCCATCATTTTCTGTTTGCATAATTCAATTATCTCACACCTTCATCAATATTTCTGTCACATTACACACACTGCCGAAGGAATTAGGTCTAGCTTTTGACCGCCGTGTCAATAGTCCTCACCTTCAACCCTTACACCTTTACAAACCCTAATTTTCATAAATGCCTCGCCGCAGGCAAGATTACAAAATTACCCCTAGCATTAGGTCAAAGAGCCGCGGCGCTCAGTTTAGGGTTTCCCGCCGTGGAATCCCTAATTTAACCCTAATTACAACTTAACAATTCAACATAGAGATTTGGAGTTTCTACACTCCGCGTAAGCGTGTCCTTAAGATGCGTTTATTCCCCTTGAGACCTTGACCACAGTCAAGAAGTCTCCAACCTCCCTTTTGAGGGGAACTACGATTACTCTGATTCCACTCCCGTAAGGATACGTAGGCACAAGATGCGATGTCTTGCCGAGTAAACTTAGAATTAACCCCCTTAGGTCTCTTTTCTCACTTTTAATCCTTTTGTACATATACCTTAAGCAAATGAATAAAGCAAATAGTAAACATCTGAACAAAAGGTTCCTGTAGAGTACTACAGAAGTTTAGGGTGCTAATACCTTCCCTAAATTTAACCAACCCCCGAACCCTAGATCTTTCCCCGCATTGTGTTTACGATGCAAAATAGGTTTTCCCTCTTTTGACCTTTTCCTTCGGATAAATCAAAGAGCGGTTGTGAATTGAATTGCGATTCAAACTCATTAATAGTTTGTAATCCTATTTCCACCGCAACAGTAAGAAAGAGAGAGACGCACGAAAGGTCTAAGGGAAACTCGGCCCTAACGTTGTCATGCAAAATGGTCCTAAGGTTAGGATTAAAAAGGGGAACATCTACCTTAATAGTAGCATGCATTGTTTGAGTCCTAATGGCTATCATAACCATCCTTAAACAAGGAAGGTTAGATCCTAGGGGAGCATGGCTAAGAAAGACAAAGGAAGAAGAAAGATCAAACATAAATGAGAGTGAAAATAGGGATGCAAACATGGAATGCAACATACAAGCAAAGGGAGGAACAAAGTGTGGGGTAAACACCACCACAAGCACATCTCGACCTTTATTAATGTAAGAAATAAAGATGCAAAACATAAGAGGAAATGAAAATGCAAGAATGTAAGCAAACATGAATATGCAAGAACATCATCACTATGAACAACAACACATAAGTGTGCATCCAAGTGAAAAACAAAAATGCGTGTCGACAAATTCCCGATTAAACAACCAAAACAGCGATAAAATGTCCAAAACATTTCACTTCTGATGCATCATATTGATCTACGATGATCCGATGTGAAACGGTACTCAATCAAACAAGAAAATCAGCAAAACAGACCCACTGGCATAGTGTTAATCGGTTAACGCCAGAGGTTAACCGATTAACCACTTAAAAATGTCCGAAAATCTGGAAAATTGTACATGTTAATCGGTTAACACCGGGCGTTAACTGATTAACACCTTGAAAACTTTGAAAATTTTGAATATTTGAAATGGTTAATCAGTTAACCATATGTGTTAACCGATTAACACTGTGCCAACAGCAGAAAATCAGCAACAGAATAACATTTTCAGCAAATAAGCACTTATCCAATCAATCGGATGATCGCATAATCACTTAATCACAAAATTAAACCAGCAAACCGTGATTCAAATAGCATATGAATAGATTAACACAACCAAATCATGAATCAAACGGTTCAAATTAACCAAAAGTTTATCAAATATGAAAATCCACATGATTATGCAAATAAGCTAAAAAATGCTATGGATCTAGAATTCCAACCTTCGAAGCGGAGAATTTCTTCGGTTAATGTTGATTCAACTGTAATTGAACAAATTCAACGCTAGAAGTCCGGAATACTTCAAGATCCACACCAATTTTTGTAGTAGCAATGAAGATCCTTTAAGATTAAACCAAATTAAGCCAAATAATTACTTCCAAAATCACTTCCAAGTTCATATCCAATTTTGCACGAAAATTGGATGAAGAAATTGATTCAATGGAGAGAATGGATGAAGGTTTAGCTCTTAGAAATCAAGGATTCCAATGAAGAATCAATGATCTTAATGAGAAGAGCTTTGGTGAAGGTTTTGGAGATTGGAAAATTGAGAGAGAATGAGATCAATTCTGAGAAGAGCTTTGGTGAAGGTTTAGCTCTTAGAAATCAAGGATTCCAATGAAGAATCAATGATCTTAATGAGAAGAGCTTTGGTGAAGGTTTTGGAGATCGGAAAATTGAGAGAGAATGAGATCAATTCTGAAAATGAAAATGGAAATTATGAGTGATTCACTTCCTTTGGTTTGGAGTGAATCACTTAAATATCACTTAGGCTTGGATCCAAATGAAATGTTTGGAATATAGTTTGGAAAATTTGGGTTGGAATGAGGAATGGGCATTTGGAGGGAAAATGGAATTAACCAAATTTCAAATAGGTTCTAGATCCTTCCCAAAGTGAAAATCAGATTTGCACATAACCAAAATTGAACCCCAAAGTGGCTTGCATTGAAAATTCACGTGCAGAGGTAAAATCTGCACTGGTTAATCGATTAACCATATAGGTTAATCAGTTAACACCTTCAAAACTTCATATTTAACCTGATTTTGACTTGGTTAATCGATTAACCATATTGGTTAATTGGTTAACACCTTCAAAATTTGAATTTTGGCGGCTTTTAGAGGGAAATCTGCCCGTTCGCTCGTTTCCAAATGTTTTGAGCTTTGTTCAACTTATGAAACTTGCTCTTGAATATCATAACCATGAAAATGCTTGTGATAGCCTGAATACTGCTTTCTGAGCTGAAAATATCCTGCAAAATAAAATAAAATCGGTTGCCCGACCGCTGGGCAAAATAAATGCCAGGGCCTCTGATGCTCGCTGTTCGGGTTGATCCACTGAGGTGAAAACTGAGCCACGGGAAAACCTTGATCCCCTGTCTCAAGAACGAATGCTATGCAAATGTAGAAATACGAAAATGCAAAGAAACAAAAGTCAGATGCTGCCAAAATGGTAAGCAAATTTTGGGGCGCTACAGTTGCCCCTATTTAAACAACTTGGACCTGAAGGGAGGAAAAGAATCTGCTTTCAAACATTCAAGGTATAAGGTGATTGAATACAAAAGAACCCAAAAATTTGCACCATGCGGGGATGCCAAACAACGATTACCAGCCAAAAGTTGGAATACGACACGCTGGAGATAACAATCCAATACGATCTGAACTTCGTTCAAAAGATACCAACCAAGAGTTGGGATAACAATTGAAGGATACCAACCAAGAGTTGAGATAAAGATCAACGGATACCAACCAAGAGTTGGGATAAAAAACAGAGGATACCAACCAAGAGTTGGAATAAAGCCAAAGATACCAACCAAGAGTCGGGATGACAAACCTCGGATACCAACCAAGAGTTGGGATGAAGTAACCAACAGATACCAACCAAGCGTTGGGAAACCACTGAAGGATACCAACCAAGAGTTGGAAAAATGAACCAAGGAATACCAACCAAGAGTTGGGATAACAAACCCTGGATACCAACCAAGAGTTGGGATGAAACAACCAACAGATACCAACCAAGATTTGGGAAACAACTAAAGGATACCAACCAAGAGTTGGAAAAACGAACCAAGGAATACCAAGCAAGAGTTGGAATAACAAACCCTGGATACCAACCAAGATTTGGGATGAAACAACCAACAGATACTAACCAAGAGTTGGGAAACAACTGAAGGATACCAACCAAGAGTTGGAAAAACGAACCAAGAAATACCAACCAAGAGTTGAGATGACAAATCCTAGATACCAACCAAGAGTTGGGATGAAACAACCAACAGATACCAACCAAGAGTTGGAAAACAACTGAAGGATACCAACCAAGAGTTGGAAAAACGAACCAAGGAATACCAACCAAGAGTTGGGATGACAAACCTCGGATACCAACCAAGAGTTGGGAAACAACCAAAGATACCAACCAAGAGTTGGGATAAACAAAATCTGGATACCAACCAAGAGTTGGGAAACACCCAAAGATACCAACCAAGAGTTGGGATAACAAACTCCGGATACCAACCAAGAGTTGGGAAACAACCAAAGATACCAACCAAGAGTTGGGATAAACAAACTCTGGATACCAACCAAGAGTTAGGAAACAACCAAAGATACCAACCAAGAGTTGGGAAACAACCAAAGATACCAACCAAGAGTTGGGATAAACAAACTCTGGATACCAACCAAGAGTTGGGAAAAAACCAAAGATACCAACCAAGAGTTGGGATAAAAAACTCTGGATACCAACCAAGAGTAGGGATAACAAACTCTGGATACCAACCAAGAGTTGGGAAACAACCAAAGATGCCAACCAAGAGTTGGGATAACAAACTCTGGATATCAACCAAGAGTTGGGATAACGAACCTGCTGGGGACAAAAAGAAAGGATTAACCAAACAACTTTGTGACGACTTCACTAGAGAAAGAGTAGACTAACCAGACGACTCTGTGGGGAACAAGCATCTACCAAAAGATAACAATAAAAGGATACCATCCAAAAGATGGGATAAGTGTTACTCTCTGGGGATAAAAACCAAACACTACCAACCAAGAGTTGGAATCACCAAAACACTAGCCGAAATTCAAATGGCGAGGCGACTTCGCTGGGGAGGTATACTGGCCAAAAGTCGGGATCATCAACCAGGAAACAAAGGTTACCAACCAAGAGTCAGAATAACGTTAACAGGACGATCAAGCTGGATATGGCGACCTTACTGGGGAATCAAAGACTACCAACCAAAAGTTGAAATAACAAGCAAGGCTAGTCACAAATTACCAACCAAGAGTTGGGATAACACTCCACGGGAGAGACTAAGGACTACCAACCAAGAGTTGGAATCTACCAAAGCTACCAACCAAAAGTTGGAATAAAATCTTCCGGAAAAACAATACCAAAGGAGTACCCACCAAAAGTTGGGATAACTCCCACAAACCGAAGATCACCAACCACAAGTTGGAAACAAGCACCTGCCAAGTCCCCAATTACCAACCAACAGTTGGGATAACGACTCCGCTGATGAATAGAGGAGGACTACCAACCAAAAGTTAAGATAAACATCCAATAAAGGACAGACTACCAACCAAGAGTTGGGATAACGTCCAACAAGGAAAGACTACCAACCAAGAGTTGGAACAACGACCATGTATACCAACCAAAAGTTGGGATAACAACCATGAATACCAACCAAGAGTTGGGAAACAACGATCCTGGATACCAACCAAGAGTTGGGATAAAATGACCAACAAACAACAGGCTACCAACCAAAAGTTGGAAAAACGACTAAAAACGACAGACTACCAACCAAAAGTCGGAATAACGACTGCAGGGGATAACATCTAACCAAGAGTTGGGAAACAACACTACTAACCCAAAAGTTAGGATCATCATGACAGATCATCATCGACCAAAAGTCAGAACACAAGCTACTAACCAAGAGTTAGGATCGTTGGGAAAAGATCAACATCGACCAAAAGTCGAAACAAAATCTACTAACCAAGAGTTAGGATTGCCAGGAAAAATCCTCATCGACCAAAAGTCAGAACAAAAGCTACTAACCCAAAAGTTAGAATAAAAACTACTAACCAAGAGTTAGGCTCGCAGGGGACGCTAAACAAAGCTGACTCCACCATAAAAGACTACCAACCAAAAGTTGGGATGATCATCTAAAACTACCAACCAAGAGTCAGAATAAAAGGCTACTAACCAAAAGTTAGAATAGAAGCTACTAACCAAGAGTTAGAATAAAAGCTACTAACCAAGAGTTAGAATAACCGACTGTCGCTACTGCAAAAATCGGCGTCGGCTGAACAGAAGAGTCGCCACCGTGCGTTATTTATCCCAAAGGAGGGAAAGGAAACACTCGAAGTAAACCTACCGCAAAGACGGGAAAGGAATGGTCATCGCAACCAAATCCTGGATTCGGGAGTCGGTTACGCAAGGGGAAGGTATTAGCACCCCTCACGTCCGTCGTACTCGATGGGATCCACGCTTGTTTTCTAGTACGGATGCAAAACAATCTATCTATGGCTGCTAAATCTAAACGGGAAGAAACTGACTCGATAGAGCGTCGCACTCCATACCTACGTATTCTCAAGAGAGAAAGTCAGAGTCATCATAGTTCGGGAAACTACAGGGAATTGGCTCGCCAAGACTTCGCGTCTTGTGCCTACGTACTTCCACACAACATGGAAGATCAGAGCTTTCGTAGTTCAGGCTAACTACGGCTAGACAAGGTATTCTCGATCACACAGGAGTGAGAGATTAAGCTTGGTTCTAGAGGTACGGGGAACCTACGGGAACTTAGAACTACGGTCTGGTCTCGATCGCACAGCAGCGAGAGAAAGGGAAACGTCAGTCGTCAGCGGGAAAGTCTCGATCGCACAGCAGCGAGAGAACAGAGAGGTTAGTTGTTAGTGTACTCGCTAGGATATCGCATCCTATGCCTACGTACTTTCATACAACATGAAAGATCAGAGCAAACGTAGTTCGGGCTACGGAAGACACAGATTCGTCTAACTGTCTTTTATCCTTCTGAAAAAGGTTTTCTCCTGATTACGGGTCCAAGCGGACAAAAATGACACTTTGATTGGTTTTCAGTATTTTACGCAAGAACTATTTTTTATTGATGTTTAACCTCTTATTGTATTTTTTGATTGTTTGAGATAGAAGAGAAAGAACTCTAAAGACCTAGGGTTAAAATGGGAATCAAAATCTACCCTAATGTTGTCATGCATGGATTAACACCTAATGTCTATCATATTTCTCTCTTGCGCAGAGAGAAACAGAGATCCTAGGGGATAAACGGAAAAGAAACAACAAATAAACAGTAAAGCAGTAAAATGCATGAATGCAACAGTACAAGTGAGGCAAGGGAGTCCCACTCAACCTCGAACCTGAAAAAACAATAGGCAAAGTGAAACAGCTTCACTTCAAACCTAAGGGGAAAAATTAACAAACAATACAGCAAGGAAAATAAAACCCCCAAACCAGCTCTGACAGCACACCAGCTCCTACAGCAGCAGCTCTGAAAAACATCAAACTCTGACAGTTGATTAACAGCAAAACAGTAACATCTTCAAGTGAACCCCAAAATCAAATTTCAATGGCCTCCAAGCTTCAGGTAAACTCCATCTTCAAGGCAAGCAACCCAGAAGAGAAACACTTAACAGAATAAGTTGGAATGATAAAACAACTTATTGACAACCAAAGGAAGCCTATAAGTGTTTATCATCATGAAAGACTGGTTCCCTCAAAGTTCTACCTCTAAGGCAAGGCCACTTATCCCTCCAAAGGAGGGAGGTGAATACCCTAGAGGGACTTTATGTCATAGAGAGGAATGGAAGCACAAGAAGCTATCCATGTTTGTACAAAAAAAATTCAGTCTATTCTAAGGCTCTGCTTATTCCTATTATTTCCTATGTCTTCAATCAGCACCTTCAATCTCCAAGCTCCAAGGATCTTCTTTTGTCTTTAATTAACACCTTTGATTATTCATGCTCCACAACCTCAAACCAAGCCCCATACCCCATATCAAAGCCCAAAAGCCCCAGCACACAATTAAAAACCCAAGTGGGAACACCAAACAAACACTCCATTTGTAAAATATACTAAAAATAGTAATATAGTATTTAAAATTCTAAGATTAATTCTAAGGGGATTTCTACATCTACCCTACATACCCTATATGTCCCAGAACCTAATTCATGCTAAAAACCCCAAAATAAAATGTTATGATGCACCTATGCTCAGTTTAACCCTAATTCTAGTCACCCTAATGTTGATGGTTCAAAACTAAATAAGATTAAATCACAAAAATATGAGATAAATCTCTAAGGGAACCTAATACTCTAATCTAACCGTAGGAAAAAGAATCACATCAAAATATGAAAGGAAATGGCTAAACAAAATTCAACAAAATGGATATACAAACTATAATGCAATAAAAGCAACTAAATGTGGAAATTCACCAAAAATAGAAAAAATGATTAAAATGCTACTTTTATTTTTTGATAATTTTCTTGAGACAATTATTAAAATGAGGGAAAAAATCCCATGTCAAAATGATTATTTTTGAATTTATTATGATTTTTTTAGTAAACTAAATGCAAATATAAAACAATACGAAAATTCAATAAAAATGGGAAAACAGGGGTGGCAACAGCAATTTATTACACTGCAGAAATACATTGGGCCCAGGAGGGGGGGTGCAGATATCACTGCGCTGGGCCCAACCTGCTTCAGAAAAACACCAAAAAAAAAACAAACGGGGGGGGGGGGGGTGCTGATAGAGACAAAACGCCTTGTGATTCACGTTTGGGCCCCAAACGGGGGGTGTAATCAGCAAACGGCCTATGGCCCAAACGTGCAATACACGGGAAGGAAGGGGTGCCATGGAAGAAAGAGGGCTATGGTTAACAAACCAGCCACAATGGGCCTAGGGCCCGAATCCCATTCAACCCTATCAGTACAACAAAACCCTAAAAATCACAACCCTTCCCACTGTTCATCACCTTCCTAACGGCGCTCTCACATTCCCCCTCTCCATCTTTTGAAACAAACCTAACGCCATGACTCAAACCACAAACCTCCTTCTAAATCTGTCTACCAACCTCATTCACCATAAAAAAAACGCTAATACTAAACTAAACTACACAACCTCAGCTCAAAACGATCTCTTCTACCTCAACTTCATTCAACCCAAAACCTAGTTCGTATACTAAAACAATAAGCCAGAAAGTTCAGAAACATCAAGCCATAAAGTTTAAAGTAGAACCTGGAGGAGACTCAAACGGCGCAGAAGCTGGATTTTGGATGAACGACGATGAAGATCCATGGACGTCATGAGGCAAACGACGGAGATCTTGACATTAGTGGAAGATCTGGAGCTTGAATGTTCTTGAGTATGGATTCGTGCGAAGGCGGTGGCCTCAGATCGTGATGTTGATGCGGAGAAGGTTTCAGCATGAAGATCCAGGGAGATTTTGGAAGGTTTCTGGGCGAAGATTGATACACGTTCTTGAAGGTAGTTGACGAACATCTGTACACAACTGAGGTTCTTGATGAAGATCTGGAAACTATCGAGTTTCTGATGAAGAACGCGATGAACCTTATGATAAGCACGATGGAGATTCGAGAATTCCTGGAGAAGTTCTTGGATGATTGATGGAGTTCTTTGAGCTCGCGGATTTTGAAGATCGCTGTAGAATCATGAGGTTGATGATGTTCTTGCCAAGGATTTTCTGGGCGGAATTGATGAAGAGGATGAAGATCTTCTGGAAAAAGGATGAACAAGGTGGAGGAGATGATGAAGAAATGCAGTTTCCGGCGAGCTTGAAGATTCCGGCGAGGGGTTACGGCGGTCGGAGATGGTTGGGGTGGCCGGAGGTGAGCGGTTGGGGTGGCTGGAGGTGAGCGGTTGGGGTGGCCGCCGACAATTGCATGCCGGCCGGTGAAGAGCTCCGGTGAGGGGATACGTGTTACAACGCACGCAGATGAGTGATGGGGAAGCAACACGTGGCGAGAGTGGAGTGTGGTGGAGTGAAACGTGGAATGCATGCTGAGAGAGTGAGCCGCGTGGATTCTGTGAGGTGAGTGGAGGATGATACGTGGCCAGCCAGCAGCGAGAGAGAGAGTGAGGTGGGGCTTTATACCGATGCCAAGTGGCGCATTGGATTGGGCCCCCAAAATCAGACACGTGGCCCAATAACAACTGGACTAAAGGGATTAAGGACTAATGAAGACTGATTAAATGGATTATTAAACACGCTTAAATGGGATTAATGAAGATTAATGGAAATTAGACCTAATGAAAACTAATAGACTAATCGGAAACTGATAGACTAATTAATGACTAATAGACTAATTAATCTAAAAAAATATTAAATCTATATTAAAAATAAACTCTATATTATTTAATACAAGAAACTAATATCTAAAAAAAATATTAAATCTCTATTAAAAACTATTTATTAAAATCCTATTAAAATCTATAAAATCAATACTAAACTAACAAAACCATATTATTCTAAAAAAAGCTATTATCTATTAATATTCTAAAAATCATATTAAAATCTATTAAAACCATTAATCTTCTTAAAACTATATTGAGAATCTATATTAAAAAAACTATACTATTCTATTTAAACTAATATCTAATGGGCTAAGATCTATTAAATCTAAAAAGAAGAATATCTATTTAAAAATCTAAAACCATTTATGAGAATCTATTAAATTCTATAAAACAAAATACTAACCTATTTAAAATCTACAAAACAAATAAACCCATTAAAAAACTATTAATGCATTAAAAATCTAGAAAATGACAAAACAATCCTAAAAATGACAGGAAGCCGATTAAATCGAATAAAGAACAATTGCGCAACCGCAGCGAAACCCGGGCACCGAGATGGCCTGAAAACCAAGGGAACGAGCACCAATTCTCAAAATACGCTTATTCAAACCGGCCTGAACTGCCTGAAACGCCAGGGGCTGCAATCCCGATAAAATCAATCTGACTGAGAAAAATGCAATGCATGCAGTATGCGAATGCGAATGCAAAATGCGTCAAAACATAAACCCGATATGGGAACCGGTTGGTCAAATTTTAGGGTGCAACACCGACCACGCTAAATGAAAACGAGCAGACTACAACAGATGTTACCAACCAAAAGTTGAAATAAAGACTCTGCGAGGGGGAACCAGAGATTATCAACCAAAAGTTGGAATAACATCCAAACGCCAAGAGATCACCAACCAAAAGTTGGAATGAAACAAAGATTACCAACCAAAAGTTGGAATAAGGACTTCGCGGGGAAACCAAAAGACTACCAACCAAAAGTTGGGATAACACCCCGAATTACCAACCAAAAGTTGGAAAACCAAACACAACGATTCAGACTTCGCTGGGGAATACCAACCAAAACTTGGAATAACATATCTGGAATAGGCAGCAAAAGAATCAAACGACTCCTATCATCAAAGGCAAACCTCTTCGAAGGCAACAAACCTGGCTTATGCTTCAGATGCATATGTTTGAAAATGGCGTAATGCTCCATATGAAATGGAAATGCTACGCATTTGGGAGGATGTTAATACAAAATGCAAATGCAAAAGCACCACTCTAGCAAAATAAATGCTAGAGAGAAGAGACCAACCCCGCTGAGGGTGAAATCAAACTCTGCTGAGGGAAACATCCTTGATGGCCCAACAAAATAAACCATTCTAGGGAACAAAAACTCGACTGAGGAAATGCTCTGGATGACCTTCCTTGACAAACTTCACCCACTGGAGAAAACAAATTCACCCCACTGGGGGAAACACCAACAACTCCCCTCAGTGGGGAATCAAGAACATTGCCGAGAGTTCCACTCTACTTTGGAAAGGAATCCACTCTGTTGGGGATATACAAGTAACAATCAGCCCTACTTGGGAACATCAGCGACTTCTACTGAGAACTCCACTCTATTGGGGAAGGGATCAGCACTGAACTCTATTCGAGGAAGAAAATCCTGAATACCGGTATTACCAGAACGTCGACTCCGTTGGGGAAAAGGCGTCAAAGACGTTGCCTCTACAGGAGAATAATAATGGGTTGTAATCTACCCTGCCGCCGAGGGAATATCCTTCCACCTACTTTGCTGGGAACATGCTGCAAACGAATTCACCCTATTGGAGATTAGCCTTTATAGGGAGACAAAACTTTCTTCTGCTGGAGATACACTGCACACCCCCGCTGGTGACAGTACTTCTGATTTAGTAACAAGATTCTGCGTGAAAACCCAAATCCTCTGCTGTGGGGAAACGAACAAAATGCCTACCTGCATTCCATCCGAAGTAATCGCCCTTTCAAAGACTCGCTGGGCTAACTACCCCAGTGCAGTTCAGCTTGTTCCAGTCTGATCTTTGGGATAGTTCATCTTGAACAGAAAAGCTAGCCATGAAACTACCTCGAGATGGCTTGCCCCAGCATCTGTACCACGAAAGGATTCATTCCTGGTTGACCAACTCTAATAAACCCTGAAGGTATGGAGAGGAACAAATCTTTTATTTCCAATTTTGCCCCAGCCTGTGGGATCTCTACAAAAACTTCCTCGCGAGAAGACTTGAAATTTATGTACCTGATGGGATGAACCACCTCAACATTTTGAACTTTGAAACAGTGCTGGCTTCTGGATAAGGATAGCTTTTGTGCTCTTAGGGTTGTCTGCCCCAGTCTTGCAACGACCTTGCCCCTAACTGACTGATTTGTGGAGCGGTACCCCTGACCACATCGAAAGATTTATCAAATCTTGACCTGATCTCCCCAAATTAACTGACTTTCGGATGGCTGACTCCCATGATACAATCATAGCTTGCCCCGGTTCAACGGAGTGGACACTCTGCATTCTATCCTGATCAAACTTCACACTGTGGAAACTTTCTTGATGTCAAGTGCTCACTCACAAGTAAAGTAGATTGTTCTGCACAAAAGATATACTGATGCAATGCATACGACAGTTTTGAAATCCAAGTTTGTTCACTGGAAAAAAATTGTGACATATAATGAACGAATCACTTATCAAAATGTCAACCTTAGTAGCAACCTGATAAGAAGAATCCTCTTTAGGAGTCAGTTTTGACACGATCTTTACCGAAGTATGCTTTCAAAACAACCATGCTTCAATTAGGACTTTTGAAGATTGTAACTTGGTCAGGTTCACGGTTTTTAGAAAAAAGGATATAAGGCTCAAAGTTTATTCTAACCCACCCATTCTCCTTGATGTTCTCCAATCCTAAGTTCAGCTAATTCGACACTAGCGCTCACCTTTCAAAGGTTGAGTGACAGGAGTGATGGTTCGGGAAACCATAAGTTTTCGGGAGTGATAGTCACTCGCTTTTCATCTTTTGGTGCCTGGAGTCACACGACTTATTTGTTTGAGGATTCTTCTTTTACAATCCTTTTCACTTTTCTGCTTTTCCCTAATTTTTGCTTGGACTGACTCTTTCGAGTATCTTTTGATTTCAAAGTCTAGCGGGATGCCCTAATTTTTTCCTAAGTCGCTTGTTTTCAAGACTCGACTTAGCGGGCTTCTTCTTTTGATTCTTTTCTTTTTTTTGAACAAATCGTATGACACCGACTTGTCTGACTTATTGAAGGGATTGTGACTGCTTCACTCTTTGGTTGGCAAGGGATAACCACTGAGGTTTTTTAGGCACGACCTCTAGAGGTGTGATTAATCCTCGAACGGGAACGCTCCTTTTGCAATTTGGATGCTTGGTCAAATGAACTGACACCTACCCTGCCCCGGTTTAAGATTGAGGGTTTTTTCGTTTTTTAGAAAAAAAACTCCTACTACTAGGCTCAAAGGGGTTGACAAGGAATTACCATCCTTATATCTCTGGTGTTTAGAAATTTGAAACAATGCACGTACATCATCAACAGGTTTCATTCGAAAGCATACAATCAGAAGCTTCTGCGTCTTTCGATTTTGTCATCCTACCCGGATTCCGCTTAAACAAGCGTTAGACATCAATTAAAAACATAAGTGAACACAAATGGATTTAATCAAAAGCATGCATATTCATTTCATTATCAATATCAATAAAAAATAATCAAGTTTTACAAATGAGTTTGCACTTCAACAGAAAAGAAACTACAAATGCAAAGAAACGACTTGATAAAACAGAGGTTGCCAGCTTTTAGGGAACCGGGATTTCAAATCTTGACTTGCTGCTGAGTCAGCCATCTTCAAACTTAATCAGATGAGAGGTCGACATGCATCCTCAATCTTCCTCTCGGAAAGGAAATGTACCTCTTGTTGATCAATTGTTGCACCCTGGCTTGAAAGGCTTTGCAGTTGTCAGTTGAGTGTCCCATGGATCCTCCATGATATCCGCATTTAACACTGGGATCATATCCAGGAGGGTACGGCTCTGGCACCGGCTTGAGAGTCTGGGGTTCCACCAATGAGTTATGAATCAGATGTGGCAGAAGTTGATTGTACGGCATCGGCACTGGATGAAGAGGAGCAATCCTTCTTTCCAAATTGTTACGAGGCCTATTTTGATTATGGCGCCGATAATCTTGCTGCCGAGGAGCATGAGGTTGTTGGCACTGATTAGGGATCTCCTCGCGTTCAGGCACTTTCGCCCTCAGACTTAACCTAGGAACCGGCAATAGCTGCGGGCGCGAGATTTAGAGGTCATAAATTGAACGACATCCTCTTGACCTAGTGCAGCTTCAAGGGAGCGAATAGGTACATCTATCCTTTTTGCAACAAATGGGATAGGACCACCTGGTGCACTTACGCCGCCCCGCGTGAACTCAACTGCCTTTGAATCAATTAAGTCCTGAACTTTGTGCTTAAAAGCTTTACAGTTCTCGACATTATGCCCTGGTGCCCCAGCATGGAAATCACAATGGGCACTTGCATCATATCCTGGTGGTGGCTTACCAGTAAATGGAGTCAGAGTTCAAAGTTCAACCAATCAAAGTTGAAGCAAGAGTTGCAGTAACTGAGCATAAGTCATAGGGATCTGATTGAAGATTCTATCGGGCTTCTTCGGCCTTTGAGCATACCTCCTAGTCTTAAGATTGTCTTGGGAAACAGGAGGTAGCTGTTGACGTGGCAAATCTAGGATCTCAGGTTGTGCAGCAGGTCTTCGAGGCACATCACGCCTTGGGAGAGGTTCCACAGATAAAGGTGGGGCAACCATCTCTGCTGCAGCTTCAGGCACCTGATCGCCCTCCTTTCTTAGCAAATTCCTTATCACTTCTGTGATCAGGCCCATCTGAGTCTTCTGTTGATGAACCTCCTCCTTAAGTGCCTTCTGATCCAGGCGCAAGGCTTGCATGCCCATCATGAATTTTCCCATCTGGCTTCGGACTTTCCTCAACTCTGCCCGAATCTGATCCATTACTCTTCGCTGATTCCCTCGAGTTGAATATCCGTGGAAACTGAACTCCTCAATCCTGTTACTATAAACACAAGCAGAGATAAGAACACGAGGCCACCGAGAAGAACATGCGATACAAATGAGAATGCAAGATGAAAAATGTCAACATGTCTATGTATTCACAGGGAGATCTCCCCCTTGATTCCAATTTCAATAAACAAGACCAGCATGGATGGATACGAACACCACAATAATCTTCTCCTATATCAGGTAAGATTCTTCCTGAAGGTTTCAAAGACGCCAGGCTCAGCCATAGAAATCAGACCAAATAAAGGTCCTAACTCAAGTATTAGGAACTTAGATACAACAAACATCTGTCTGTCTACTTCCCTCTTTACAACAAATCAGTACTAGGATCAAGGGAAAGACGAGATCCTTTCCAACATATAGACATGCAATGTTACATGCAGGATGATTATGAAAATACAAATGCAACAGGGGATCAAGATTGTTGTGTTGTTGATCGAGAAGAATCAGCGCTCCGCTTTAGTAAGAACATAACACTACTCTGATAATAGAAACCTTTGATACCAAGAACACAGATTCACACTACAAAGAAAACCAGGTAGTCTAAAAGTCAAGGTTTCCTGCATAACCCAATCCCTCTCACAGGTATGGACCTATCCAATGATAAGGTTCGACATCCTATGCGTTCATCAGCGTCACAGACTTTCAAGAAACGATGATAAGTTCACCATTTTTGGTTTGACATCATAATCTCCCGAAGAGGCCTCACTTAGCTGAATCACAAATGATCGATCCCCAGAGTCGACAACTCTCAAATCCAAAATCCTGACAGATCCTTAGGATCGGAAGGGCAATCATCAAAGAGAATCTCGTTTGAGCGTGGATTTCATGGGGAAATATGTCTACTAAGCAAACAGGCCCCCCACTAGTCTCCACTACTAATGCTAGGTTTGTACTCAAGCCTGGGTCTGGCTTATCACTCAATAGAACATCCCCCCACAGCACAACAATAACGATATATAATGCTGAAAATAAATGCGGGAAAAAATACAGTACAACATATATATACATACACCCACAGATAAAAAAAACAAGCGCTAGGATTGACTCGCATTGTGGATGTGTTCATTCCCTGAAAGAGTCGCCAGTTGTCGCAACTGCGAAAAATACCCGGCGGAAAACAGAAGAGTTGCAACCTTTCGTTATTTATCCCAAAGAGAGGGAAAGGAAACGATCGGAAAAACCTAACGAAAAACGAAAAGACAAGGTCATCGCAACCAAGTCCTGGGTTCGGGAGTCGGTTACGCAAGGGGAAGGTATCAACACCCCTCATGTCCGTCGTACTCGACAGGAGCCACGCTTGTTGTCTATCTAAGGGTGTGTTTAAACTATCTACGCTAAAGGCTCACAGGACAAAAAGAAAAGAAAAGAGACTCGGCAGAGCATTGCCACTCTGTGCCTACATATTCCCTCGTGCAATGGGAAAGTCAGAGTCAACGTAGTTCGGCTAACTACGGGTGAAAGGTGGCGAAAGGTTTCTCGCCAAGACGTTGCGTCTTGTGCCTACGTATTCTCATATGGTATGAGAAATCAGAGCAAACGTAGTTTGGGCTAACGAGAACACCTGTTGGTTCAAAATGTTTTACCCGAGTAGGGTTAAACCTTCGTTCTAGCAGCTAGGGACAATGCCTATTTGCGGTAGAACCAAAGCTTAACAACACTCTTTCTATGAAAAAGGTTTTCCATTATTACGGGTCCCAAAGGACAAAGTGAAGTTTGATCATTTGTTTTTGAAGTCTTTTAAGGAGAAGTGTTTTCAATTGTTTGTAATTTATGTTGCACTAAAGACTATGACCTAGGAGCAAATGCGTCGCATATCACCCAAAGGGTGTACACTAAACACTCTAGGCCATTGAGAGGAAGCCCCCCAATCACCATTTCCCAAGTAGCTTAAGGCTCGTAGCGTACAACATTCATTGACCTTTATTAAATGTTTTGAAATTGTTTGAAGGTGAGAAAGAGAGAAAAGCACGGAAGGTCTAAGGGAAACTCGGCCCTAACGTTGTCATGCAAAATGGTCCTAAGGTTAGGATTAAAAGGGGGAACATATACCCTAATGTTAGCATGCATGGTTTGAGTCCTAATGTCTATCATAACCCTCCTTAAACAAGGAAGGTTAGATCCTAGGGGAGCATGGCAAAGAAAGACAAAGGAAGAAGAAAGATCAAACACAAATGAGAGTGAAAATAGCGATGCAAACATGGAATGCAACACACAAGCAAAATGAGGAACAAAGTGTGGGGTAAACACCACCACAAGCACATCTCGGCCTTTATTAATGCAAGCAATAAAGATGCAAAACACAAGAGGAAATGCAAATGCAAGAATGTAAGCAAACATAAATTTGCAAGAACATCATCACTATGAACAACAACATATAAGTGTGCATCCAATAGGAAAACAAAAATGCGTGTCGATGAAGTCCCGATTAAAAAACCAAAACAACAACAAAATGTCCAAAAAAATTTTCACTCCTGATGCATCATATTGATCTACGATGATCTGATGTGAACAGTGCTCAATCAAACAAGAAAAACAGCAAAACAGACCCATAGGCACATTGTTAATCGGTTAACGCCAGAGGTTAACCGATTAACCACTTAAAAATGTCTAAAAATTTAGAAATTTGTACATGTTAATCGGTTAACACCAGGCGTTAACCGATTAACACCTTGAAAACTTTGAAAATTTTGAATATTTGAAATGGTTAATCAGTAACCATATGTGTTAACCGATTAACACTGTGCCAACAGCAGAAAATCAGCAACAGAACAGCATTTTCAGCAAATAAGCACTGATCCGATCAACCGGATGATCGTATAATCACTTAATCACGAAATTAAACCAGCAAACCATGATTCAAACAGCATATGAATAGATTAACACAACCAAATCATGAATCAAACGGATCAAATTAACCAAAAGATAATCAAATATGAAAATCCACATGATTATGCAAATAAGCTAAAAAATGCTATGGATCTAGAATTCAGACCTTCGAAGTTGAGAATTACTTCGGTTAATGTTGATCCAATTGTAATTGAACAAATCCAACGCTAGAAATCTGGAATACTTCAAGATCCACACCAATTTTTGTAGTAGCAATGAAGATCCTTCAAGATTAAACCAAATTAAGCCAAATAATCACTTCCAAAATCACTTCCAAGTTCAGATCCAATTTTACACGAAAATTGGATGAAGAAATTGATTCAATGGAGAGAATGGATGAAGGTTTAGCTCTTAGAAATCAAGGATTCCAATGAAGAATTGATGATCTCAATGAAAAGAGCTTTGGTGAAGGTTTTGGAGATTGAAAAATTGAGAGAGAATTGAGAGAGAATGAGATCAATTCTGAAAATGAAAATGGAAATTATGAGTGATTCGCTTCCTTTGGTTTGGAGTGGATCACTTAAATATCACTTAGGCTTGGATCCAAATGAAAGGTTTGGAATATGGTTTGGAAAATTTGGGTTGGAATGAGGAATGGGCATTTGGAGGGAAAATGGAATTAACCAAACTTCAAATAGATTCTAGATCCTTCCCAAAGTGAAAATCAGATTTGCACATGACCAAAATTGGACCCCAAAGTGGCTTGCATTGAAAATTCACGTGCAGAGGCAAAATCTGCACTGGTTAATCGATTAACCATATAGGTTAATCGGTTAACACCTTCAAAACTTCATATTTGACCTAATTTTGACTTAGTTAATTGATTAACCATATTGGTTAATTGGTTAACACCTTCAAAATTTGAATTTTGGCACCTTTTGGAGGGAAATATGCTCGTTTGCCCGTTTCCAACTGTTTTGAGCTTTGTTCAATTTCTGAAACTTGCTCTTGAATATCATAACCATGAAAAATGCTTGTGATAGCCTGAATACTGCTTTCTGAGCTAAAAATATCCTACAAAATGAAATAAAATCGGTCGCCCGACCGCTGGGCAAAATAAATGCCAGGGCCTCTTGTTGCACCCCAAAATTTGACCAACCGATTATCATATTTGGCTTATGTTTTGATTCATTTGCATTTTGCATATACATACCTCATACTGTGCATTTTTAAGACCGGATTAATTTTGTCGGGATCACAACCCTCTTCTCGTGTTTTCAGGCGATTTAAACCAGTTCGGATAAACGGAGTTTTATTTTTTTGGAAGTCGTGCTCTTCCCGGTGTTTTCAGCCTATGCTGTTGTTTTTGGGGATATTTCGGTGTCCGTATATTTTTACCGTTTATTCCGTTGCATTCTCGCAGTCTCATTTGTCGATTTACACTAATTTTGTTCTTTATGGAATTATCGTTCATTTTCTAGATTTTATCCTCCAATTATTGACATTGAATTTAGATCCTAATTGTTTTAGAATTAATTTTCTATTTTAGAATATGTCTTTTTTTAGCATATTAATAGATCTTAAATGGTTTTAATATACAGGCTAATTGTTTTCTTTTTTAGAATATTTTAGTTGTTAGAATATTAATAGTTTTTAGGCTAATTTCTCCATTTTAGGTCTTTATTTGTTAATTTAGATTTTATTTGATTTTAATTGCAATTGTCCTTCTATAAGTTCTTGTTTTAGATTTAACTCTTTTTCTTAGATTTAATTGTTTAGTTTTAATCTAGGGTTAATTGATTAGGATATTATTAGGTTTAGTTTAATTGATAATCAGTTTTTAATTAGGATTTTAAGTGGCCTTTTTTCACTAATTTCCAGCTTTGATTTTTCGTTTGGCTTAATTAGTGTTAACCAGATTTTAATCATCATTAATTAGTTCATTTAATCAGTTTTTCAGTCATTAAGTCTTGGGTGGGCCAGGTGTTTGTTTTGGGGGCCCAGTTTGGTGACACTTGTCACTATAAGAGCATTCCACTCGGATCTCTCTCTCTTGGACACCTCACCCCACTCTCTTTGCCACCTCATTTTCCAGAGCTTGCCACCTATCATTCATCACCACCACATGGCCCCACGCGTCCCACTCATGCTTCTCTCTCTCAGAGACTGCCACGCGTACCACCGCTCACTCCCCTCACCGCCGGCTATGCAAACTCGCCGGACTTCCCACCGGAGAAATCAAACCCACCGTAACCATCACCGAAAAATGCATGAGCTCACCAGAAAACGCATCACATTTATACCAATTCTCAGAATTCTTCATGAACTTCATCATGTTCATCTTGACTTCCCGGATTTTCCACAACACTTCCATGATATTCCATCTTGATCTTCATAGTTTCTTCATCGTGTTTGTCATTTCTTCAAGAAACTTCATCATGCGTTCATCACGTTTCCATATTTTCCATGAACATCCGTCTTCTTCATCATTTTTCCGAAAAATCTTCAAATGAACTTCATAACCGTTTTTCAAGAACTCGTTACAATCTTCATCATCCGTAACAGTTTTCCAGATTTCTCCTTCATCTTCATACAACCTTCACCGTGTTCAACCACCTTCGTCTTCGGATCCATATTCAACCTTCAATTCTCATTATTCTTGAAACAAACGGACGGAGCATCATGATTCATCTTCGATCTACTATTTTTAGTAAACCTCCATTTGAGCTTCGTATCCAGATCTAAACAAGAAAGCTTCGTCTTCAAATCCATCGATCTTCAATTCGTCTCAAGTAATGCGAGTGAGTTTCCTTTGTTCTCCTTCGCGAATCCAATTTCAATCATCTTCGTAAGCGTGTTCCATAGATCTTCAATGAACGCAGTGAAGGAAAATTGCGATCTAAACGCAGCGGAAAACAAAAAATTTCCTTTAGTGATCCTTACGAATGAGCATGGTCAGTGATAGAATCGTTACCTCTTTGTGGCGATTCAGATCTTTGATGCAGCGATCACAAGCGTTGATGAAGTGCAACGCCTCTACTCAGTCCACACGAACAGCTTCCGGTCACAATGCTAGCTGCTTACGAACGGAATTATTTGAGTGAGAAAAGAGAATCAAAAACGAAAATGCATCAAGTGAAAGCTTCATCACAAGGGTTCCTTTTATAGACTCTCTTGTGGGCTGCGGGCTAAAACCTAATTCACATGATCCATAATAATATTATATATTATTATAATAACTATTATTATAATAAATATATTTATTTTATTATTATTTTATAACCATTATAAAATAACAATAATTATTATTATATTATCCGAATTTCTATTTTTCACTTAAGTGCACCGTACCTTACGGTGTTCCTTTTTGATTTCTCTATCTCTCATCAAACTGTCCTTATGTGTGTGACCCTGTAGGATTTCGTAACGTTGGTAATTATATTAAATTATATATTTAACATAATAAACAGTAAGCGGTATCTAGCAACACATCACTGCCACCCAAGTCACGAAAATGTCATGTGATCTGACAAAACCTTTTTCGTGATAATATATGTTTGTACAATTACCCTTTTGCCCCTATGTCTATATTGAACACAAGGCATACACTGTGTCATCCTTGTCCAGTTCAATATTGGGCCCTTAGACATTTCTCCTGTTATGCAGGATTGGCAAATTCCATCTAGGACACTCATGTCCCTCAGCATGCTTCGTGGAGTGCCCATCAACTGTCTTTATGATCATCCAGTTACGGATAATGTTTGATCAGCAACAAAGCACCCGACTCTACATCTAGGGTCCATAGTGGTTTCAGGTCGAAGGGTGGTAATACACCATTATCACCATGAGAATAACTTATGACACTTTGCATAACATACTATGTAGTATTCTCATAGCGGGTCAATCCGGTATAAATATTACTCCTAATATTTATACCTATGTCAAGACTTGATAACTCTTTATCCATGATCCATGAGATGTGATCATCAGTCTATCTTCATAATAGTCTCAATGCTTTTAATGTTATCCCACTTTGCAATAAAGCTTGACTACGGATATTTTAAGAATAATGTCTTTATGTTTAATGGGATCTCATGATTAAGTCACACTTAACATTTCATTAAACAGACTAACTATTCTAGGGACTTTATTATTCTGAAAGACAAACATAATAAAGAAATACCTTTTATTATTAAACGAATAATCCGATACAAGTACCAAAAAGTATTGGCCTCTAGGGCTTACACCAACACGCAGTCTTCCACAAGCACAACCTGGCGTCAATCTCTTCGAAGACCATAAGTGCTCAACAGAAGGTGGAGTTCAGTTTGAACTTTGAGTTGGACCGATCGGATTGTTTTGTTTGCTTCCATTTGTGTGTTTGAGCAGGAGGGGAAGCTGAGTTGGGACGGAGGGAGTTGGAGACTGAGATGGAAGTGGAAGAAGACGGCGGCGGAGTGAGTGACAAGGTGAATTAGGGTTTTTGGCTCAAGAGTGAGGAAGACGAAAGGGGATCCTGAGTGGGTCATTGGGCTTTGGCCCGTTCGTTTTTTGTGATCCACACCTCTGTTTTCCTTGCACACACCCTCGTCCCTGGCTTTCTTGGCTTTTTTATTGTTGGAATTGTTTTGTTGGGCTGGGCCCAACGAATTGCTGGCTCACACCTCCGTTTCACTGCGCGCACCCCCCCCCCAATTTTTTTATTTTGTTTTCTGATTGTATTATGGGCTGGGCCCAGAGTTTGTTTTTACTGCCTTGCACCCCAGTTTTCAGGTTGTACCCCCTCCCCTTACAATTTTTAATTTCTCTTGTATTGGACATGTGCTTGTAATAGAGAATAGTTTTATTTTCCTATTTTCTTTTAGGATTATAGTTTTATAGTTTAGAATATTATGCATATTTTCACTATAGATCTTAATATAGAATTTATATTCTTTTGTTTTTAGGATATTATAGAGATTTTAATATAGAATTTATATTCTATTGTTTTTAGAATATTATAGAATATTGCATAGTATAGAACTTTCATTCTATTTTCTTATAGGATATTATTAGAGTTAGATAGATTTCATATGCTATTTTCTATTACGCGTTTTCTTTAGATTTTTCTTTAGAGTATTTTCTAGTAGAAATTAACTGCCGTATTTTAGGAACAGAATTTTATTTCCATTTGTTAGTGGATTTCTCTCCTATTTTCTTTTCTATCCGATTTTATCTCTGATTTTATTTTTGGGCTGGCCGTGTGACATGATTTAATTGGAGAATAATTTTTGATATCATTTCTCTATCTTGTCTTTGACACGGACATCAATACGCTACCTCTTAGAGTTCGATTTCTCGTATAAGTCGAATCAAGACGGTCTAAGCGTTACATTGGTCCTGATTCGAGCGTCATCATCAAGGATCCAGAGAGGAGAAGATTGGAATGGAGCTTGCGCACATGTCAGGAGCCAGCGGAGCCGCTTCGTTCGTCATCATCTTTCATCTTCAAGTTTTCGTGCAACCGTCAAGTGTTGTGAGCCGTGGCGTTAGATACGTGGGAAATGGAAATCGAGCGGTCTCCCCTCGATCGTTTAGGGTGTTTAGTATATGTCCCTTGGGTGATATACGGCGCACTCGCTCCTACGTATTAGGTTCTTGTGTGTGTGTCCCGAGTTCCTTCCCATTTAGGCGTGTTAGACCTGCTTCCTCTTTGTTCTCGCCCCCGTGTGATCGAAACCCTTTTCTCTCGCATTCAGGCGATTGAGACCCCTTCTCTTGCCCCTGTGCAATCGAGACTTGTTTTCCGCGTGCGCCAAACTACGTTTTCTCTGATATCTCGTACCAGACGAGAGTACGTAGGCATAGGATTGCGATAATCCTAACGAGCTGCCTTTTTCTCCTTTCTCTCGTTTCCCCTTTCTGTAGTTGGCTGAACTACAGCTGCTCTGATTTCTCGTACCAGACGATAATATGTAGGCATAGGATGCGATATCCTAGCGAGCACACTAACAACTAATTTCTCTGTTCTCTTGCTGTTGTGCGATCGAGACTTTCCCGCTGACGATTGGTGTTTCCTTTCTCCTGCCCGAGCGCAATTAAGACCAGACCGTAGTTCTAGAACCCGTAGGTTCCCATACCTTCAAAACCCGACATACTACGTCCGTTCTACCGCAAACAGGTAACGCCTAAGTCTCCGTCGAGCGAGCAACATACACCTAACTGCTAGAATGTGTACGCTAGTATCGTCAATTCTTTCTCTCACCCCTGTGTGATCGAGAACACCCTGTCTAGCCGTAGTTAGCCTGAACTACGTTTGCTCTGATCTTTCACGCCGTGTGAAAGTACGTAGGCATGAGATGCGATATCTCGGCGAGCAACCTCACCCCGTAGTTTCCCGAACTACGTTGACTCTTACTTTCCCATTGCATGAGGGAATACGTAGGCATAGAGCGCGATGCTTTATCGAGTCAGTTTCTTTCCGTTTAGCTTTAGCAGCCGTAGTTATATTGTTTTTCACCCGTAGACGAACCAACAAGCGTGGATACCATCGAGTACGATGGATGTGAGGGGTGCTAATACCTTCCCCTTGCGTAACCGACTCCCGAACCAGACAATGGTTACAATGACCTTGTCTTATACCTTTTCGTCAGGTTTTTCCGATCGTTTCCTTTCCCGTTCTGAGGGATAAATAACGAAAGGTGGCAACTCTTCTGTTTTGCCGGGACCTGATTTTCGCAGTAGCGACACCTCTGATGCTCGCTGTTTAGGTTCATGCACTGAGGTGAAAACTGAGCCACGGGAAAATCTTGATCCCCTGTCTCAAGAACGAATGCTATGCAAATGTAGAAATGCAAAAATGCAAAAATGCAAAGAAACAAAAGCCAGATGCTGCCAAAACGGTAAGCAAATTTTGGGGCGCTACACTCACAAGAAAGGTTGGTTGATTAAAATAAGAAACTCAAGCCTAAAAAATACTTTGTAAAGAAAGATAAAACCGATTTTTATTTAATCCCCTCCGATAGATTTGTTACATACCGACATCAATTACTCTAGTCTGACATGGTGGAAAAATCAAACATAATACAATGCAGAATATCACTACTAATCATGCTGTAATTGCGACAAATAAAATAAACAGAACAATTTAAAACCTGGAATCATATTAAACTGGAGGTACAAGTAAATGGCAGGCTTGAAGAAATAGTCATTGTTCTTTAAACTTGGTACACAAATTAAACTTGTATGAAAAGAAAATATTAGAAACTAAAGCTCGAAGGAAAAACTGGAAAAATACTTTATTCTGAAAATGTTGCGAACCCCCCTTTTTCAAGCGGTTTCTCTCCTATATATACTGGATTGAAGAGGAGAAAGAATCAGTTGAAGTGCCATGAAAATCGTCCGTCCAAATCGTCTGAAAGTGGTGCTGGAAAGTAGGGGGAGTGGGAGAGAATTTCCCCACACTTCTAGGTGGCTTGCGCCACCTCCCCCTTAATAACCATGTGGCTTGCACCACCTCCCCCTTAATAACCATGTGGCTTGCGCCACTTTAGCATGGTAGTGGGCGCCACCTTAAATGTGGCTCCAGCCACATTAAGGTGGTGGGCCCATCCCTTTTTTTCTTTTTTTTTCTTTTTCTTTTTCTTTCTTTCTTTCTTTTCCTTTTCTTTTTCTTTTCTTTCCTTTCCATTTTTTTCTCATTTTCTTCACTTCCTAATTCTTCACCTTCGAACCGAATACCTGAGAAATACGAACAAATACGAGTAATATAAAGCATAAAATAGGGGAAAATCAAATAAAACATAGTATAAACTCATGCATGTCAAGTCAGATACACAATATAATTTCGCGTTATCAAACTCCCCCATACTTGAACCTTTGTTTGTCCTCAAGCAAATAAAAACTCTTTAGGCACGGGTGTGAAACAAACATACGTTCAAGCTAAGCTTTAGTAAAAAAAGATAGGTACTAAATATCAACAATGAGGATACCGTAGTGACACAATTTCAAAAACTCCTATCCTACGCAAACAAATTCGAATCATGTTATTATAACTCGACCCATACTTTTTTTGCACCTCTCTTTCATTCTAGTGCAATCACATTAAGCCCGTTATCCATGCGCATCCATGATCAGTAAACCTGTTAATGTTCAACCGATCTCATTTCTCAAATTTCTTTGGATTTCTTTTTTTGTTTTTCTTTTAATTTCGAGTTTCAAGAGTCCGATCCGTTGGGCTAAATGGTCGGGTAAGGACCAACTAACTTAGAGGGAACATATCTTTAGTTTGCATTTGGTATTAAATTCATAAATAATTTTTTTTTGTTTTTCGGTTTTGAGATCAACACAAATTTGCATCGGCTTATCACTTAGGTTGTGCTTTAGGATGGTGATGGCTACTAGTATAAACTACTTAAAAGGTTGGTCTTGGCATAATAAGTATTCAAATTCAGTTGCATAATCAAGGGGTTCAAGGTGTCAAGACAGTACCGATACTGTTAACACTTTCCCAGGTCTTTCTAACTTAGCCTAATGATTTTAAACTGCCATGTCATGTATCAAACTAAAAATTGAAATTTTTGTTATGGCTCAAGAAAGATGGGAGAATCCAACTAATAGCAAAAACTATACGTAGAGACTCGACAATACATGAGTTTATTTTATTTAATCATAAATAGTAAGCATACTAATGAAAGGAAATAAGCATACAAGTTTTAAATCTACCTAGAAAATAGTAAATAGCTAAAACAATAAATAAAAGCGATAAAACTTCCTCCCCCACACTTAAATTGAGAATTGTCCCCAATGCAAAACATAAGGTGGAGAAAGGAAGGAGAAACCTAGAAAATCGGACTATTGGTGGCCTCTTCCTCGAGTTCGTGGTTGCCTGACATTTCTGGTTTGCTGGTCTGACGAACCCAGATTCGGATATTGATCTTGTCCTTGGAAGGACATACCGGCCATCCCCTGTATTAGCTCTGCCATCGAAGTTTGGCCTTGCTGCATTTGCTGTAAGATTTGTACCATCTTCGACTGTTGGGTGTACATTTGGTTTTGTTGGGCCATTATTTTAGCTTGCTGAGTTTTGAGGTTGTGTAACCGTTGGTCGCGGAGAGCGTTTGATTCGCCCTGTCTCATCACCTCAGTATATATGCTATATAGCATTCCAGATGATTCTTCTTCTCGTCTCCTAGGCCTGCGTCTGGATGATGCACCTGCAACAAATTCAGAGGAGTATGGTGCGGTGTGTGATTGTGTGTTAGTTCCATCCCCGCCAGCAGCAATATTCTCAGGAATGTGCGCAGAGCCTGGGTAGTGGATAATCTCAGAAAACATGCCAAAAGGTTCAGGTTTGTAATTTCCAATGATGTTACCCCAAAAATAGTTCAGGTCAAGGTTAAGGAGTAAGTTTTCTTGTACTACGGTAATCGCATCAGGGCCACTAGGGCATCCTAGATGTTCAGCATGTTCTTTGTGATTATATGTATAATCATTACCAAACAGCCTAAAAGTGACCAGCCCGCTATGGAATCCATATCCATGGTTAGGGATGTGAGTCAAGGAGCTTAGGAACTCAACGGTAAGCTGACGGTAGGAAGTAAATCTTCTTTTGAAAGCAGCAGTCTCCCACCCCATTTGGCTAAACAAATACCTAACGCTATCCCTGATACCTAACCTATCCATAGTATGTCCATCATGGTAAATCATGAGACCCATATCTCTCTGAGCTAACACCTCAAATCTCCTTCTCTGAGCTTTGCCTCTGAAAACAATGCCCATGTAGTCTACTCGTTGCATCGTGCAAGTTAGTTACTAACTAAACTAAGTTAGCCTATAGGTAAGTAGACAATAGTTTGCAAAGTTAGTGACTAAAACTTATGGCATTCAGAATGGAGATGAAGGAGAGAAAATAAAAATACAAATAAGCATAAAAATAAAAATAAAAATGAATGCAATAAAAGGTAAGAAGTATTTAAGGGATAAAAAATGCAAAATTAAATAAAATATGTGGGTTGCCTCCCACCAAGCGTTGTTTTTAACGTCTTAAGCCTGGCGTAGTTCTAGTACAACGTCAGTTTTCAGAATGAACAAGCAGCTCTATGAGCTTTAAACTAGCAGAGTAGTCCTTATTGTCTACACAATGATAATGTTTTAAGCGTTGTCCATTTACTACAAATGGTTGACTAGATTTGTTTTTGATTTCTACAGATCCACACGGAAGGACTTTAGTTATTATAAAAGGACTGAACCACCTAGATCTAAGTTTTCTTGGGAAAAGTTTAAGGTGTGAATTAAATAATAACACGACGTCCCCTTCATTAAACTCTTTACGGTAGATTCGCTTGTCATGCCATTTTTTAGTTCTTTCTTTATATATCCTAGCATTCTCATATGCGTCTAAACGAAGTTCTTCTAGTTCGTGAATGTCTAGGACTCTTTTCTCACCTGCGGCAGTATAGTCTAGGTTAAGGGTCTTAATGGCCCAATAAGCTTTGTTTTCTAATTTTACAGGTAGATGACATGATTTTCCGTAAACTAACTTAAAAGGTGTGGTTCCTATTGGGGTCTTATAAGCCGTCCTATATGCCCATAGAGCTTCATGTAATTTTGATGCCCAGTCTTTCCTAGAGGTTGCTACAATCTTTTCTAAGTTTTGTTTAATTTCTCTGTTCGAGACTTCGACTTGTCTACTTGTTTGTGGATGATATAGTGTTGCTACACGGTGTCGGACTCCATACTTCAACAGAAGTTTTTCAAATATCTTTGATATAAATGGGAGCCTCCGTCACTGATGACAAGTCTTGGCACACCAAATCTAGGGAAGATTATGTTCTTGAAAAGCTTAATTACTACTCGTGTGTCATTTGTTGGAGAGGCTACAGCCTCGATCCATTTTGAAACATAGTCAACAACAACGAGTATATACTTATTACCAAAAGAAGATGGGAATGGCCCCCATGAAATCAATCCCCCACACATCAAAGACTTGCACTTCTAAAATACCCTTTTGTGGCATTTCATCGCGTCTAGAGATGTTACCATTGCGTTGGCATCGGTCGCAGTTTAATATCGCGATATGGACATCTTTCCATAGATTAGGCCAGAAAAGGCCAGATTGTAAGATCTTAGCACAAGTCTTTGAAGTGGTTGCGTGTCCACCATAAGGAGCAGAGTGAAAATGAGAGATTATGTTTTCTATTTCATCTTCAGGGACACATCGACTGAAAATACCATTGGCACCTCTCTTAAAAAGCATAGGCCCATCCCAATAATATTGTTTAAGGTCATGAAATAATTTCTTCTTTTGTTGATAAGTTAGATCTGGTGGAAGTACTCCGGCAGCTAAGTAGTTGACAAAGTCAGCATACCACGACAGTGTTGTGTTTGTTTGAATTTCTTCCACTGATTCTTTTTATTTGATATCATTCAAGGTTAGTTCAGACATATTGCTTTCCACTTGGGTTATGAGTCGTTCGTATGGGAAATCATCATTGATAGGCACTTGTTCAGGCTTAATGCCTTCTATTCTTGACAGATGGTCTGCAACTACATTTTCGGTTCCTTTTTTATCTTTTATCTCTAGATCGAATTCTTGTAAGAGTAGGATGCATCTTAACAGTATTGGTTTGGCATCTTTCTTACTTAATAGGTATCTAATGGCGACATGATCAGTATAGATAATTATTTTTGCTCCTACCAAGTAAGAAAGGAATTTATCCAAAGCGAACACGACAGCTAAAAGTTCTTTTTCGGTGGTGGCGTAGTTCATTTAGGCAGGATCTAAGGTTCTACTTGCATAGTAGATTGCATGGAGTTTTCTGTCCCTTCTTTGTCCTAACACTGCACCTACAACATACTCACTCGCATCATACATAATTTCAAATGGTAGTCTCCAATCTGGTGGTTGCATGATAGGTGCGGTAATGAGAGCCATTTTCAATTGTTCAAACGCTTTTAGACATTTCTCATCGAAGATAAATTCAGCGTCTTTCATTAATAAACCGGTCAGCGGTTTGGTAATTTTCGAGAAATCTTTTATGAATCATCGGTAGAAACTGGCGTGTCCTAAGAAACTTCGTATTTCTCGTACGGTTTTCGGAGGTTGAATATTTTCTATAATCTCTATCTTAGCTTTATCAACTTCAATTCCTCTGTCAAATACTATGTGTCCAAGTACGATTCCTTGATTGACCATAAAATGGCATTTCTCCCAGTTTAATACAAGATTGACTTTTACGCATCTTTCAACTACCATATCTAAGTTCGATAGACATCCATCAAAACTCTGCCCACAAACAGAAAAATCATCCATAAATACTTCCATGATGTTGTCTATAAAATCAGCAAAGTTTGACATCATGCATCTTTGGAATGTGGCAGGAGCGTTACATAGTCCAAACAACATTCGTCGATAGGCAAAGGTACCATAGGGACATGTGAAAGTTGTCTTTTCTTGGTCATCGGGATGAATAGGGATTTGAAAGAATCCTAAATAACCATCTAAATAACATAAGTGAGAATGTTTGGCCAATCGTTCCAACATTTGGTCAATGAATGGCAATGAGAAATGATCCTTACGAGTAGCTTTATTTAACTTTCTATAGTCGATGCACATTCTACTTCCAGTTACTACCCTCTGTGTTATAGATTCACCTTTCGTGTTCTTAACGACTGTAACACCTCCTTTCTTCGGTACGGCATGTACTGAGCTAACCCATTTACTTTCTGATATTGGGTATATAATTCCTGCTTCCAGCAACTTTTGTACTTCTTTCTTGACTACGTCGCTCAGAATGGGATTAATCCTTCTTTGATGTTCTCTAGAGGTCATACAGTCTTCCTCTAGCATAATGCGATGCAAATAAATAGAAGGACTTATTCCTTTAAGGTCAGCGATGTTGTAGCCTAACGCAGTTGGGTATTTTCTTAAGACATCTAAAAGTTTCTTAGTTTCAATCTGTCCTAAATCTGCGTTGACTATCACAGGTCGTTCGAGTCCTGTATCCAGGAATTCATACCTTAAATTATTAGGTAGTGTTTTCAGTTCTAGAGCTAGTTTCTTTGGGCAAGGTAGATGATCAGGTGTAAGTGCTAAACATTCGCTTTGGTTATCATCTTGGTAAGGTTCACGCCAATCATCATCTTCAAAAATAGGAGGTATTGGAATTTTTATAATATCTAAATATGTGGTTGGTTCCATCTCCATTTATCCTACGCACTCATTTATGACATCAAGTAGATAACATGTGTCGTCTATAGCTGGTGCTTGTAAGAATTGTGTTAAAATAAATTCAACTTTCTCTTCACCGACTTCAAAGGTTAGCTTACCTCTCTTCACATCTATAATGGCTCCGGCCTTAGCTAAGAATGGTCTTCCTAATATGAGAGGAGTAGTGGAGTCTTCTTTAATATCTATGATTATGAAATCGGTAGGAATATAGAATTGACCTATACGAACTGGAACGTTCTCTAGTATACCAACGGGATATTTAATAGAGCGGTCAGCTAATTGAACAGACATCTTAGTCGGCCTCAATTCTCCCATATCAAGTCTGTTACATATGGATAAGGGCATTACACTAATACTGGCTCTTAAGTCGCATAGAGCTTTGTCTGTGAAGAACTTTACAATTACACAAAGTATGGAGAAACTACCTGGGTCTTTCAACTTAGGAGGCATATTGTTTTGAATTATTGCGCTACACTCAACAGTAAGTGTAACTGTTTCGTTATCCTCTATCTTTTTCTTATTGGATAAGATTTCTTTAAGGAACTTAGCATATGAGGGCATCTGGATGATAGCTTCTGTAAAAGGTATTGTGATGTCTCTCCTACCTCGAACTTAATCGGAAATTAAGTCAAACTAGGAATCTTAGGGATCATGTGAATACAGAGGTAATCAACAGGTAAACACGAAGCATCACAATCACAAACAACGTCTTATCGAAACTCAGTAAAATATACACTAGTAGCGTCAAAGAAATATTCACAAACGCATTCAAGAATTAATAGAAACTAAAACCAAAATTAAGAATAAAAATTCAAGTTAATCAACAATTAAAATCAATGTTAATGTTAAAAGTCAATATTAAATTCCAAAACTAATTCTAATTAGTCTAAATTAAATAAATTAAAGTTAAAATATAATTAGAAAACTCAAGATTTAAATCTAATTAAAAGTTAATCCTAAGTTAATATTGAAACTAAAGTTAATTAATAAAATCCTAAAATAAAGGTTAATTTTAAGTTAATTAAAACTAAGTTCTAATCTAAAACATTAAACTTAAATTAATTAAAATAAAGTTAATATTTAAATCCTAAAATTAATATCTAATTAAATTCTTAAATCTAATTAAAATAAAAAAAATAAACTTTAATTAACAAAATTTAAAAAAACAAAACAAAGTGAGGTGCAGAAAGGGCTTTGGGGTGTGAAAATGAAAAACCTGCATGGGCTTAAGCCTTCACGCCCATGATTCAAATATGAATCAGAAAAGGGGATATCGTCAGTGAAAACAAAAATTAAAACATTGACATAAATTAAAACAAAAAAAACCCTAAAGTCTCAAATCAGCGAATCCCTTCTTCTTCTTTCTCCTTCTCACCGTCGAACTCATTACCTTCTTCTTCCTACGTCGTCCATAACTCACCCTCTCCGACTCTCTTCTCCTTCATCCGCGCTGCCGTTCACCTAAACCTCCATCCTGTTCCATCTTTTCCAATCACTTTCTTCCAACACTCTCCACTTCGTCGTCTTGACTCCGGCGACATGTCGTCACAAAACCACCGCCCTTCAACATTCTCCATCCTTCATCACTTCGATTCTCTCTTCTTTGCACCATTCCAACATCATCGTCACCTTCAAACATTCGAAACCCACTCAAATCGCTCCGATCCTCAACCTAAGCTACACATCGCAACTGAAAGAAGGTGGGATCTGAACTACGCACCTCAATTGGGAAACACCAAGGGCGAAACAAAATTGACGTGTACGCGAAATTCAGAAAGAAATCCAAATACCTTCGAAATGAATACGAAGACGTGCGAGGCCTCTATTCCAAATCAATGAGATTCTACAAGTTGGTTGTTGAGGTTCACTTTACAATGACCACTTTACGATGACCACGCGACACGAAGCTATAGGTACGACTCTTCAATCGTTCTTGAATTCTATTGTAATATTCAATTCGTCTTCATCTTCTTCTGCGTGCAAACCTCATGTTGTTGTTATGATATTGCTGCAAAAATTAGTTTCTGAATCATGATGTAGGTCAATGTTGATCTTGCAGGTATGCGAATTGGAAGTGTGAAGAAAGGCTGTTGAAGAATTGGAGAGGATTGAAGAATTGCGTGGGAATTGGTGTAGCAGGTTATTGACTTGATGATGAAATGATATGTGTAATTTGAAGAATTGATGAAGGTTGGGACTGGGAACGAAGAAGATGGAAAAAACGCCCTCCTTTCCTTCTATTGCAGCATCGTTCTTATAGATGATTCAGAGAGGGGTAGTTTAGGTTTTTTCATTGAATTCTATTCTTTTCGGATTTAAAAATTGAGTTTGGCAGAAGGAAATTATTGGGATGAGTCACGTACTAGGTCGCTTTCTTTAAGACGTTTCGCCGTACTGCCAAATTATGCAAAGCAGTCGATTTACGACGACGTCTCCAGGATAAAACAGCCCGTTCAAAAAACTTACGATTATCAGTTGTACACTGATAAATCACTCTAGAAATACACCTGTCTATGTATCTGGTGAAAATAACCAGTCAAGAAAAGAAAGTTTATTTTAGATGAAGAGAAATAAGGGAGAGAAGAGGAAAATCAAAATTCGTGTGAATTTGTGAAATCCGATGTCCTCACTACTGATCGCGACTTTCTATGTCTAATACAACTAACTGCAAGTGCACAGTCTATCGCGTAGTAATAAAAGATATCGATCCCACAGGGACTCGTAATCAAACTAGTGTTCTCGGGAGTTACTATGTTTAGCTAGGTAGAATATGTTTCAAGGGAATAATGTTGTCACTAAGAGGGGAAACTAAGATTACTGTTTAGATTTTAATTAATTGAATCGATACGTAGTAGTTATGTTCTTCAGGGATTTGATAAGTTACTAGTGTATGAAATGGTTTTCGCGGTTTACTTAAGCAGAAAGTGGAGATTTGAAGACTCTCGTCTCACGATGGTTATTGACGCTAATCATAATCCTAAGGGCCTAACGTACACTTTCGTGTTCCGTTCGGGGTTAAAGCTACTTTTTGGAAATCTCTAAGTTCTAATTATTTTTAAAGTGCTTTCGCTGTTATTAAAACGAATGCCTAGTGTTTACTATCTGACCTTACCGCAGCTTTCGCTTGTTGGTTCGTATCTTAATTAATTTCCCACTTTCGTGGCAAAACTACTTTAAAACAAGTTCTCGCTTTCGCGACGAAGTTTATTTCGTAAATCAATTTTTAAACACTTAGACCATAAGTTATTTTTGTGAAAAGAAAGTTTTCAAACAAGAGTTATCAAATCTCATCCGAATTACTACTACATATCGATTACCTAAGTTTAGCTAGACATGGAATTTGGAAAAAAAAACATAAATAATAATAATAATAAATAATAAATTGCATTATGATAAAATAAGAGTCGATCAAAATGAAAACCTGTAAATAATGCCAATTGGCCTTTGGGCAGATCCTCCACAGATGTTGGCAGGATTCTGTCTTTAGTTCCAATTTGATCGTACAGTGCAGTAACAAATACAGTAGAGCGGAAATGGGAATGAGTAGAGTGGAAAGGGAAATAAAGGAAAGGGATACAATTGAAACTGGAGAAATGGATACAAATAATAAAAAAGCTGGAAATTAAATTTTCTCTTGAAAATAAATTTGGGCAGCACTTCGTGGTATGAATGCAGCTCCCTTTTTGAAGTCCCCTGCTTCCCTTTTTATAGAGGTGGGATTCCAACGGTTACCTCTGAGGATGATGGACCTTGAGGCAGATAATTTAGGGAGTAGTGGACCATGAAATGGGAATTGGAACTGCTCTTTTGACGTGTATTCTGAGTGGGGAGTTTTTGCCTGCATGACGGTCGTCACAAGGTGTGACGGTCGTCACCCGTGTGACGGTCGTCATGCTTCTGTGACGGTCGTCACATCAGCAAAAACTTCCTGCTGCGCTTTTCATTGTGTTTTCACTCCTTTTTCGTCCATATTTCATCTGGGATTGCTTCTTTTCTTCATGTTGCCTTGTTTAGACGTGATCGTTGAATACCTGCAAAAACATCAGACAAATACATGGAAATAACCCGAAATCGGATCGAAAACGGTTAGCTTTTAGTTGAAATATGCATGAAAATATCTATATGATTTCGTGTTATCAAACTCCCCTAAGCTTGAATCTTTGCTTGTCCTCAAGTAAAATGTGGAAAAGTCGGCAAGCACGAGGCTGCTTCTTCGTCCGCAGAGTTTGGAAAAACCGGGATTCTTGGTAGGAGCAAGACGAGTATCGCGGCGACACTGGACTACAAGTCTCCGGAGGTCTCCCTTTTATGCAAATCGGTCTCAGTCATGCTACCGTATCTTGGTGTCAAGGTTCTCGTAGCAAGTTCACCCTGTTTGTTCTAGCGCAATCACATTAAGCCCGTTGTCCGCACACTCTCATGGCAAGTCGACCTGTTAGTGAATATGATCTCGTTTTTGTTTTTGATCTTCTTCATTGATCATAATTTGGTGTCATTGATTTTTCAATGAGTTTTTCGTGCCGTTGGGCTAAATGCTCGGGTGAGGAGCACCTAACTTAGAAGGAAACGTATCTTATATTCTTGGGCTTTTTTAGCTCTCTTTTCATGATTTTTCATCTTTTTGGAGATCATACACTTATTTGCATCGGTCGCTCGCTTAGAGGTGTTTTTAGGATGGTGCTGACTGCTAGTATAAACTACTTAGGGTTGAGTTTGCGTAGACACTTGAGACTTTGGTACACGTAGGTGGTGAAACCGACTCGCATAAACTAGAGATCTAAGGTGTCTGGACGATACTGGTTTTGTTAGAACTGTCGTTTCCTCGGAGTTTCAAAGCTCGGTTTGAACTCAGGCGCATTCTCGTGGTGCTTTTGGTTTTGAGTAACAAACGAAAGTTTTTGTTTACGTCGAAAAATGTGGGGATTGTTTGCGTAACGTGAAAATTATATAGACGAGCTTTATTTGCTAGAAATAGAAAGTGTAAAAATGGAACTTACTAAAATTTGAAAGTGCAGTGAAATGGAAATACAGTAAATAAGGGAAGTTCTGAATACAGTGGAAATAAGGCTTCGCTCCCACACTATCTCGATCAGTGTCCTCACTGATTCTTGAAGCATGTGAGAGGGAGATACAACTGAAAATGAAAATACAAAATACTGGAATATAGTAAGCAATAAAGGAAAAAGAATAAAAATCTAGTCCCGGGGCCTGTCACGTCCACGCTGGCGTCCTCTGGCTCTAGAAAGGGCGACTCTATCCTCATAGCTCATGGCTCCAGTGTGGTAGACCGTGTCTCGGAGGCCTTCGACCTGCAGGGTCAGATTCGCTAGACTCTCAGTGATCGTAGCTTGGCCGGTGTGAAGTTGTTGCATTTGAGTCCGGTGCCAAGCTTCGAACTGGTCGGCTCGCTGGTTCTGCTGCTGCAGCATCATGAGTATCTGTGCCTGCTGGTCTAGGGAGCGACGGAGGTCCTCTTCGGTGTAATCGGGCACGGGATGGTGACGGCGGCGGCGGGATGATGTACCTACTGGTGGCGGAGGTTGCGATGCCTCTGGCTGCTCGGACCTGTCCAACTCAGCTTGGATTTCATCTTCAGAATCATGAGTGGGTTCCTGAGTAGGAACAGCGGCAGCAGGAGGGGCAGTGAGGTCGAACAACCAGTTGGTGCGGTCCTCAGGATGGATGCGGGTGCGGGACGGAAGGATGATGCTTCTGACGGTCTTGCCACGCACAACCGGATGATATTTCCCGTCAGCTCGGGAGCGGATGAGATGGGAGGCCCTGCAGTGGTCGGTGTCAAGGAACACCGAGGGGATGGACTGGAGGTGCTGAAGGCGGTCGCCAAGGTTCAGCCCAAGTGCAATCGCCGTGACAATCCCGCCAAAGTAGAATGGCTTCGAGCCACGGTTGCAGTTGGCCTGAATGTGGGCCAGCAGGAACGGGGCAGCGTTGACCGGTTCGTTGTTGAAGACGCAATGCAGAAAGAAGAGCTCCTTTGAGTTCACTTTGTGGTTGCTGTCTCTGGCGAAGATGATGTTGCTCAACACCCTGTGAAAGTACCTGATGGCGGGGTTATGGATGTGAGTGGCGTGAAGGGAGTCCCAGCCATCGGCATTTAGGCCGGTCAACTGATACCACAGCGCGAAGGCTTCGTGCTGGAACTGGTCAGTGATGCGGCGATGAGCGTTGTCGCCGCGGGGTAACTGTAGGATGCCGGCAATCTGGTTTTGGTGCAGCTGATAGTTAACGCCAAACATCCGGAAATAAGCGGCACCGGAGTGCTGGTTGAGTTCGCCGCTGCTGGTGATGTAGGAGAACGAACTCAAGAACCCAAGGGTGAGCTGTTCGTAGGTCGGCTGGGGGTTGGAGCAGAGATTCCAGATGCCTGCTCGTTGAAGCATCCATGTGACACCTTCGAGGAGTCCGAGCTCCGTAAGTGAAGGAAGGTGCGGGTAGTGAGTTGGCTGGAGAGACCTCTGATGAAATGCAGTGTACTGTGCTCGTTGTCTCTCGCCTAACTCGCCCTCAGGGAAGGAATTGTTGTTGATGTCTGCGTTTCCCGCCATTGTTGAAGATGGAGGGTTTTTGGAGGTTTTGGGGTTTTTCGGCAGAGATGGAAATGTGACAGAACGGTGGTTTGGAGGTTGAATTTGGAGTTGGGGTTTATAGTTTAGATGGAGATGACGAAAATCGTAGTGGGATATGAATGTTGGAAGTTTGAAAGTGGTAATGGGGGGAGTGGTAGGTTACACGACCGCTGTTATACCAGATTGCAGTTCTGGGCTGCGTGACGGTCGTCACAAGGGTGTGACGGTCGTCACCCGTGTGACGCTCGTCATGGGGCTGTGACGGTCGTCACAGCAGCAAAATCTGCAGAACGCAGAATTTTGCTCTGAGGGCGTATTCGGGGTGATTTTAAAGCCTAGTATTGCTACGGTGATGTAATATAATATCCAACAATCAATAAATAATGCGAAAACAGAATAATTGAACAAAACTAGCATTGAAATAACATAAAATGGAAACAAATGTATGTAGTACATAATGAAACGAACAATGCGAAAATTCCAAATGAGTAAATTAAACTAAACTAGACTAGACTAAACTAAAACTACTGCTACGAGCTAATAACTAATCTTTCTGTGCCTTCAACTCATCAAATTTTCGTGAATAGTAGTCGAGTTGGTCGCAGACTAGGTCCATAAAGCCTACCAGGTCACTGTGCACGCTTGCGATATCAGCTTTTACATTCGTCAGAGCTCTATCAATGTCGTCCAATCTGAGTAACACGGTATCCATTTTGTCGGTTGTTTCCTCAAGGATAGGCTCAGGATAAGTATTGTAGTGTGGAGGAGTCATAGGGTCTACTTCATTTTCAGAGGCGGCGTCCTCAAAGTACATGTAATCGTGTGCCTCAGAAATGTGGTCACTGTCATACATATAGTTCTGGGGTGTTGACTGTGGTGAAGGAGGTCCCATAGGCTCATCCAATTCATAGAGCCAGCTATCCTTGTTGTGGATGCTTGTCATCAGATGATTAGGCAGTGTGAATAGCTGTACTGGTTTTTCGTTAATAAGGTACTCATACGATCCAGGTCCCATATTCCCTAAGATGCGCCTGTTAAAGCAGAATTGTATGTTCATGGGTCTGATGGTACCAAAACGAGTGCTGGCATTTAGATGGAATCTAAGGCCAAGCTCGTGGGCTATCATTGTTACTAGTCCTCCTATAAGAATAGGTGTCTGAGGTTCCAGCGTGAGGCGTTTGAAGGCTCTCATCATGAAAGGCACTGCATTTACTGTCCGATCCTGAGAAGCACAGAACATGATGAATAACTCTTCCTTAGACACTGTGGTAATATTTTCTTCTTTTCCAAACAAGGTGTGAGCTAGTATCTTATGGAAGTATCTAAAGGCTGGGTTATGAATGTCATCATTGTACCTTCTGTCTGGTTCAGAGTGATAGTCGCCTGTTATTCTACCCCAGAAGTGCTCGAGTTGCAAATCAATATCGTCATCTTCTGCACTGATGAACACATGCGGTCCGCTAGGGAATCCTAGGAGGTTAGCTAGTGACATCCGGCTATGAGTTTGGTCCATTCCAAACAATCTGAAGGTAATCAACTCTGAGCTGGTTCCAAAGCCATAGTTGGGTGTGTATCTGAAAGAGCTAAGGAATTCATAGGTTAGATCCTTGTAGGTAGCAAAGCGTGTTTTCAGAGCAGTGTTCTCCCAACCCAGTTGATTGAACAGGTATTGAATGCTATCCGTGATCCCTAGTTTATCCATAGTAGCCTTGTCATAATACAGCGTTAAGGCGAATTCTCTTTCGGTCAGTGCTGCAAATCTTGCCTTTTGGGCGAGTCCTTTGAAGTGAACCTTTGTGAAATCGTACTCGGCCATATTCGCATGTAATTCGGAGAAAACAAAATAAATGTTTTGAAGACTTTAAAAAGTTTGAAACAAGAAATTGAAGTCAGGATTTTTAGAAACGAAAAATGGTAGAAACAAAAGGTGAAAGAGAAAAAAAATAAAATAAGAATAAAAGTACGAAAATGAACGAAAGTAGAAAGTAGTAGTAATTTTAGGATTTTTGTTGGATTTTTCAAAGTAGAATTTTTAAGAAAAATGAAATGCAATAACGAGGGAAATTTGGGTTGCCTCCCAATAAGCGCTGTTTTTAACGTCTAAAGCATGACGATAGCTTGGTGAGAAGCTATTCTGGTGTTTGAGCCGGAAGCTCGAGCAATGTTATATTGCTAACTTGAGGACTGTTGTCGTTCTTATTGTAATGTTTTAGACGTTGCCCGTTTACGATAAACGGTGCATTCGTCTTGTCGGTAATTTCAACAGCTCCACTCTGAAGTACTTTAGTCACTTTATAGGGTCCAGACCACCTAGATTTTAGTTTTCCTGGGAAGAGTTTTAATCGTGAATTAAAAAGCAATATGATGTCTCCCACACTGAATTGTTTCCTGATTTAACGTTTATCATGCCACCTTTTAGTTCGTTCTTTGTAGATACGGGCATTTTCGTAAGCGTCTAATCGAAGTTCTTCCAACTCGTGTAAGTTCAGGATTCGCTTTTCTCCTGCCTCGGTGTAGTTGAAGTTGAGTGTCTTAATGGCCCAGAAGGCCTTGTGCTCTAACTCTACAGGGAGATGGCAGGATTTACCGTAAACTAATTTATAGGGGGTAGTACCTATGGGTGTCTTAAATGCGGTCCTATAAGCCCATAAAGCTTCTTGTAGCTTCAATGACCAGTCTTTCCTTGAGGTGGCGACAGTCTTTTCCAAGATCTGTTTTATTTCTCTGTTCGAGACCTCTACTTGTCCGCTAGTTTGAGGATGATAAGGTGTAGCTACTCGGTGCTTGACTCCATATCTAGAGAGAAGTTTATCGAATATTCGTGATATGAAGTGAGATCCTCCGTCACTAATGACGAGTCTGGGTACACCGAATCTAGGAAAGATGGTGTTCTTGAAGAGTTTGATTACTACTCGTGCGTCATTTGTTGGAGCAGCTATGGCTTCTATCCATTTAGACACGTAATCGACAGCGACGAGTATGTAATTATTACCAAAAGAAGGAGGGAAGGGTCCCATGAAATCTATTCCCCAGACGTCGAAGACTTCTACCTCTAAGATTCCTTTCTGAGGCATTTCATCACGTCGTGAGATGTTGCCAGTTCGTTGGCACCTATCGCATTTTTGCACAGCGATGTAAATGTCTTTCCAGAGATTAGGCCAGAATAGGCCAGCTTGGAGAATCTTAGCGCACGTCTTGGATGTACTAGCATGACCACCATATGGTGCTGAGTGGCATTGGGAAATAATATTTTCTATTTCTTCCTCTGGGACACAGCGACGGTATATGTTGTCGGCCCCTCTCTTGAAGAGTAGGGGTTCGTCCCAATAATAGTGTTTCAGATCGTGGAAGAATTTCTTCTTTTGCTGATAAGTAAGATCTGGTGGAAGCACGCCTGCGGCGAGGTAATTAACGATGTCAGCATACCAAGGTAATGTGACTTGGGCATAGACGGCTTCTACGGCTTTTTCGAATTCTGGATCTTCCGAGATTGAGTTGGGTGTGTTACTTTCTAATTTGGCTATCAGACGTTCGTACGGGAAATCGTCATTTATCGGTACTGGCTCGTGTCTGATGCCTTCTATTCGGGATAAGTGATCCGCAACAACGTTCTCGATTCCTTTCTTATCTTTGATTTCTAAGTCAAACTCTTGTAATAACAGGATCCATCTCAATAGTCTTGGTTTGGCATCCTTTTTGCTTATTAGGTACCTTATGGCAGCGTGGTCTGTGTATATTATAATTTTTGCTCCTACTAAGTAAGAACGGAATTTGTCAAGCGCAAATATAACTGCTAGAAGTTCCTTTTCTGTGGTAGCGTAGTTCATTTGGGCAGGATCTAAGGTTCTACTGGCATAGTAGATGGCATGGAGCTTCTTGTCCTTCCTTTGTCCTAGAACTGCGCCTACAGCGTAATCACTCGCGTCGCACATGATTTCAAACGGTAGTCTCCAATCTGGTGGTTGCATGATTGGTGCGGTGATAAGGGCTGATTTCAATGTTTCGAATGCTTTTAAACAGTCGTCGTCGAAGACAAACTCAGCATCTTTCATTAACAGGCCGGTCAGAGGTTTGGTGATTTTCGAGAAATCTTTTATAAATCTTCTGTAGAAACCGGCATGTCCTAGAAAACTCCGTATCTCTCGTACGGATTTTGGAGGTTGGAGATCTTTTATAATCTCTATTTTGGCTTTGTCTACCTCAATCCCTCTATCTGATATGACGTGTCCTAGAACTATTCCTTGTCGGACCATAAAATGGCATTTCTCCCAATTTAGGACGAGGTTTACTTTTACGCAACGTTCTAGTACTATTTCTAAGTTTTGTAAGCATCCTTCGAAACTTTGTCCACATACCGAGAAATCGTCCATAAACACTTCCATAATGTCGTCTATGAAATCTGCGAAGATTGCCATCATGCATCTTTGGAAGGTTGCTGGAGCATTACAGAGTCCGAACGACATTCGGCGGTAAGCAAAAGTACCGCAAGGACAGGTGAATGTAGTCTTTTCTTGGTCATCAGGATGGATGGGAATTTGGAAGAATCCTGAGTAACCATCTAGATAGCAGAAATATGAATGTTTGGCTAGTCTTTCCAACATTTGGTCTATGAAGGGTAGCGGGAAGTGATCTTTGCGCGTAGCCTTGTTAAGCTTTCTATAATCAATACACATCCTACTTCCAATCACGACTCTTTTTGTTATCGGTTCGCCTTTTTCATTTTTAACTACTGTGACTCCTCCTTTCTTTGGTACGACATGAACTGGGCTAACCCATTCACTATCGGAGATCGGATAGATAATTCCTGCATCTAGTAATTTCTTTACTTCATCTCTGACTACAGTGCTCAGGATGGGGTTTAGTCTTCTCTGATGCTCTCGAGAGGTTTTTGAGTCTTCCTCTATTGTAATTCGATGCATACAGATCGAAGGGCTTATACCTTTTAAATCGCTTATGTTATAGCCTAACGCGGTGGGGTACTTCTTTAAGACTTCTAATAACTTTTCGGTTTCTGGTTGTCCTAAGTCGGCGTTGACTATCACTGGTCTTTTTAGTTCATCGTCTAGAAATTCATATCTGAGGTTTTTGGGTAGTGTTTTAAGTTCTAAAGATGGGTTCTTCGGACCTGGCATATGATTTGGTGTCAGTGCTAAGCTTTCGCTTAGGCTGTCGTCTTTATACGGTTTACGCCAATTGTCGTCTTCAGAAATATCTGGTATTTGAATCTTTATTATTTCTGAATACATGGTCTCCTCATTTTCAAGTTCTCTTATGCATTCGTCAATTTCATCTACTAAATAGCAGGTATCGTCTATTGCTGGTGCTTGTAAGAACTTGGTGAGAATGAACTCTATCTTTTCTTCTCCTACTTCGAATGTTAGCCTTCCTTTCTTCACGTCTATAATCGCTCCGGCTGTAGCTAGGAATGGTCTTCCTAAGATAATTGGGGTTACAGTGTCCTCCTTGATGTCCATGATTATGAAGTCGGTTGGAATGTAGAATTGTCCTATGCGTACTGGAACGTTTTCCAGTATTCCGACTGGGTATTTTACTGATTTGTCAGCTAATTGTACAGACATTTTGGTTGGTCTGAGGTCTCCCATATTCAGCTTTTTGCATATAGATAAGGGCATAACACTGATACTGGCTCCTAAATCGCATAGAGCTTTATCTATTACGAACTTTCCTATGACGCAGGGTATGGAGAAACTACCTGGGTCTTTTAATTTAGGAGGCATGCGGTTCTGAATAATAGCGCTACACTCTGCAGTGAGTGTAACTGTTTCGTTATCCTCGATCTTTCTCTTATTTGACAGGATCTCTTTGAGAAATTTGGCGTATGACGACATTTGAGTTATTGCTTCTGTAAAAGGAATAGTAATATTCAGCTGTTTAAGGAGCTCTACAAATTTCTTAAACTGTCCTGAAGTTTTAGAGTTTATTAGTCTTTGCGGATAAGGGATAGGTGGTTTATATGGCGCTGGAGGTGCTTGAGTTTTTTCACTTGCGGTATCCTCCTTCTCGTTGTCTTCCTTCTTCTCTAACTCAGATTCCTTTTCTGCTTGTTCAGCCGGTTTCTGTTGCATGGCTGAGTTTTCGGTCCTCGGATCGATCGGTTCGTCCAATTCTTTTCCACTTCTTAGTATTACAGCATTTGCTTGACCTTTGGGATTCTGTTCGGGTTGTCCAGGAATTGTGCCAGCAGGTGCGGCGGCAGATGCTTGCTGTTGAGCCACTTGTGATATCTGAGTTTCTAACATTTTGTTGTGGGTGGCTAAAGCGTCTACTTTTCCTGTCAACTGTTTAATTTGCTCGCTAGTGTGTATGTTTTGATTCAGGAACTCTTTGTTCGTTTGAGCTTGAGTAGCTATGAACTTTTCCATCATCATTTCGAGGTTTGATTTCCTAGGTGCATTCTGAGCAGCTGGTTTTTGATATCCTTGCGAAGCAGTAGGCATTTGCAATGCATTTTCGCTTTTGTAAGAAAAGTTTGGATGATTTCGCCAACCTGGGTTGTATGTATTTGCGTAGGGATTTCCTTGAGCATAATTTACCTGGTCTGGCGGGATTCCGGCTAGCAATGGGCATTCGGGTGCATTATGAGTGGTACTTCCGCATAACTCGCAATTTGGAGTTACTACAGCGACAGTTGCAGTGGGGTTAACGGTCAGACTATCGATCTTCTGTGCTAGAGCATCTACTTTAGCATTGAACTTTTCAAGGCTGCTGATTTCGTACATCCCACCTTTCGCTGAGGTTTTCTCATTTGGAATGCGTTCACCTCCCCATTGGCAATGGTTTTGTGACATGTTTTCTATCAATTGATAGGCTTCATCGTATGGCTTATCCATAAGTGCACCGCCTGCGGCAGCGTCTATGGTTAATCTAGTATTGTATAGAAGCCCATTATAGAAAGTATGGATTGTCACCCAGTCTTCTAGACCGTGGTGAGGACATGTTCTCATCATATCTTTGAATCGTTCCCATGCTTCGTAAAGAGATTCAGTATCTTTCTGTCGAAATCCGTTGATTTGAGCTCTAAGCATAGCAGTTTTGCTTGGTGGAAAATATCTTGCTAAGAAGACGTTCTTCAATTGCTCCCACGTTGTAACGGAGTTGGATGGTAACGATTGTAACCATGTCCACGCTCTGTCTCTAAGAGAGAATGGGAAAAGACGAATTCGTATCGCGTCTGGAGTTACTCCATTTGCTTTCACTGTGTCTGCGTATTGAACAAACTTCGTTAGATGTTCGTTCGGATCCTCAGTTGCGTTTCCTGAGAACTAGTTTTGTTGTACAGCCAACAGCAATGATGGTTTCAGCTCAAAGTCATTTCGGGTAATAGCTGGGGCAGCAATGCTACTTCTAGGCTCCATCTGAGATGGTGCAGCGTATGCCTTCAGCGGTTTGTTCGGAGGTCCTTCAGCCATCGTTGGTTCTTCTTCGGATTTGGGAATGGGAGTGAGAGGATCAGGAATGTTATGTTTGAGTTGGTACTCAATGATTCGGCTTCTTAGATGTAAGAAGCACTCTAGTTCTGCGACTGAAGGTTTCAAGATGTCGCTTTGTGGGTGATCACTTGGCATACAATCGACATCACTAGTAAAGGAAAAATGAAAATTGTTTACCTAGTCTATACGGCGTAACAGAAGGTTACACTATTGACTAAACGGGTCCCCGGCAACGGCGCCAAAAACTTGATCGCGACTTTCTATGTCTAATACAACTAACTGCAAGTGCACAGTCTATCGCGTAGTAATAAAAGATATCGATCCCACAGGGACTCGTAATCAAACTAGTGTTCTCGGGAGTTACTATGTTTAGCTAGGTAGAATATGTTTCAAGGGAATAATGTTGTCACTAAGAGGGGAAACTAAGATTACTGTTTAGGTTTTAATTAATTGAATCGATACGTAGTAGTTATGTTCTTCAGGGATTTGATAAGTTACTAGTGTATGAAATGGTTTTCGCGGTTTACTTAAGCAGAAAGTGGAGATTTGAAGACTCTCGTCTCACGATGGTTATTGACGCTAATCATAATCCTAAGGGCCTAACGTACACTTTCGTGTTCCGTTCGGGGTTAAAACTACTTTTTGGAAATCTCTAAGTTATAATTAGTTTTAAAGTGCTTTCGCTGTTATTAAAACGAATGCCTAGTGTTTACTATCTGACCTTACCGCAGCTTTCGCTTGTTGGTTCGTATCTTAATTAATTTCCCACTTTCGTGGCAAAACTACTTTAAAACAAGTTCTCGCTTTCGCGACGAAGTTTATTTCGTAAATCAATTTTTAAACACTTAGACCATAAGTTATTTTTGTGAAAAGAAAGTTTTCAAACAAGAGTTATCAAATCCCATCCGAATTACTACTACATATCGATTACCTAAGTTTAGCTAGACATGGAATTTGGAAAAACAAAACATAAATAATAATAATAAATAATAAATTGCATTATGATAAAATAAGAGTCGATCAAAATGAAAACCTGTAAATAATGCCAATTGGCCTTTGGGCAGATCCTCCACAGATGTTGGCAGGATTCTGTCTTTAGTTCCAATTTGATCGTACAATGCAGTAACAAATACAGTAGAGCGGAAATGGGAATGAGTAGAGTGGAAAGGGAAATAAAGGAAAGGGATACAATTGAAACTGGAGAAATGGATACAAATAATAAAAAGGCTGGAAATTAAATTTGCTCTTGAAAATAAATTTGGGCAGCACTTCGTGGTATGAATGCAGCTCCCTTTTTGAAGTCCCCTGCTTCCCTTTTTATAGAGGTGGGATTCCAACGGTTACCTCTGAGGATGATGGACCTTGAGGCAGATAATTTAGGGAGTAGTGGACCATGAAATGGGAATTGGAACTGCTCTTTTGACGTGTATTCTGAGTGGGGCGTTTTTGCCTGCATGACGGTCGTCACAAGGTGTGACGGTCGTCACCCGTGTGACGGTCGTCATGCTTCTGTGACGGTCGTCACATCAGCAAAAACTTCATGCTGCGCTTTTCATTGTGTTTTCACTCCTTTTTCGTCCATATTTCATCTGGGATTGCTTCTTTTCTTCATGTTGCCTTGTTTAGACGTGATCGTTGAATACCTGCAAAAACATCAGACAAATACATGGAAATAACCCGAAATCGGATCGAAAACGGTTAGCTTTTAGTTGAAATATGCATGAAAATCTCTATATGATTTCGTGTTATCAACTACTGAATTTCTACCCTGTATTTATAGGTAGCTACCTGCACCTGAGTGGGGAGAAATTCGTGGTGAGTGGAGAAAATGGTGGGAGAATGAGAAATTCGTGGAGAACTGGATCTGGCAGTTACTGACCAATTATTTTCTTAATTAATTAATGATAATTAAATTATATAAATTCGGGTCCAAAAAATAGTTCATCTAGACCGGACCGAACCGAGCCGAGCCGAGCCGGCCGGCCGGAAGGACGGACGGCGGCGGCGCGCGCGTGTGTGTCTTGTTGGTCGTGGGTGTGTCCTCACTCCTTTCACAAAATTGGGTGCCCTTTAGGGCCCAACCCAATTGACAAAGTTGGAATATATAAACACTACTAATATTTCTATTCCCTTCAATGTGGGACTAAAATGAATCTTTTCAAATTCACTTCTATATTAGTTCTCAAATGTGTTCATTTATTGCTCATTAATTGTCAATAAATCTTTCCAATTCCAATAAAATTCCAACAAATTCTGTTAGAGGTTTTTTCTCACTCGAATTCTGTTAGAATTTCTTGAACGAGGTCACAAGTTTATGCAAGGTCTGTCATGAAGATTTCTGTGTAATTTTTTCTGTTATCATTTTCCTCTCTGCTTTGTAATTTTACTTTTGAATTGAACCTGCTATGAAAAAATTCTGCTATAGATTGGTTATCAATTTTTCCCAAGACTAAATTCAGTTATAAATTTTTCTTGCAATTTCCTGTGTTTTCACTGCTTACATTTTGGATGATTTTTTTTTCTTCTGAAATTGGCTGTTGCTTTTGTCTTCACTGTTTGCGCTTTGCAGGATGTGGGGTATGCCCACAAATCAAGGATGGTTGTGGCTTTGGTTATTGATTTTGGTTTTAGTGGTAAAATAAAAGTGGGCTTTTGAATGGACTTGGATTCATTTAGAATTAACAAATGGACACTTAGAATTACAAAATGGATGTTAGAATTGAATTAAAAAAGTGGACCTGAAAAATAATTTTAATGGAATGAAAAATGGTAATAGGTATGAGTTCAAAAATGGATTTAGGATTAAAAGTGGTTTGAGTTGGATTTTGGAATGGTTTATAGATATAGAATTTGGATTTGAAAAAAGGTTAAAAATGAATAAATGGTTAATTGGACTTATTGAATTGAAATGGATTTGGTTAATGGAATGGGTTATGGACTTGGTTATGGATATTAGTATTTGGTAAAGGATATCAATGAATTTGGATTGAATATAAAGAATGGGTGAATGGATAAAACAAAATGGATTTGGAAAGTGGATTAGATAATTGCTTTAAGAATTGGTTAAAAGTGGATATGAAAGTGGTTAAAACGGATACTGAAATGAAATGGTTAATGATGGCTTTATATCTCGAATTTCAAGTAATCCACATACATGTATCCTCCAACCTTTGAATCAATTCCTGACAAACCAACTACTTAAGCATTTTAAATCAATCCTTTTGAACCATCAAACACAAATGACCACCTGAATGAACACTCCATGGAAATCACCTTGAATTCTTAATGAAGATCCTCACTTGAACATTCCAACCACAAGTCACTTATGTAACCAATGAGCACATGTAAGAATAGTAATGCTTGAAGCTCAGTATGAACTTGCAACCTGATTTTTTCGCAACATAACCCAATGCTTTGTAACTCAGTCCACAGACACCTTGCCTTCATGACCAATGACCTTTACACAAGAACAATTTCCTTGAATGCAGACTCTGAATAGGGAAAACTCCAATAACAAGAAAATAAATTGATCCCATGTCTTAGAAGACCAATGTAAATATATGATTATGACCTAAATGAGATGCAGATGAATGCGAAACAACATCCAGTTAAGGTTAGAAAAAGTGAGGGCAAATTTTGGGGTGCAACAGTGCGTTAGGCACTTATGAATGGATAGTGATGCCCTTTGGTCCGAAGAATGCTAGGGAGACCTACCAACGTGCCATGAATTCTATGTTCCATGATTTCATCGAGACTTTTATGTGTATCTACATCAATGATATCATTATATAATCCTCCTCAGGAAATGGTCACTTGGACCATCTTCTACAGTCCTTTCAGACGATGAGGAAACATGGATTGAAAATGGATCCATTGAAATATGATTTCTATGTTGGTGTAGAGGATTTCCTAGAATTGGTGGTGCACAAGAAAGGCACAAAGATCAATCAGAATAAGACGAAAGCAATCATAGATCTCAAGCCTCTATTGAAAAAGAAGCAACTCTAATATTTTTTTCGGAAAGATCAATTTCTTAAGAAGATTCATCTCCAACCTAAGTGGAAAAATTTAGTTGTTCTCGCCACTCCTCCGACTCAAGAAAGATAGCGACTTCGCTTGGGGGAATGAACAACAAGAGGCTTTTGATAATATCAAGAAATATTTAATGAAGCCTCAAATACTGCTACCTCCAAGTAGAAATAGGAGCATAAAATTGTACATAGCCGCATTAGATTTGACCTTAGGCACCATTTTAGCACAGGAGGATGATATTGGCATCGAAAGAGCCATATATCCTCATTCGAATCCTAATAGATGAGGAAACTAGGTATAACTCAATTGAAAAATTATGTTTGTGCCTATACTTCTCATGTACAAAATTAAAGCATTATATTAAACCAGTTGAAGTTTACGTTTATTCTCATTATGACGTTTTTAAACATATGCTATCGAAACCTATTCTGCATAGTCGAATAGGGAAGTGGGCATTAGCACTCACTAAATATTCGTTGACGTATTGTCCTTTGAAAGCAGTAAAAAGAAAAATTGTCGCATATTTCATTATTGACCATTCAGTGGTCAACACAGTAGAAGCATATGTGGGAACTAGACCATGGAAGGTGTACTATGATGGTTCCGAACATAAGGATGGATATGCAGTAGGTATTTTTATACTTTCACCAGAAAATATACCCACCAACTTCAAGTACAAGATTAAGGGGGCATGTTTCAATAATGAGGTCGAATACGAAGCCTTGATAACAGGCTGTCACACCCTAATTTTTGACCCTAAGATCCCACTCCCTTTATTTATTTATTTATTTCCTGTTGTTTTTTGTGTGTGTTTATTATCACTAACCAGTTTGCGCAGATGCAGTTTCTTTTAATCAAGCACCACTAAGACACAACCTACGAATTCCGTTTTTAAAGGTCGTAAACATTTAAGGCTCCCCCCTTTTTGCTCATGAATTAAAGATGGTCATGCTATCCCGAAGCGGTTAACAAAGAGATGGTTGGATTTATTCGCATCATTACTAAAAAAGGCTTACATATTGGATTTCTAAGAACAGTTATTATGGACTAAAGTTTTAAAGCTGAATTCGGAGTGCAGGTTTAAGCGATCCTCTTGTTCAACTCGTTCAAAATGGATTAAAACTCTTAACAATTCTATTCATCAAAGGCTAATGCACGTTGGGTTGGGAAGAATTCATTTTAAGTACTTATTTAAAAGAAGCAACAACTGAAGTCATACTTTTCGAATCACTTGAAGTCAATTAATGAACATTACTATGTTATTTCACAAGACTTCTCACATATTTGTCAAGTGCTCGACGTATCAAATTACTTTTAATACCGAAAGGGCGATACAAAAATTCAGAGATATTGAAAGGAGCATCAAGAATATTTCTCCAAATTTATTATCATATACCAAGTTACAATGACCAGTAGTTTGTTTCAAGGAATAGAGAGACTGAACTTTGTGATCCTTGAGGCATTGATTACACGTGTGTTGGTAATAATGGGATAACCAAGTTTTTCTTCTTAACACTAGGAATTACAACAAATGACCCTACAGCAAGTGAGGGACTATTTCCGCTTGAAATAAAGGGAGAACATCCAAGAAGCCAAATCAACTCTAAAAAAAATGACGATGATAATAAAGGAAAACAAGCTGCAATGCCGCTTTCCCACAAAATCTTTAAGCTGCTGTTGTTACTTCGCACTACCAGCCAAGTCGCCACGGTATGTCGATTTTAAGCGCGCGCCTCGTGAAAGCCTAAAACTAACAACCTGCATAACAAAAACTTTGCATCAGTGTCATCACAACAATATCCAAAACAGAGTCAAAGCAAAATGATCAATTGAACAATGAAGGTTCCGCATCAGCATTTCGTATACAGTTTGGGAATCTTGATTATTACGGTCGGCTAGAAATACCTATTCTCTTCCACAACGACTGAAGATTTTGTAAACCTCAAAGGCTTGAAGTAGTAAATGCAATTTGATAGTAGCTAATAATATTAGCTCTGCATTGAAAGAGTCTTCACTTCCTAAAGAGGTGGAAAACCTGAAGACAGTGCGACACCACCGCACGTCGAACCAATCGGGGTAGCCTCATATCTGTGTACTGCACTCCGCTCCTTGATTAGAGTCATAAAACGCAACTCCTGAATTGATGTGCGGAACCGTTCAGCTGTCTGTGATGTCGAATCTCCAGAGTTTCATAAATTGGTACTAGCTCTTGACCGTCACGACTTGTTGGTTGCTCTTGTAATCGGCAGCAGTTGATTGAACATTTTAGACCACCAAAGTCAGCACAACAGAGTTAGTCGTCAATCTGCCAGAAGAGAATAGTAAGGATGTTACTAAAAACGCTTATTTTCTAGCATGAATAAAACAAGAACAGACGAAGATAGGAGTACCTGATATGTGTTTTCAAGACTCGGCCTATTATTGTCTGCTACACCGTATTTCGTCCTAAAGATATCATGACCTTTGCGAGCTTTCCTCTCCTTGGAACTCCCGTGTGCGCATATCCCCAGTCCAACCGCAAGCTCACCTGCAACACCAGCCGCGATTGTCAACTTCACTATACAATGCAGATAAGCATTGAGAAGTATCAAGAATAATACCTGCACAAACTTGAAGATTGCTCAAAAAACGCGAAGATTTCAAAGAGACTCAACAAGCCTTCATGCCTCGCAACTTTCTCGCTGATTGGCACCCGAAGTGCGCTTAACGTTGCTATTGATAAGCAAGAAATAGAGCAGTGACCACAAAGCTTCATTATATGACAGCTGCATTTGCCTGCAAAAAGAAACGAGAGCTTCACATAAGCAACCTGTTACATGAGTTACTAGGCCAACCATAAACAACTTGAACTTGAAATGTGAAATACTCCACATGGCACATTACAGTCACAGTCGACGGTTAATATAAGTGTGATACAAATTGGGAACCTTGGCATTCCTTGCTATTAGTCTTTACAAGGTTTACCTTTTTGGTATATCATGGCCTGTACAAGAGATAACTCAAATAAAATCCTAATTGCCTCCTAAGCCCATTTACTTTTTCGCCGATGTTGGTCGAGGATTCTACTCCAAGCGGTTGCAGATGTAGCAGCAACTAATGAAGCAAGGAAGGGGGTCAGTGCAAAGAAATTTTGAGAAGATTGAAAAGGAACTATAAGAAAACTGGCAGTTACCTATTAAAACTGTTGTATGGAGCTGTTAAGACCACAAACTGAGAGCCTTGTTCTTCAAGCAATCTGAAGGCATCATCCCCCCTGCATTGGTTTCGTCTTCACCGTTTAAATCTGTGGTGAACCCTCTGTTACAGTCTCACAACCTGAAGCTCCAATGTAGTAATTAGAGCTTTTCATTCCTTGACACAGCCGTTAAAAGATCAAACTGAAGAGAATGGAATTTGATTACCTTTCGGTTCTCCATGGAAATCCACTTCAAGACCTATTCCTATTCCACCATGAGGCCATGTACAAACCTGTTATCAAAGGCATACGTCTTGGGGTTAGGGAATTCAAAACAGAAATAATTACTCTCACATATGTTAGAACACAGATTGGTTCTTAATAATATCTCTATGTTTTGATGATAACACTTGTGAAATTTTGTATTAAAGAATTATATACTCTAAAATTTGCTTGAGAATGTTTGCTGCAGACGTTAAAGTGAGTATTACTCCAGAAGCAAATTAGATCTGAACATAAGAAATATGCAAGGCTCTAAAGCGATTAGAAGCATCTCTTAGAAGATTCTGAACGCTACCTCCAGAATACTCTGAGCACTGCCTCTAGAAGAATCTGAAGCAGAAGCTACAGAAGAATCTGAAGCAGAAGCCAAAAGCATCTGAAGCAATGAAGAATTCTGTATGAAGAGTTTTAAGCACAGTTACTTCAGAAGACTCTGATAGTACTAACGCTGCCAGTACTGAGGATCTGACCTAAAACTCTGCTCTGAACATATACACGCTGAAAGCACACTTGCTGCAAAGACTCTGATTCAGCAAACTCTGATGAACATCAGAAGGCTCTGACTAATTTAGACTCTGATGATTCTTGCTGAAAATTTTTGAAGAAGAATTCAAAGTTATGTCTGTTGGAATAACCAAACGACTCTTTCCTTATTTATGCTAGACACAAGAACACAGATAAAAAGGATTTCTCTGTGCATTCTTCTTCTAGGAAAGGTCACATGATGTGAAGACAAAAAGGCTCAGACCTTGTTGGTGCACTATTCTCAACGTGAAAAGCTCTTGGATCACTGTGCCTATAAAAGCAAGTCTCCATTCATCTTCTTCAGTAGACGAAATACTTGGAAAGAATTATTACAAGCTCCCATACAACTCATACATTTTTGCTGAAATTATTTCATTGTTCTTCATCTTAAGTGAAAAATCACAGTTGTGATAAAGCTTTATTAGAAGCATTTTTAACACTTGTAATATTATTACATTTAATTGTAAAAGAACCTTAAGAAGATCCAGTTAGGATCAATAGTTCTTGAGAAGACTTTGAACAGTTGTTCTTAGTGCTTACTATTGTAATCAGTTGATTAAATAGTGGATTAAGTCCTTGTTTGAGAAAGGCAAATCACTCTAGATAGGGTGGACTGGAGTAGTTGAGTTCAACGAACCAGGATAAAAATCCTTGAGTTTTTATTTCTAAGTTTTATCTTCATACTTATTCAACCCCCACTTCTAAGTATTTTCTCACCTTCAGTTGGCATCAGAGCTCCGGTTCTGTATGTGCTACCACTTCACAGTGATAGAAAAGATCCAGTGAGAAAAAAACTTTGATATATATATTTGGTTGTTATTATGGCTGATACTTCAACATCCAACAAATATGAAGAAAGAGACAGAATCAGTACAAAACCCCCTATGTTTGATGGGGAGAAATTTGATTTTTGGAAAGACAGGATTGAAAGTTTTTTCCTTGGTTATGATGCTGATTTATGGGACTTGGTCATAGATGGGTATGTTCATCCCACTGATGGGAATGGCAAGAAAGTAGACATAAAATCTATGACAGAAGCCCAAAAGAAGGAGTTTAGAAATCACCACAAGGCTAGAACAATATTGTTAAATGCAATATCTCACACTGAGTATGAAAAGATCACAAATACAGAAACTGCATTTGACATGTTTGAGTCCTTGAAAATGACTCATGAAGGAAACCTTCAAGTAAAAGAGACCAAGGCTCTGGCGTTAATACAGAAGTATGAAGCGTTCAAGATGGAAGAATCTGAGTCCATAGAAACTATGTTCTCTAGATTCTAGATTCTTACAGCTGGTCTAAAAGTTCTGGACAAGGGCTACTCAACTGCTGATCATGTGAAGAAGATCATCAGAAGCTTGCCTATCAGATGGAGACCTATGGTCACTGCTCTGAAGCTTGCCAAGGATCTGAACAAGATCACTCTGGAAGAGTTAATCAGCTCACTAAGGAGTCATGAAATTGAACTTGAGGAAGATGAACCTCAAAAGAAAGGTAAGTCTATTGCCTTAAAATCTAAGAAATATGTGAAAGCTTTGCAGGTATTAGAGGAAAGCTCTGAAGAATCTTCTTCTGAAGAAGAAGATGAATTATCCTTGCTGTCCAGAAGAATCAACAGACTCTAGAAGCACAAGCAGAGGAAGTTCAAGAACTTCAAAAGACCAGATCAGTGCAAGGAGTCCTCTGGACCAAAAAGATATGGAAAGAAGGAAGTTGTCTGTTTTGAATGCAAAGAACCTGGCCATTACAAGAGTGAATGTCCAAAGCTTCTTAAAGAAAAACCTAAGAGGAAGTTTGACAAAAAAAAGAAGGTTCTAATGGCAACTTGGGATGACTTTGATGAATCTGGATCCTCATCAGAATCTGAAAATGAATGCGCCAACATGGCTCTGATGGCAGGTATTGAAGATCAGAATGAAGAATCATCTGGATCTGAGTCTGACTCTGAATCTGACTCAGAAGAGGTACTTTCTGATCTCACTAGGGAAGAGCTTATAAAAGTCTTATCTGAAGTCCTGAAAAATTATAATCAGATTAAGCTCAAACGCAAGAAGCTTAAGTGCAATCTTGGCTCTGAGAATAATCTGTTAAGATCAGAAATTGCTGAGCTAAAAGAAAATAATTTAAAAATGAAAGCCAATTTTGAAATAGCTCAACAAAACTATGAATCTGAAAGTAAGTCTAAATGCAAAAACATTTTAGAAGAATATGACTTTAGCTTTCAGAAATTTCTTGCTAAAAGCATAGACAGAAGCAAGATGGCTTCTATGATCTATGGGGTTAGCAGAAATAACAGGAAAGAAATTGGATATGAACCTTCCTCTAGAAAGGATTTAAATCCAACGCCTGTTGATAAACTTGTTATTAAGAAAACTCCCTTGTACTCTAATTTCAAGTTTGGTCATCTGAATGATATTAAACACACACGTTCTGATCAGAACGTTTTTGTGTTTAAGCCAAAAGTAAGTCAGAACAATTCTGTTGTAAAAAGACAGAAGTTCAGACCAACTTTCAAGGCAGCTAACCAAAAAGGACCAAAAAAGATCTGGGTACCTAAGGATAAGATTATCCCTGTTGTAGATGTTTTTAGCACAAAAGTCAAGACGCCAGTCATGGTACCTAGACTCTGGCTGCTCACGTCACATGACGAAAGAAAGGTTTATGTTCCAAAGCCTGGAACTTAAATCTGGAGGAGAAGTGAAGTTTGGAGGCAATCAGAAGGGCAAGATCATTGGCTCTGGTACTATTGATAATGGTAACCTTCCCTCTATATCTAATGTTCTTCTTGTAGAAGGATTAAAGCATAATCTATTGTCCGTAAGTCAATTAAGTGACAATGGTTATGATATAATCTTCAATAAACAATGTTGTAAAGTTGTTAGTTAGAAGGATGGCTCAATCCTATTTAATGGAAAGAGGAAGAACAACATTTACAAAATAAATCTTTCAGAACTTAAAGTTCAAAATGTTAAATGCCTCTTGTCTGTTAATGATGAGCAATGGGTCTGGCACAGAAGATTGAGGCATATTAATATGAGACGTATATCTCAGGTTAATAAACTCAATCTGGTCAGAGGACTTCCTAAACTGAAGTTCAACTCAGATGCTCTTTGTGAAGCATGTCAAAAGGGAAAGTTTTCAAAATCTTCTTTTAAATCTAAAAATGTTGTCTCAACCTCAAGACCATTAGAGTTACTTCACATTGATCTGTTTGGACCAGTGAAAACTGCATCCATCAGAGGCAAGAAGTATGGATTAGTCATTGTTGATGACTACAACAGATGGACATGGGTAAAGTTCCTAAAACATAAGGATGAGTCACATTCTGTGTTCTTTGACTTCTGTAAACAAGTCCAAAATGAAAAAGATTTCAAAATTACAAAAGTCAGAAGTGATCATGGTGGTGAATTTGAAAATAAATATTTTGAAAAATATTTTAATGAAAATGACATTGCTCATGATTTTTCCTGTTCTAGAACTCCACAACAGAATGGGGTTGTAGAGAGGAAAAATAGAACTCTGCAAGAAATGGCCAAAACCATGATCAATGAGACTAATCTAGCAAAGCATTTTTGGGCAGAAGCAATAAACACAGCATGTTACATTCAGAACAGAGTGTCTGTAAGACCTCTTCTGGAAAAGACTCCCTATGAATTGTGGAGGAACAGAAAGCCCAACATTTCATATTTTCATCCTTTTGGATGTATTTGCTATATGTTGAATACTAAAGAGAATCTGAACAAGTTTGATTCTAAAGCACAGAAGTGTTTCATGCTTGGGTATTCTGAGCGCTCTAAAGACTACAGAGTATACAATACTGAAACACAGATTGTAGAAGAATCTATTCATGTTAGATTTGATGATAAGCTTGGCATTGAAAAGCTAAAGCAGTTTGAAAGTTCTGCAGATAGAGAAGTAATTCTCACAGACTCTGAAGGCTTAGAGGCAGACAAAGCTCAAGTGAAGGAACCTGAAGCAACGCCAGATGCAATTCCTTTAGCTTCTCAGATGAATAACTTAAACATTTCTGAAGAATCAACTGTTAGAGGATCATCTTCCAGAATCAAAACCTCTCATCCAAAGGAAGTGATCATTGGAAAGAAGGATGACCCCATTAGAACAAGATCCTTCCTCAGATCTTTTGAAGCATCATTATTTGGGTTGGTGTCAGTAATTGAACCAACTTCTGTGGATGAAGCTCTGCAAGACAATGACTGGATAATTGCCATGCAAGAAGAGCTTAATCAATTCACAAGAAATGATGTATGGGATTTAGTTCCAAGACCAAAAGGATTCAACATAATTGGAACCAAATGGGTCTTCAAAAACAAGCTTAATGAGAAAGGAGAAGTTGAAAGAAATAAAGCAAGGCTAGTTGCTCAAGGTTATAGACAACAAGAAGGAATTGATTATACAGAGACTTATGCTCTTGTAGCAAGGTTAGAGTCTATTCGTTTACTCATTTCTTTTGCTGCACAGTTTAACATCACTCTATATCAGATGGATGTTAAAAGTGCCTTTCTAAATGGTACTATAGAAGAAGAAGTTTATGTTCACCAACCTCCTGGTTTTGAAAGTGAAAAATTTCCAGAACATGTTTTTAAACTAAAGAAATCTCTTTATGGTTTAAAACAAGCTCCCAGAGCTTGGTATGAGAGATTAAGCAATTTTCTTCTGGAGAAAAATTTCATCAGAGGCAAAGTGGACACAACACTCTTTTGTAAAACATTTAAGAAAGATCTTCTAATTTTTCAAATATATGTGGATGATATTATATTTGGATCTACCAATGTTATGCTGGGAAAGGAGTTTGCTAAATGTATGCAGGCAGAATTTGAAATGAGCATGATGGGAGAATTGAGATTCTTTCTGGGAATTCAAGTCAACCAAACTCCAGAATGCACTTACATTCATCAGACCAAATATGTTAAAGAGCTTCTGAAGAAGTTTAACATGACTGATAGTTGTTGCACCCCAAAATTTGACTAACCGGGTCTCGCATTTGGCTCGATGTTTCGACGCATAATCGCATTCGCATCTGCATATTGCATACAGTGCATTTTTCATTTGTTTTGATTTTATCAGGGATCACAGCTCCCGTCTCGTGTTTCAGGTGTTTTAATAAGTAGAATCGATTTTTGGGATATTTCGGTGCCCGTTTATTTTTACCGATTATTTTTGTGTCGTTCGGTGCTCATTTTGTCCCTCTGGGAAGTATGGTGTTTTTTCTGGATTTTATAGGATTTTTTAGGGTTTAAATAGTTTTTAAATCATTTTTAGGGTTTTAAATAGATTTTAAATTCATTTTTAGGATTTAATAGGATTTTAAATAGATTTTAATATTTTTAAATAATATAGAATAGTTTTGTTAATAGAAATTAATTGTTTTAATTTTAGATATAGAATAATAGATAGATTTTTCTTTTAATAGTCTTTAATAGATATTATTGATTTTCTTTTATAGAAATAATAAGTGAATAGATTTTTCATAAATGGATTTTTCATATATTAGATATTAAATAGGTTAATAGGAATTAGAGTTTTCTTTTATAAATAATAGTCTTTTTTCAGAATTTAATATAGTTTATTAGATTTTCTTTAGAGTATTATTAGATTAATAGTTAATTGAGTTTAATTAGAATTAGATATCAATTAGGATGCTAATCATTGTTTTAATTCAGCTTTTGTGGTTTGTTTTGATGATTTTCGTTCAGCCCAGTTCAGTGCAGGCCCAGTTAGTGTTTTTGTCCAGCATTAGGCCCATTTTCGGAATCCAATTGTCCAAGAAAAGTCCAGAACGGTCCTAAACAGTCCAGTTGCTTCCACCATTTTCCAGCAACTTCCAGAAGACTCCAGAAGCTTCCAGCGCAGCTCAGCTATAAGAGCTTCACGCCACGTGTTGCGTCGAGGACGGCCCCACATCTCTGCATCACATCACGCCACGTATCCCCCAGACGCCCTCTCTCTCAGCCACATGTCCCACATGCAGAGACCCACTCCACCATCGCCACCACGCGTCACCCTTTGAGGGCTCCCCTATTGCATGGCCGGCGGCCATGCAGCCGCCGCGCCTGAATCACTCCGGCCACCACCAATCCCAGAAACCGCCACCTGCATCTTCTTCCTCCCGTCTTCATCTTCGTCTTCCTCATCTCGCCCAACCATCTTCATACCTCCACCGCGCCTCAACCCAGAGATTCCCAGAAAATCCATAACCTTCATTGTCCTCTCGCCGGAAAACACATGCTCGCCGTCAACTTCAACACCACCAAGACTTCTCCAGAACTCATCAGGTTCTTCACCCCAATCCCCAGTCTTCCTCAAGATCTTCCAACAAGGAATTTCCAGAAGCGCGAAGCTCTTCAAACCGTACTCAGAGAACCTTCTTCATATTGCCTTCAAGAAGCCTTCATGGTGTTCGTCGTTGCTTCACCTTCAACACGAATCTCCAGGTTTCTTCGTTCTTCAACAACAATCTTCAGATCCCCAGAAGCCTCCAACGATCCTCATCCACAATCTCCGGATCTTCAAGCAACATCACAAACCTAATCCAGATTCAAGTTCCAACAACATCATCAGTTTGTTTGCTTCCCAGAACGCTCTTCCTCCGTCCAGATCTACACGCAATATTTACATGAATCCTCAAGATCCATCCACCAAAATCTCCAGGGATCTCCAAACACGCAGATCTTCCAAGATTCCTTAAAGCGCCTTCAACCTGGGAACGAGATTGGTGGCATTCATCATAAACTTCATACGAGTTCTTCAGTGTCCTTCCAATATTCGTCAGGAAGTCCATCCAAACCTCTAGATCTTAGTCTAGAGTCCTCAGGAATGTTCATCGGAAACTCAAATTACTTCTAGATCCAGGGTGGATGAAACACAGACTGAACGAAGTTTGTTTGGGAATGTTGAGTCTATGAGGGAAACTGAGCAAGGTTGAGATGGAAGATCGAAGGAGGTCAGAGAGAATCTGAGAGAAGGACTGGAAAAGGAAGGTTCAGAAGAGAAGACGGCGGCGGCGGAAGAAGAAGGAGAAGGAGCGTTAGGGTTTTGGCTCTTCTGAGAGTGAAAGGGAAGCGAGGAAGGCGAAGGGTGAGTTGGGCCAGGCCCAACGTTTTTTTTCTTTCTGGAGGCGCCCCTCACATTTTTTGGCATAGTGGGCTTAAGCCCAACGCTGCTACCAGACACCTCCTATTTCTGCACACCTCCCTCCCTACGTTTTTGGCAGCAAACTGGGCTGGGCCCAATTCTTCAGTTTTTTGTTTTATTTTCTGCACACCCCTTGTAGCAGTGTACCCCCCTCCCTTTCTTTGTTGTATTTTTTATTTTCTTTTCTTTCTTTTGTTTAGAGTTTCTAGAAAAAAAAAGAAATAATAAAGAAAAATATATTTGAGATATAGAAAAAGAAAAAGAGAATGAAAAACAAGGAGAAAAGAAATGTTATAAAAAAATATATTTAAGAAATAGAAAAAGAATAATAAAAGAAAAGAAAATAGAAAAAAGAAGTGAAAAGAAAAATAAGAAAAGAAAAGGAGAAATATGAAAAAATATGTTAAAGAGAAAAGGAGAAAAAAGAGAAAAAATATTAAAGTAGGTTTAATATTTTTTTAAAGCATTTTCTTTTAGGGTGTATTTTCATAGAAATTATCTTCCGATTTTAGGATAGCTTAGAAGCCTATTTGTTAGGGGACTATTTTCCATTCAACTTTTCAAGGTAAGATAGGATAGCATTTCCTAGGAGATTTATTTTCAGTATCCACTCATTGTAATCATTTTTCAGAGATTAATAAAACAAGATTTGAGCTGTGGTCCCGTAGTAGCCGAACTACAGCTGCTCTGATTCTTCGTACCAGACGAAGATATGTAGGCATAGGATGCGATATCCTAGCGAGCACACTAACGACTAACTTTTGTTCTCTCGCGGCTGTGCGATCGAGACTTTCCCGCTGACGACTAATTGAGTACCCTTTTTCTCTCTTGCCCAAGTGCATTTGAGACTCAGCCATAGTTTTGACCATAGGTTCCCGACCCTGTGAAACCAGTTGTTTTTCTCACTGCTGTGTGAGAATGTTTTGTTTAGCCGTAGTTAGTCTGAACTACGTAAAGCTCTGATCTTCCATCCAGTGGAAGTACGTAGGCACAAGACGCGAGGTCTTGGCGAGCCAATTTTCCCCGTAGTCCCGAACTACGTTGACTCTGACTTTCTCTCTTGAGAATACGTAGGCGTAGAGTGCGACGCTCTATCGAGTCAATCCCCTTCCCTTTAGATTTAGCAGCCGTAGATAAGATTGTTTTGCATCCAGTAGACAACCCAAGCAAGCGTGGATCCCGTCGAGTACGACGGACGTGAGGGGTGCTAATACCTTCCCCTTGCGTAACCGACTCCCGAACCCAGGCTATGGTTGCGATGACCATACCTTTTCCCCGTTTTTTGCAAGGTTTACTTCGAGCGTTTCCTTTCCCGCTCTGAGGGATAAATAACGCACGGTGGCGACTCTTCTATCAGCCGGCGCCGATTTTCGCAGTAGCGACAGCTGGCGACTCTGCTGGGGATCCAACGTCCCCTGGCTGCTAAGGACTGCGATAGTTCTTATGCATTTGGGATCCAACGTCCCCTAAAGAGAGTCAATCCTAGCGTTTGTTTGCTTGTCTATTAGGTGTTTATTTATCGATTTTATCTGTTGGGCTGTTACGGGTGTTCTATGATTGAGATAAGCCGGACCTGGGCTCGAGTATGAGTATACACCTAGATATAGTTGCGGAGAAGTAGTAGACGAACCTGTCTGCTGAGCAGGCACAGTTCCCTACGAAAATTCGCGCTCGGACGAGGTTCTCGCAGAGGTGCTCCTTTCCGGTCCTGAGGATCTGAGGGGAGTCCAGACGTGAGGATTGTCGACTCTGGGAACCGATCAATTGGAAGTCAGCTAAGTGAGGCCTCTTCATGAGATGACGATGCTACTCCTTCTGGGAATCGTATCATTCCTCATGAAAGTCTGTGACGCTGACGACCGCATAGGATGCCGTACCTTGTCAGATATAGGTCCACACCTGTGAGTGGGGGGGGTTTTTGTGCAGGAAACTTGACTTCCAACCTACCCGTTATTCTGGTCTTCTTTTCAGAGAACGTCTCCGTCAGCAGCGCAGCAGTATTCAGATTTTGTGGGGGGGGCTGTGGTCCCATTGTTTGCTGCATTTTGCATATCATATGCATATCAGTGTTGCATTGCATATCATCCTCCAGCTAGCCAGAGTTCTGATCCAGCCTTTGTTTCCTGAAGGTGATTACCCGGAGTTTGGATTGAGCAGCTGTTGATTGTCAGAAGACCTACCTAGGGGTTGAGTAGATTTGAGCAGAATCAAGTGTCGAAGTCAGCTGAAAATTATTGGTAGCCATGTCTGAAGGCAATTTCCAGTCTCCTAACACCTTGACAGGGTTCACTATGGCGTCCAACCCTCTGTATGATTCCATGGAAGATTCCCCGCAAGTGAACAACGTTGCTGCAGACCAAGTTGTACAGCCTTCTGTTGAGAACCGAGATCGACATGAGCAGTTTGTTGCCCAGAATGAGCGTCCTCCTCCTGTCAACAATCAAGGTGTTGCTTTCCCTGTGATGAATTACCGAAGAGATGTTCCAGCAGCTGGGATGGTAGATCCAAGAGCCCTTGACGATGGTAGAAGACTCCGAGTGTTGGAAGAGCAAATGAAAGCTTTGAAAGCCAAAGATGCTGTCAACCTGGATGCTGTAGGCATGTGTTTGGTTCCTGACCTGGTGTTGCCTTACGAGTTCAAAGTGCCGAAATTTGAGAAGTACACGGGAGATAGCTGTCCAAAGCTGCATTTGATGATGTTCTGTCGAAGAATGACTGCGTTTGCGCGAGATGATAAGTTGATGATCCATTGCTTTCAAGATAGTCTGACTGGGGCATCTTTGAGGTGGTATATGCAGTTAGAGAGGAATCAGATTCAGTCATGGATGGATTTAGCCAGAGCTTTTCTGAAGCAGTACGATTACAACCTAGACATTGCTCCTTATCGCATGCATTTGCAAGAGTTGTCTCAAGAGATCAATGAACCGATCAGGAAGTATGCTCAGAGATGGAGAGAATTTGCTGCTAGAGTGCGTCCCCCGCTGTTAGACCAAGAGCTGGCAAGCATGTTTGTGGATTCCCTACAATATCCGTACTTCAAAAGATTGCTCGGAATTCCGGCAAGTTTCTCTGACGTGGTAGCATTAGGAGAACGCCTTGAGTACTCCATAAGAATGGGGAAAATTCAGATTACTTCATATGATCAAGCTGGTGAAACTGAATACCCTTGTGACTATCAGAGTGAAGAAGAAGTTGTGATCAACTCAGTCATGCCAAAGGTTGAATATCCTCGAAGCGAATCAGTGAATTTTGTTGGTTCATCATCTTATCAGAGATCAGTACCTCCCGTGGCTTGTTATACTGAACAGACAGCCGTGCCTGGGGCACCCTATCAAGAATTTTATGTCGCTTCCATTGCAAAGCAGCAAACTCGTGGCCGAGGTTATCAGAATCAGCGTCAGAATCAGAACCGACCTCGTAGCAACTTGGAACGAAGGAAAGCTCTTTTTCATCCAGTTCCTATGCCGTATAGCCAGCTGCTACCATCTTTGATCCAGAAGTCTTTGGTGGAGCCGAAAGCTCTTAAGCCAGTTCCAGAACCGTATCCTCCTGGGTACAATCCCCACGTTCAGTGTGGTTATCATGGTGGCTCACCGGGGCATTCGACAGAAGATTGTAAAGCATTTCAGGCGAAGGTACAGCAGTTGATTGATCAGGATCGCATTTCCTTTCGAGAAGGGTTTCTGTTTGTTCATCCCTAACCGCTCAGCTGTCTAAGCTCGTAGACTCAGAAGGGCGTTCCCCAGCAAAAGCCAGTGGTTCAGACAGGCAGGCGCCTCAGCAGTGGCAGTTCTCAAGCTTTTATATCATTTGCATTTGTAGTTTCTTTTCTGTTAGTTACTACCTGCTTTTAAGCATTGTATGTTTTGAATGGTGATAATAATAAAGTAATTATGCATTTTTCTGAATTAGTCATGTCGCTGTCGCTCATTTATGGCATTGCACTGACACTTGCATTTTATTCACTCCATTTTTTCGCTGTGAATAGCAAAGTTAGGAGGATGATGAAACTGAACTCATAACCGATGATCGTATGCTTTCAGATAAGACCGTACCGATGACGTACAAGGCATTGTTTCAAATTCCCCAAACACTGGAGATATAAGGAGTTAGTCCCTTGTTAACCACTTCGAGCCAGGAAGTAGAAGTTTTTTCGGACTTATAAACCCTCACATCTTAACCCGGGGCAGGGTAGTTGACAGTTAGCGTGACCAAGCATTCAAGTCTTGCAGAGGAGTGTTGTCTTTCAAGGACCAATCAGTTTATACCTTCAAAAGGTCAAATCTCACCAATCAGGAGTAAGACAGTTACAATCCTTTCGGAGCAATCAAGGCAACCAGTGTCGCACGACTTTGTTCCAAAAGAAAGAAAGAAAGAAAGCCCGCTAAGTAAAAAGAAAGAAAAAGCTGAGAAAGCTAATACTTAGGCAAAAATCAGGGCATCCCGCTGGACTTCAAAAGAAATCGGAAAAATCGAAAAGAACTCAAAATGAGTCAGTCCAGGCAAAAGTTAGGGAATCAAAAGAATGAAAAAGAAGGGATTAAAAAGAAATTTTCCCCAGCAAGTCACAAAGTCGTGTACACAGACACCGAAAGCGAAGAAAGAGTAACTGTCACTCTAGAAGAAAAGCTTGTGAATTCCTTAACTGTGGTTCTTACCATTCAACATACTTCTCGAAGAGGCGAGCGCTTGTGCCAGGTTAACTGAACCTTAGGATCGGAGATCATCACGTAGAAGGGGTGGGTACAAATCAAAATTTGAGCCAAATATCCTTTGTTTCACGAACCGTGAACCCGACCACGTTACAACCCTTAAAAGACCTAATTGAGGTAGGGTTAGTCTGAAGCGCATTACGATAAGGTTGAGTAACCTGACTCCTTCTTGACTTGCTAGTCACATCCTTGCTGTATTTTCACTGACCATGTAAGCACTGCGTTTGAACTTTGGTTCATTCGTCACTCTCAATCATACGCATGTAAATGAGTGACAGCTCAAATTTTTTCAAAATTTGCATGAGCACTACATTAAGATTACCATTCGTGAACAGACGATTCTAATTGCAGGTTAGTAGGTGGCATGGAAGAAATTCCACCAGGGAGTAATCAAATAGGACTGAGTAATCCAGCAGTCTGAACCAGAATGGTGTATGTTGTGAAGCCTTGTGAATCAGGGGCATTATCTTCCAGTAAGTTCAGTATCAGTCAGTCTGAGGACAAGTCCCGAAGCTCCAGTTGAGCGGGGGCAGTTTATTTGAGAAGTAGTTGATCAAAAGTGAATCTTCTCGAGAGCCAATCAGGGGCAACTATTCAGAATGCGGAGATTTGAAAGCAGATGCTTCCGGTGGATAATCAGATCGGGTTGAGTCGCTCATCGCTCATTCAGGGGCAAGTCAGTTCAGAAATGTTGAAACCAACTGGGTTGATAGGCGTCTAATGGAGATTGAATTCTGTTATCGTACAAATACCGGGGCAAATATTCTCGAAGTCTTCCCGTAGCAAGCTGTTCAGAGCAAGTACTCCCAGGAGTTAGATCGGGGCAAGTTGAATCGTACTGGAGCAAGTTGTGCAAGCCAGTCTTGTTATCCCCAGCTGAGTGCACTGAAGCAAGTTGTTCAAACCAGCCTGCTTATCCCCAGCCAGAGTTGAGTATCGGGGAATCATGTCAGTACCCTTATCAAGAACCTGAACCTTTCAAATAAGAAGGTCTTGTTGTCGTTGGATCATTATCCCGCAGTTTAAACCTGTTGCGTGTCAGTAACCAGTCGTTTCCAAAGTCCAGTTCTCGCCTGGCAAATCGGTAACCAGTTCTCGTCTGGCCCACCTTCTGTAAGCAGCAGTTCCCGTCCTGGTGCAGTTTATTGTAAGCAGCAGTTCCCGTCCTGGTGCAGTTTATTGGTAACCAATTCTCGTTTGGTCACCGTTTCTTCAAGTGTTGTATCAGTTCTCGCCTGGTACATGTCGTTGCGTAACCAGTTCTCGCCTGGTCATCGTGTGTTTTAACCTATGTGTTATACCAGTTCTCGCCTGGTAGTCCACCTTGAATGCTAGTTCTCGTCTAGTATTTCTTATATCTTTCACTGTGTACATAATCCATGTTTATTCTAAACCAGAAAAACAAAACAAAAAAAACCTAAAAGAGATCTGACACAGTATTTCCCAATGACTCGCATGTCGTCATGTTCCCCGATACGAAGCTCGACGGATGCCAGTGCTTCGAGTAATGTTTGAATTCCTTGTGGATGTTGTTAAATCAGAATTGCCACTCTTCAGCAGATGAAAGTTGCTTATTATCCCCGGAAGAGTCGAGATTGTCTTTTACCCCGTATCAGAGTAGGATCAAGAGTATCTTCAGCAGATTAAGAGTGATATCCTTGATAGTAGGAGCATTTCCAGCAGTGTGCTGCGCGTAATCAACCTCAGTTTGGGTCAATTCCCGCAGAGCGCAATCAGTTGCCAATGGTTTGAAGAAAGCATCCCCGAGCAGAGTTGTCTTTCTTTCCCCAGTGAAGTCATCAAGCAGGGTTGCCTTTTCATTTCTCCAGCAGGGCAGTTATCCCCAGCGGATTTGATTTCCCGGTTCCAGCATTTATTTTGCTGAGACAATGCTGTGACTTCAGTTCATCCCCAGTAGAGTTGACGTTTCCTTCGGCATTTATTTTGCCAAGTGGTTTTCAGACCTGGTGTTCTCTGGCAGCTCGAGCCTGCATTAGCATTTGCATATATAGTCATAGCATTTATACAAGCATATAGCATATCCATGCCGTCTGGGCCTCGCATTTTCAAACAAAACGCATAGCATTTACATGTCGTATAGGACATTGCATCATTTCAAGCATACGCATGTCGAAACATAGACCAAGATGGTTACCTATTGGATTTCGAATTTGTTCACCTGCAGAGTTGTGTGGTTCAGCTTCTTGTCTTCCCCAGCGGAGTGATTCTTCATTTGGTTGTTACGTCAGCATCGGAAAAAACAACAACAACAACAACAACAAAGATTGACATATATCAAACTTCTGAAGCTGCCCCCTTCGTCAAAATAGGTGCCAGGCAGTTCCATTCAGAATTCCCCAGGAGAATTGTCCTCAAGTTCGCAGTGAACTGTGAGTTGACCAGAAGGATCCCATAACAGAGATGGGAATCAAGGTGTTTGCTTTACGAAGCGTTATTTCAATACTTGTGGCGTCACACAGGTGTTGAAAAGGAGAAGAAAATTTTATCAGAAAATTGACCAGTTGTTGCCGTGACGACCAAACTTCAGTTTATTGGAAGCTATTCCTCAAGCAGCTTTGATGTATATTCTTGCGGTTGGCAAATTTCAGGGTTCCATTTGTATTCAACCGTCATCTACCTTGAATGTTTGAAGGCTGAGTGCTCTTCACCCATTCAGGTCGAAGTCGCTTGAATAGGGGCAGCTGTTGCACCCCAAAATTTGACCAACTGGGTCTCGCATTTGGCTCGATGTTTCGACGCATAATCGCATTCGCATCTGCATATTGCATACAGTGCATTTTTCATTTGTTTTGATTTTATCAGGGATCACAGCTCCCGTCTCGTGTTTCAGGTGTTTTAATAAGTAGAATCGATTTTTGGGATATTTCGGTGCCCGTTTATTTTTACCGATTATTTTTGTGTCGTTCGGTGCTCATTTTGTCCCTCTGGGAAGTATGGTGTTTTTTCTGGATTTTATAGGATTTTTTAGGGTTTAAATAGTTTTTAAATCATTTTTAGGGTTTTAAATAGATTTTAAATTCATTTTTAGGATTTAATAGGATTTTAAATAGATTTTAATATTTTTAAATAATATAGAATAGTTTTGTTAATAGAAATTAATTGTTTTAATTTTAGATATAGAATAATAGATAGATTTTTCTTTTAATAGTCTTTAATAGATATTATTGATTTTCTTTTATAGAAATAATAAGTGAATAGATTTTTCATAAATGGATTTTTCATATATTAGATATTAAATAGGTTAATAGGAATTAGAGTTTTCTTTTATAAATAATAGTCTTTTTTCAGAATTTAATATAGTTTATTAGATTTTCTTTAGAGTATTATTAGATTAATAGTTAATTGAGTTTAATTAGAATTAGATATCAATTAGGATGCTAATCATTGTTTTAATTCAGTTTTTGTGGTTTGTTTTGATGATTTTCGTTCAGCCCAGTTCAGTGCAGGCCCAGTTAGTGTTTTTGTCCAGCATTAGGCCCATTTTCGGAATCCAATTGTCCAAGAAAAGTCCAGAACGGTCCTAAACAGTCCAGTTGCTTCCACCATTTTCCAGCAACTTCCAGAAGACTCCAGAAGCTTCCAGCGCAGCTCAGCTATAAGAGCTTCACGTCACGTGTTGCGTCGAGGACGGCCCCACATCTCTGCATCACATCACGCCACGTATCCCCCAGACGCCCTCTCTCTCAGCCACATGTCCCACATGCAGAGACCCACTCCACCATCGCCACCACGCGTCACCCTCTGAGGGCTCCCCTATTGCATGGCCGGCGGCCATGCAGCCGCCGCGCCTGAATCACTCCGGCCACCACCAATCCCAGAAACCGCCACCTGCATCTTCTTCCTCCCGTCTTCATCTTCGTCTTCCTCATCTCGCCCAACCATCTTCATACCTCCACCGCGCCTCAACCCAGAGATTCCCAGAAAATCCATAACCTTCATTGTCCTCTCGCCGGAAAACACATGCTCGCCGTCAACTTCAACACCACCAAGACTTCTCCAGAACTCATCAGGTTCTTCACCCCAATCCCCAGTCTTCCTCAAGATCTTCCAACAAGGAATTTCCAGAAGCGCGAAGCTCTTCAAACCGTACTCAGAGAACCTTCTTCATATTGCCTTCAAGAAGCCTTCATGGTGTTCGTCGTTGCTTCACCTTCAACACGAATCTCCAGGTTTCTTCGTTCTTCAACAACAATCTTCAGATCCCCAGAAGCCTCCAACGATCCTCATCCACAATCTCCGGATCTTCAAGCAACATCACAAACCTAATCCAGATTCAAGTTCCAACAACATCATCAGTTTGTTTGCTTCCCAGAACGCTCTTCCTCCGTCCAGATCTACACGCAAGATTTACATGAATCCTCAAGATCCATCCACCAAAATCTCCAGGGATCTCCAAACACGCAGATCTTCCAAGATTCCTTAAAGCGCCTTCAACCTGGGAACGAGATTGGTGGCATTCATCATAAACTTCATACGAGTTCTTCAGTGTCCTTCCAATATTCGTCAGGAAGTCCATCCAAACCTCTAGATCTTAGTCTAGAGTCCTCAGGAATGTTCATCGGAAACTCAAATTACTTCTAGATCCAGGGTGGATGAAACACAGACTGAACGAAGTTTGTTTGGGAATGTTGAGTCTATGAGGGAAACTGAGCAAGGTTGAGATGGAAGATCGAAGGAGGTCAGAGAGAATCTGAGAGAAGGATTGGAAAAGGAAGGTTCAGAAGAAAAGACGGCGGCGGCGGAAGAAGAAGGAGAAGGAGCGTTAGGGTTTTGGCTCTTCTGAGAGTGAAAGGGAAGCGAGGAAGGCGAAGGGTGAGTTGGGCCAGGCCCAACGTTTTTTTTCTTTCTGGAGGCGCCCCTCACATTTTTTGGCATAGTGGGCTTAAGCCCAACGCTGCTACCAGACACCTCCTGTTTCTGCACACCTCCCTCCCTACGTTTTTGGCAGCAAACTGGGCTGGGCCCAATTCTTCAGTTTTTTGTTTTATTTTCTGCACACCCCTTGTAGCAGTGTACCCCCCTCCCTTTCTTTGTTGTATTTTTTATTTTCTTTTCTTTCTTTTGTTTAGAGTTTCTAGAAAAAAAAAGAAATAATAAAGAAAAATATATTTGAGATATAGAAAAAGAAAAAGAGAATGAAAAACAAGGAGAAAAGAAATGTTATAAAAAAATATATTTAAGAAATAGAAAAAGAATAATAAAAGAAAAGAAAATAGAAAAAAGAAGTGAAAAGAAAAATAAGAAAAGAAAAGGAGAAATATGAAAAAATATGTTAAAGAGAAAAGGAGAAAAAAGAGAAAAAATATTAAAGTAGGTTTAATATTTTTTTAAAGCATTTTCTTTTAGGGTGTATTTTCATAGAAATTATCTTCCGATTTTAGGATAGCTTAGAAGCCTATTTGTTAGGGGGCTATTTTCCATTCAACTTTTCAAGGTAAGATAGGATAGCATTTCCTAGGAGATTTATTTTCAGTATCCACTCATTGTAATCATTTTTCAGAGATTAATAAAACAAGATTTGAGCTGTGGTCCCGTAGTAGCCGAACTACAGCTGCTCTGATTCTTCGTACCAGACGAAGATATGTAGGCATAGGATGCGATATCCTAGCGAGCACACTAACGACTAACTTTTGTTCTCTCGCGGCTGTGCGATCGAGACTTTCCCGCTGACGACTAATTGAGTACCCTTTTTCTCTCTTGCCCAAGTGCATTTGAGACTCAGCCATAGTTTTGACCATAGGTTCCCGACCCTGTGAAACCAGTTGTTTTTCTCACTGCTGTGTGAGAATGTTTTGTTTAGCCGTAGTTAGTCTGAACTACGTAAAGCTCTGATCTTCCATCCAGTGGAAGTACGTAGGCACAAGACGCGAGGTCTTGGCGAGCCAATTTTCCCCGTAGTCCCGAACTACGTTGACTCTGACTTTCTCTCTTGAGAATACGTAGGCGTAGAGTGCGACGCTCTATCGAGTCAATCCCCTTCCCTTTAGATTTAGCAGCCGTAGATAAGATTGTTTTGCATCCAGTAGACAACCCAAGCAAGCGTGGATCCCGTCGAGTACGACGGACGTGAGGGGTGCTAATACCTTCCCCTTGCGTAACCGACTCCCGAACCCAGGCTATGGTTGCGATGACCATACCTTTTCCCCGTTTTTTGCGAGGTTTACTTCGAGCGTTTCCTTTCCCGCTCTGAGGGATAAATAACACATGGTGGCGACTCTTCTGTCAGCCGGCGCCGATTTTCGCAGTAGCGACAATAGTAAGATGGAAAAAACTCCCATGCATCCAACTAGTACACTTGGTAAGGAAGAGGTAAGTAAGAAAGTAGATCAGAAACTCTACAGAGGTATGATAGGATCTCTTCTCTACTTAACTGCTTCTAGACCTGACATTTTGTTCAGTGTATGCTTGTGTGCAAGATTCCAATCAGATCCTAGAGAATCACACTTAACAATTGTTAAGAGGATTCTAAGGTATCTGAAAGGTACTTCTAATGTGGGTTTGTGTTACAGAAAATCTGATGATTTCAAATTAGTTGGATTCTGTGATGCTGATTACGCTGGAGACAGAGTGGAAAGGAAAAGTACTTCTGGAAGTTGTCAATTTCTAGGAAGAAATCTAATCTCTTGGTACAGCAAGAAGCAACCCACAATTGCACTGTCAACTACAGAGGAAGAATATATTGCTGCTGCTAGATGTAGCACACAGATGCTCTGGATGAAAAGTCAGCTAGAAGACTATCAGATTTTTGAAAGTAATATTTCTATATTCTGTGATAATACTTCTGCTATATGTTTGTCTAAAAACCCTATTTTACACTCTAAGGCAAAACATATAGAAATTAAACATCATTTCATCAGAGAGTATGTTCAGAAGGGTATTATAAACTTAGCCGTTGTTGATACAGATCATCAACGGGCAGATATTTTCACAAAACCCTTGCTGAAGATAGGTTCAAATTTATTCTGAAAAATATTGGTATGGATTTTTGTCCAGAATGATATTTATTAGAAGCAAATGTCTCAGATGCAAAATGTTTAAAACTCTGAAGTATTTCATCTGTTATTTATTTGATTTATTCAATTATTATTATTTGTGTATCTGAACTAATCTTAGAGGATCTGAACGTTGGCTAGCGTCTCATTTCTCAAGAGAATTCAGAAGCACGTGCAAGCAAACACGTGTCAGTCTGAATCTGAAAAGATTGCGTGTACACTACTGAAGAGACATTTGAGGTATGGTTTGAATAGTGAAAATCTTGATTTTCCCCCCCCAATTTGTCAGAATCAATTAATGGTTGAAATGATTTTTATTCTCTTTCATTAATTGTCATTTAATGCTATGTGAAAACGTGCTTTGTGTGTTTGTTTGATTGCCTTAAGTGATTCATCTATAAATACCACATTTCACACCAATTTCACACTTTTCACATCACAAACAAGTTTATGCATTTCTGTCTTCTATTCTCTCTTCACAAAAACCCTAAACCCTCGTCCAAATCATCTTCATCCTCTTCAATGGCAACTTCATCTTCTACAACAGCTCAATTGCAATCAACTATGGCTACATTTACTTCTACAAATATGGGTGTGACACCATTCACAATACCTAAAAGGACATTGTTAACTCCTGTGGATAAACTTGAAGTTCTCTGTGAATCAATGGTGGAATTTGATTCGTTAGCTGAAAATGGGTTTAAATTTCGTTCAATAGTTGATGCACAAAGTTGGGTTAAATATTTTGACAGGATATTTGGACCAGTTTACTCTCATCTGGTGAAGGAATTCTGGATACATGCATCTGTTTATCCAAAATTCATCTTGTCTTCTGTTCTGGGAAAGGAGATCATAATAACTGAAGATCTAATCAGGAAACTCATAGGGTATGAGGAGACTGATGGAGTATGTCATCTGCCATCTGGGCGTGTGGACATGGAAGAAGTTTATGAGGAAGTCATCACTTCTGGACAGGCCTCTAATAAATTTAAGGATCTGAAGTTTGACTACAAAATCTGGGCAAAGATTTTTCTGGGATGCATCCATCACAGAAAATCTACCAATTCTCCAGATTATGTGAACAATGAACAACTCTACTTCATGTACTGTTTAAGTCAGAGTACAAAGGTAGATCTTCCTTACATTCTATTTATGCATTTATGGAACCATATTAATGCTTCAAGAGAATCTGTAAAGGAGAAGGGTCAGAAGATCAGGACATGGATTCCCTTTGGAAGATTGATTTCAGACATTCTAACAGAGAATGGTCTGGTAACTGCTCTGTATGAAGCTGGAGTTAAGGATGAACTTGAATCCATTGTTGAAAAACCTCTGAATGAAAAGAGTCTTCAGAGACTAAAAATTATAGAGGAACTCACAGCTGCACCCAAGAAGCTGAATATTTCTGAAATCAGTCAGAAGCGAATTCCATTTGAAAATTTTCCACTGTTTGGTGCTGAAGAACCAAGGGATATCATTGTGAGATATATTAATTCATGCAAAGCAGATGGAATGCCCATTCCTGCAGACATTCTGAAAAGAGCAAGAGAACCAATGCCTGATGTATACAATGAGAACACAAGGAAAAGAGGTCAATCAGAGGCAGAAGAAGTTGCTGCTCAGAAGAAGCCAAAGGTTGCTGACAAGCCACAGAAGCAGATCAAGAGAAAAGCTTCTGGAGAAGTTCCCTTTGTTCCCACAAAGCGTATCAAGATTAAAGGTACTAAAACATCAGTATCTTCTTTTTCTAAAATTGTTATAAATGAATCAACATTTAGTTCTATTCCAAAACCCCCTCCCACTCAAAAACAATCTATTCCTGCTCCATCTCAGACATCTGAACCATCAAAAGTTCCTTCCCCACAAAAATCATCTAATCCTATTTCCACTACTCCACTAAAAACTTCTGTTACTCCACCATCTGAACCAACAACAACAACACCAGCAAACAAAATTCCAACACCTATAATAAAACCAACAACAACACCACCAGCAAACCGAATTCCAACACCTGTCACAAAACCAACAGAACAATCTACACCACAACAACAACCAGAAAAACAACAATCAGACACATCTGAACCTATACAATTTGATCCTGTTGCATCTGATCCTGTTGCACCTAAACAAGCTGTTTCTGAACCACCTATCTCTGAACCACTTGTATCTGAACCTCCATCAAAACCTTCTGAGAATCAACCAGAACCAACCAATCCTCCTGAAACAAACATACGTGAGATAGAGGTTCTAAACGTTACACCTCTCAAGACTGTGTTTGAAGTTTTTTCTACGTCTTGTACCCCAACCACATCCTCAAACTCATCAGAATCTGATATCCATCCAGATATTCTTTCACCTCCCTCTCTCAGAGTATTTGAAGCTACCCAAGTAGAACCACCTATTTCTTCTGAAATTCTCATTCTCAATCCCATCCCAACACCTAAGCCAAGGACATCTGAGTGTGTATCCTTTGCCTCGTGTAAACCATTTCCCTCTGAAAAACTTCCCTCTGGTTTCAAATTCAAAAATTTCTATACCAGAATTGAACCATCTGACACTATCACCCCTTTTAAACCCAAGCTTTCCATTATTCTACCATTTGTTCTCCAAACATATATAAAAGAACTGCCAAAAATGATTTCATCAGAATCTCTTTTATCTGATAAATCTGCATTCATTCCTTACACTTCTACCATATTTGATGTTGTTTCCTATGCATCAAATGCAAAACCATTTTTGCTGAATGCCTTAATTAGATCAAAAATTGTCATGTCATCTGATCCTCCATCCATACCCTTCTACCCTCGCCCTCTGGTAATCATTCCAGAATTTACCATTCCACCTTCACCTCAATCCAAGCCATTCACCTTGGAAACCCTTCTGAAACCAAAAACTAGGCTGAATGTTGATCATTTATTTACAAGTTTTATGAAAGAAATAAAGATGCATTTAGGCTCTGTTCAGAAGAAGTGCTTATCAACAATGGATGCAGATGAATCTGATGCTATCTGGAATAGCTTCATCAACAGATTCAATACTGTAGCCTCAAATCTGAAGAATGTATGTTTTGATGATGCGAAGCTCAGATTTGCTGAAACTGCTAGAAGTTTGCTCTGGACTGTTAAAAGATCTGAACCATTGCTTCTTGAAGATGTTCCTTCATCCTCTGAAGTATGTGATACATAAGTGATTTCTGAATCTGCATCTGAAGAAAACCCTCTGGCTATGACTCTTATGGAACATCCCTCTGGATCTCCTGCTCCTGACTCTGCATCTCCTATGGAAATTGACTTTGTTCCTGCTTCAGACTCTGCCCCACCTTCTTCATCTGAGGTCAAGAAAGAGTATCCAGATCTTGAAGATAAGATTGCAGTTTTGGAAGCTGGTCAATCTGAGATTAAGTCATGGATGGCTAAGCAAGATCAGAAGTCTGAAGACATGGCTCAATGGATGTCCAAACAAGATTAGAAGAATGAAACCATGGCTAAGTGGATGTCAAAGCAAGAACAGTCATCCTCTGAGATCACTAACCTGTTGAAGATGATTTTGTCCAAACAAACTTAGTTTTTTTTTTCTGCATCTAATGTCTGCGCACATGTACTTGTTGTTTATCTGATGTTTTGTATCTTTTGCTCTAAATGAATGAATGACTCAGTGTTTTCTCTACATGATTTATCTTTTATGTATTTTTTTAGTTTGTCTTTTAAAAGTTTTTACTTTTTGATTATGACAAAAAAGGGGGAGAAAATAGATCTGACTGTTTAAATAAACTTTACCTATATGAAACTTCAGACATATCAATTATAACTAACGTAAACTCTTAGTGTTTCAGAACGTTTGATAAATCTGACATATTCTTTAAAATAAACTCTGAGACTCCCAGATCATATTTAAACCTATCAGACTCTGACTCTGAAACATGCAAGATCTAATGTTTAGAACATTCAGGCTCTGATTCTGAAAAGAATACTCATGCAAAAAGGGAAGTTTCTATTCCTTCTTAATATTCAATTCAGGGGGAGATTCATCATCTCAGGGGGAGTTATGATTGTTTTACTTTCTATTGAACAAAATTTCTGATGTTTTTGTCATCATCAAAAAGGGGGAGATTGTTAGAACACAGATTGGTTCTTAACAATATCTCTATGTTTTGATGATAACACTTGTGAAATTTTGTATTAAAGAATTATATACTCTAAAATTTTCTTGAGAATGTTTGCTGCAGATGTTAAAGTGAGTATTACTCCAGAAGCAAATTAGATCTGAACATAAGAAATATGCAAGGCTCTGAAGCGATTAGAAGCATCTCTTAGAAGATTCTAAACGCTACCTCCAGAATACTCTGAGCGCTGCCTCCAGAAAAATCTGAAGCAGAAGCTACAGAAGAATCTGAAGCAGAAGCCAGAAGCATCTGAAGCAATGAAGAATTTTGTATGAAGAGTTTCAAGCACAGTTACTTCAGAAGACTCTGATAGTACTAACGCTGCCAGTACTGAGGATCTGACCCAAAACTCTGCTCTGAACATATACACGCTGAAAGCACACTTGCTGCAAAGACTCTGATTCAGCAAACTCTGATGAACATCAGAAGGCTCTGACTAATTTAGACTCTGATGATTCTTGCTGAAAATTGTTGAAGAAAAATTCAAAGTTATGTCTGTTGGAATAACCAAACGACTCTTTCCTTATTTATGCTAGACACAAGAACACAGACAAAAAGGATTTCTCTGTGCATTCTTCTTCTAAGAAAGGTCACATGATGTGAATACAAAAAGGCTCAGACCTTGTTGGTACACTATTCTCAACGTGAAAAGCTCTTGGATCACTGTGCCTATAAAAGCAAGTCTCCATTCATCTTCTTCAGTTGACAAAATACTTGGAAATAATTATTACAAGCTCCCATACAACTCATACATTTTTGCTGAAATTATTTCATTGTTCTTCATCTTAAGTGAAAAATCACAGTTGTGATAAAGCTTTATTAGAAGCATTTTTAACACTTGTAGTATTATTACATTTAATTGTAAAAGAACCTTAAGAAGATCCAGTTAGGATCAGTAGTTCTTGAGAAGACTTTGAACAGTTGTTCTTAATGCTTACTATTGTAATCAGTTGATTAAATAGTGGATTAAGTCCTTGTTTGAGAAAGGCAAATCACTCTAGATAGGGTGGACTGGAGTAGTTGAGTTCAACGAACCAGGATAAAAATCCTTGAGTTTTTATTTCTAAGTTTTATCTTCATACTTATTCAACCCCCCCTCTAAGTATTTTCTCACCTTCAACATACATATCTCAAACACTATCAGACACAATCACACGGATTTGGAAAATTATTTGCAGCTGCAAAACCGTATCAAGCATAATCAATGAGCTTTCCAAAACCAGTCCAGACACACTCATACGAATTTGGAAAGGAAATCATGAGGCTTTAACAGAAATCATGAAATTGATTAGAGTAAAGGGGGTCGTAAGGCTATATAAGGATGAATCGTGCACACATAAGAGGGGAGCCATTTTCACGATACACAAATACACAACAGTTCACACAGAAAACCCCATACGCCCTAAAAACAAAACCCTAAGAAAAACTTACCTTTTTCCATCGGCGCCGCCTTCAGCCTTCATCCATCGCCGAAAACCTTCATCGGAGATCACCACAATCCAAACCACTATCTTCATTCGCACCCACCTTCAACTTCATCCGTTGAAGCCCTTTCACCACTCGTCGTCGAAACTTGCAAAACCCATCTTTAAACGTGAGATTCTTCTACTGATGTTAATCCATTGTTGTTGATTGTTTTGTTTATGCAGGAAATTGAAGAATAGAGAAGGAGGGAAACATAGATCGTGAAGAAGAAGATGGATTGAAAGAGAAAGGAGATGGAGGCAGAGGCGATCGACGGAAGAATTGGGGGAAAATGGGGAAATGTTAGGGTTTCGGTTTCCTTTTAATTTTATATTGTAATCGTATATGTTGCACCCACGATCACCCACCGTGCACCCTCACACACGTCACCGTCCATCACCCGTTAAATTTCATCCAACGACCCACGCACTCGACCCCCCACGGTAAGCCCTATGCGCCCCACACATACGATCCACACTTGCCTCATTAATATTTTAATTAACCTTTAATCTGCCACTTAGCGGCTAACAGTCCGTCAAACCCCCTAATTAACTTAATAATTAATATTTAACTTAATTACTAATTAATCTTTTTTTTAATCAGTTTTCATTTAAAATGGATTAACAGATCTTTTATTAATTAACCTGTAATTAAACTTTAATCTTTTTTTTAGAATTAAATTAATAAATTTTTCTAATTATCTTTTTTATAATTTGTTCAATAAAAATCAAGTTCACTCAATTCATGATTTACATTTATGTGGTAATAATAACTAAAACTTATTTCAAACTTAATTATTTATTTAAATAACCAATTGTATTTATTTAATAATACCCTTTTTTTCTTTTATAATATTAAAACTCATTTCATAACTAAAAAATAATAATAATTTATAATCATTAATAATAATAAAAATTACCTATTTAACAAAACCTTTTATCCATTTAACCTTTGTGTTATAAAAATCAATTTTTCCTTTAAAACAATTTTCATTAATAACCTCTTATTTTATGAAACCATTTTATTTATTTATCTAAAATTATTTCCATCTAAATTTAAACCACTTTCAATCTAAGCTAATATCACTAAAAATAAATAATAACTTTTCTCAAATTAATCTATTATCTAACTTTTATTAAAACTAATAAAATCGATTCACATGAATTAATACAACATTTTCGTAAGATCAATTAACCTCACCAATTCAAACGTTTTCTTAAAATAATCAAAATCAATCTTAAAATCAATTCAACCAAAATCAATCTTCCGTCGTGCACGCTTCCGTATCCGCACATTCACTTTACTCACAATTTTCACAATTCACACACCTTAGCGCTTTCATGCGTTTGTGTATGTTTAATTACCGTCTTTATCTTCCGCATTTTACATTTATCGCATTTATCTTTCTCGCATTGCATTTTGTCCAAAGGAAGAACTTGCACGTAACGTAAAACTTGCGCGTATGCAACTCATTTGCATCATTTCCCCATGATCCTTGATCCCATTCAAGTCGATCTTCTAAGTCTAGATCCTACCCCATAGGAAGGACCTTTATCTTTTACAACTTAGAATGAACAACTCAACTCAATACAATTATTCAAACATTAGAGAAGTAGATGTTAATCATCTTAAACGAGATAGAATCTCCACCCCACAACAATACAATCTCTTACACTTGTGGCGGTTAAATCTCCCTTAAAATGACAACTCATATTTTCTCCTAAACTCAATCAACCAACTACCCTAATCCCGTAGGAACTTTGACCACAGTCAAAGAATTCCTCAAACCCTTTAGGAGAACTAGAGATACTCTGATTCCACTCCCGTAAGGATATGTAGGCATAAGATGCAATATCTTATCAAGTATACTTAGAAATAAACCCCTAGGGTCTTTCAACCATTAAGCAGATAAACCTTAGCAATAAACAAACATAAAACAAGAGGTTCCTGTAGAGTACTACAGAAACTTAGGATGCTAGCACCTTCCCTAAGTTTAACCAACTCCCGAACCTAAAACTCTCTAGCTTGCATTTACATTGCATTGTGGGAATTTCGATATTTATCCCTTCCTTTGGATAAATCAAAGACTGGTTGCAAAATGAATTAAAGATTCAAACTAATTAATAGTTTGGTATCCGATTTTCACCGCGACACAAGCCTTCAGATTATATTAGACTTGGGGGCAAGAGAAGTCAAACTAAAGGGAGACTCAGAGCCGGTGAGTTGACATTTAATGAAGGAGTACAAATGCATCAAAGATAACTTCATGTTATACTTTTTACAAGCCATCCGTTTGTTGAAATGATTTGACCATGTGTTAATCAATCACATCCTTCGACTAGAAAATCAGGAGGCTAATGATTTAGATCAGGTAGCATTAGGATATAAAACCTCAAAGGAGAGGTTAGAAGGCCTAATCGAGATTAAAGAAAATTTAGTATCAGAGGATAACCCTTAAGACACCTCGTCAATGGTAAAACTTTAGGGGGAACACGAGCATGAAGGTTCACAAGACTTAGAGGACTTGGAATTCAACAGAGGTGTGAACTATAAAGTTTTAGCCATTGGCTTAATGTCAGGTAATGATTGACTAAAACCCATATTCGAATATTTGCAAAATCCAACGGGGGAAACCGATAAAAAAGTTAAGTACAAAGCTTTGAGCTATTAGTTATGGGTAACGAATTGCTGAAAAAGACCCCTAAAGGACTTCTCCTCAAATCTCTGGGCGAAAGTGAAACCTACTTGGAAATATCTGAGGTGCATAAGGGATCATGTGGCTCGCACCAAACTGGTCATAAGATGAAATGATTATTGTGTCGACTAGGGGTGTATTGACCAACCACGTTGAAAGATTGTATAGACTTCGCCAATGGATGCCAAGAATGCCAGAAGCATTTGGGCATCCAATATGTGGCTGCCAGTGAGTTATACTCAATAGTAAAGCCATGGCCTTTTAGAGGCTGGGATTTAGACATAATTGGTGAGATCAAACCCTCTTCTTCAAAAGGACATAAGTATATTTTGGTGGGAATAAACTATTTCAATAAGTGGATAAAAGTTATACCTTTACCTAATGTCGACCAAGAGGAGGTGATAAGTTTCATCTAGAACCATATCATATACAAATTTAGGATTCTTGAAACTATTACAACTGACCAAGACTCAGTTTTCACAGGGCATAAAATGGTACAATTCACCTCTGTAACTGGGTTTAGGCTTTTAACCTCGGCGCCATATTATGCTTAGGCCAACGATCAGGTTAAAGCGGCCAATAAGATATTGATTGGGATGATTAAGAAACATGTGGGGCAGAAGCCAACTAATTGGCATAACACCCTAAACCAAGTTGTATGGGAGTGTCGCAACTCTTCCAAAGAGTCAACTAAATCTACACCTTTTCGACTTGTGTATGGGAAAGATGCAATATTGCCTCTAGAAATCTACCTGCAGTCGATCAGGATTCAAAGGCAATCTAAGATCCCAACCGAGTTCTATTGGGGAATGATGTTCAACGAGCTAGCTCAGTTAGATGAGGACAGATTAAATGAGAGGGTTGATAAAGCCTACAACAAATAGGTTAAGCCCAAAACATTTAAAGAAGGAGACCTAGTTTGGAAGGTCATATTGCCTATGGATCGAAAAGATAGGACATTGGGAAAGTGATCCCCAAATTGGGAAGGACCTTTTAAAATTCTACAAACGCTCTTAAATAATGCATATGAAATTGAAGAGTTGACCCTTGAAGGTCGAACCCTGGGAATAAATGGCAAATATTTAAAATAGTATCGGCCTATTTTCAAGAAATATGCATAGATGTAGAACAATCAATAAATTGCAAAATCAAGAAGGCTTTAGAAAACTGATAGCCTTTAATATTGTCAAAATTCCATGAAAGGAATATTTAAATATTACATCAAGTTTAAATGTCAAATCATAGCCACAAGCGGTGAAAGATAAATCAACAAAAAGTTAAGTAAAGCTACTATCCTAGAAAGGGAAATTTGGCTTGATACACTCATACTGAACTTTGACTGAGGTGAGTTAATGATCAATCTAAGAAAGGGTTAAGGCATTGGTCAAAAGCTCGTTATCAAGGGCGGCAACCGTCTCCAAATATTGAATACCTTTTTGAGTCTCCTTGTTCAGTTGGATTTGGCTGAATCTTTGCAGATTGTTTTTCTCTGCTTCAACATCCCGTATCTTTTTCTGCAGCGCCTCTATTTCTTTCTTCCATCCAGAGATTTGAGTGTCCAGGGAAGTGACAATGTTATTTTCCAGAAGAAGAATTTCTTCAAGTTCCTCCATGCGTTAGTCCTACCCACTGGCCAAGTTCCACACTTCGGATTTCTCGGTCACTTTAGGCGCCACCCTGGTCTTGGTGCCATGCTTGTATTGAAAGTCAACATGGACTTGGTGAAAAAGAGGCCCAAAGGTAACTAAGAAGTCGACCACTTTGACAGGAGCATCCAGAATATCCAGTTTCTCCATAAGATTTTTAATGTTGTAGCCATATATGAAGTTTTTCTCCAAAGCTTCAAAAAGGTCGACATCCCTAACAAGGGTTCTTAGTTGCTTCAAAATCAATTCGAAAGACTCAGGACCAGTGGTCCTTGTTGCAACTGCAAAAAATAATTGGAAGAAAAACAGAGTCGCCACCGAATGTTATTGATCCTGACGGGGGAAGGGAAACGGTCGAGTAAACCTCAAAAAGGGAGAAGACATGGTCTCGCAACTAAATCCTGGGTCCGGTAGTCGATTACGCGAGAGGAAGGCACTCCCTCGCGTTCGTTGTACTCAATGGGATCCACTTTTGTTATTATAATCAAATGGTGTGTTTATCTAAAGCCTACTTACTAAACGGAAACTGAACAAAAGGTAACTCGATAGGAAATCGTCGTCCTATACCTACGTATTCCCTCGTGCAATGCAAAAGTCAGAGTTAACGTAGTTTGGAGGACTACAGGTGAATGAGGGAATTGTGCTCGCTAAGACATTGCCATCTTGTGCCTACATATCTTTATTCGAACGAGAATGAAGAAGTCAGAGCGCTCATAGTTCGACAGAGTAACCACAAATTGGTTAAGTGTTTTTTATGAGCGGCATTAGATTCACGTTCCAGCAGTTAGGTTCGATGCCTGTTTGCAGTAGAACGGAAATACCATGCTCTTTTCTGAAAATGATTCGAGGAACAATCCCAAAGGATAAAAATATTTGCATTTCGTTTATGAGTTTTAGACAGGAGTGAATTAAGTTAGTTTGGGACTCGTATTGCACTAAAGTCTATGACATAGGAGCAAATGCTTCGCAAGATCAACCCAAGACGGGACATATGCCAAACACCTTAGACAAGGTAAGAAGAGACTCCCTCTTATCAATTCTCATGTACTTAAGGCTCGTGACACATAATACTCGTCATATTTATTAAGTGTTTTGGTTTTGTTTTGAAATGAGAAGAAAGAGGACCCAAAGGTTGAAAAGAAAACAACTAAGGGAAACTAACTCCTAATGTTGTCATGTACAATGGTCCTAAGGTTGGGATAGAAAGGGAACTCTACCTAATGTTAGCATGCAAAGAGATAGACCTAAGGTTAAGGTTTAAAAGGAACTACCTTAATTGTTATCATGCAAAGATTTACCTAAAGTTAGGTTGAATGGGAATAAGATGTATACACATTATTAACATCACACAACAAATGAATAAAAACATAAATTGAAAAGAAAAGTGCATGGATACCACAACAAATTTAATCTAATATAATCATAACAATATTGGATCGTCCAAACTTAGCACAAATTAAAAAAAGAGAAATTGCTATCGCGTAAGCGGTCATCACAAATCGAATCAAGAAACAACAAGGTAATAAAAATATTACAAATTGCAAATCGATACGCGAATCGATAAGTGCAAAAAGTGAATTGTTACTACGCTAAACCGTCAGACTCATCTAAAATCGGAATACAAGGATAAATAAATATAGCACATCACATATAAATCGATAAAACCACCACTAGCTTACTACACTTAACATGATCATCGCAAGAGGGACCAAAAATAATGCGGATCCAAATTTATCAAAAACGTAAAGCAAAAGGAATTTTAAAATGCGTTAAAAAATAATATTGCTAACGCAAAAAATGCGATCATCGCAACCGGATTGAACTAACACCAATGTCATGCATCATGCATACAAATATGTGAACAGCGTATCGACACCATTCGATCTGAATAATTTTAATAAAAATGGAATTAACTATATATATATATATATATATATATATATATATATATATATATATATATATATATATATATATATATATATATATATATATATATATATATATATATATATATATATATATATATATATATATATATATATATATATATATATATATATATATATATATATATATAAACAAAACATGTTGTATATACAGTAAAACACAATATATGTATATTACATATTAAAACAAAATGTGGGTTATATTTACTAGTAAAACAAATATTGCATATATTATGATACATATTAAAATATAGGTTATGTATATATACTGAAACACAGGCACGAATCCACTCATAGTGGAATGGGTCAAGTGACCCCACTTGATTTTTTTTTAAAACCAATAATAATTAATTTTGGAATATTGACCCCACATTAGATATATTATTATCCAATACTACTCATTTGATTTGAATTCTAGAAACCATAAATCTGACTATTAATTTTATTTTATTACCTTTTTTAAAATAGAAAATAGAAATTAAAAAGACACAAGTAAATTGTATTTATATAGGTTTTTCTAATTATAAATCAATTTACATACATACTCTATTTTTTTGTCTTCTTTCTTCTACACACTTTATTTTTTCTTCACAAATCTCCTACTTTTAAATCTTATTTGTTTTTATTGTTTTATCATAGTATAGTTAAAAGACAATATTCAAGTAAGTTTCTCCCTTCATTCTTTTTGTTGTTGTTGTTGTATATTATATTATTATGTTGTGATTACATATTTTTATATCAATTTTTATCATGTTTTTAGTTTTAATTTTATCCTTGTAGAGTTGTAGTTCAGTAGTTGTATTAGAATCAAGTAACTAATTAGTGTTAAATTTTTATTTGTTAGAAATGGAAAAATATTTTAAAAGAAAATCAACATTGGAGTCTCAACAAGTTAATGAAGTGGAAAATGCATTTGCACAACAAGTTGGGCCATCTTTGAAAAAAATATTTTTAGATGTTGATTTAGATAATCTTCCTGTTGATCCTGGAGAAAGGAATCAAATGGCATGTTATCACCCAAATGATCGAGATGAAATCCGAAGAGCTTATTTACAAAAAGGGCCTTGTCAACCAAAGGACCATAATTTTCAACAACGACAATTTGGTACGTCTTTACGTAAGTTCAATCCTGATTGGTTTCTTGAATTTGGTAGTTGGTTGGAATATACTGTATCAAAAGATGTTATTTTTTGTTTATGTTGTTACCTTATGAGACATGAGATAGGAGAACACAAAGGTTGGGATGCATTTGTGACTGAGGGATTTTCAAATTGGAAAAAGAAAGATAGACTCAATGTCCATGTTGGAGGTCCTAATAGTGCTCAGAACCAAGCTTGGAGAAAATGTAATGCACTAATGAATCAAAAACAACATATTGAAGTTGCTATCAACAAACAATCTGACTTGATTAAAAGGGAATATCATATTCATTTAACTGCAATAGTTGATTGTATTGGACTTTTATTAAAGTTGGGATTAGCATTTCGCGGTGATGATGAATCAGTGGATTCAAAGAATAAAGGTAATTTTCTCGAGATTCTATAATTTCTTTGTAATCATAATGAAGAGATTGATGAAGTATTGAAAAAATCTCGTGTAAATCTCAAATTAGTGTCACCTAGCGTTCAAAAAGATATTGTGAAAGTTGCTGCTTCTGAGACCATAAAAGTTATTATTGATGATCTTAACAATGATTTGTTCTCTATTTTAATTGATGAATCTCGAGATGTTTCAGTTAAAGAGCAAATGTTTGTTGTTTTACATTATGTAGACAAGAAAGGACGTGTCATTGAGAGGTTTCTTGGTATTGTTCATGTTGCAAATACAAGTTCCATGTCTTTAAAGTTAGCACTGGAGTCCTTATTGGCAAAGTACAATTTAAGCTTTTCAAGAGTTCATGGACAAGGATATGACGGGGCAAGTAATATGCAAGGAGAGTTTAATGGCCTCAAAAGTTTGATATTGAAAGAAAATAAGTGTGCATTCTATGTTCATTGTTTTGCTCACCAACTTCAGTTGGCACTTGTAGCGGTTGCTAAAAAGCATGATGACATTGCTTGGTTTTTTCTTATAGTTAATAATTTATCTAATGTTGTTGGAGCTTCATGCAAGCGCAGAGATATTCTTAGAGAAAGTCAAATTCTTAAAGTAATGGAAGCATTAGAGAGTGGAGAAGCTTTAACTGGTTGTGGCTTGAATCAAGAAACTACGCTAACAAGAGCTGGAGATACTAGACGGGGATCACATTATGGTACATTACTAAGGTTTGTTTCTTTGTTTCCTTCTGTGTGTGATGTGCTAGATATGATTTTAAAAGATAGCCTTAGCGCAGAGCAACGAGTTGAAACTCGTCAATTATTGAATATTTTACAATCCTTTGAATTTATTTTTAAATTGCTTTTGATGAGAAATATATTGGGAATTACTAATGATTTATCTCAAGCACTGCAAAGAAAAGATCAAGATATTGTAAATGCTATGACATTTGTTAAAGTATCGAAGGAAAGATTGCAAAATATGAGAGAAGATGGTTGGTCAAGTCTACTAGATGAAGTGTCATTATTCTGTGAGAAGCATAATATTGACATTATAAATATGGATGATGTCTTCATGTTACATGGAAAACCAAGTCGTAAAGTTGAAAAAGTTTCAAACTTGCATCACTTTCAAGTCGAGGTCTTTTATCAAGTGATTGATAGACAACTTCAAGAACTGAATAATAGATTTACCGAGGTGAATAGTGAATTGCTTATTTGTGTAGCAAGTTTAAGTCCACGAGATTCATTTGTTGCATTTGACAAGGAAAAGTTGATTAATCTGGCTCGATTTTATCCATCCGAATTTTCTTTGGTAGAGCTTATGGGACTCGACAATCAACTTGAAAATTACATCATGGATGTTTGTTCTAGTGAGCAATTTTCTAATTTACAGGGAATTAGTGATCTTTCAAGAATGATGGTGGAGACTAAAAAACACATTGCTTATCAAATGGTGTACTTACTTTTGAAGTTGACATTACTTTTGCCGGTGGCTACGACAACCGTTGAAAGAAGTTTCTCAGCTATGAATTTTATGAAGAATCAACAGCCCAACCGTATGGGTGATGAATTTTTGAATGATTGTTTGGTAACATACATAGAGAGTGATATATTTGATAGTGTTGAAAATGAAAAAAATTTACAACACTTTCAAAATATGAAGACACGTAGAGAGCAATTATAATCTTTGAATATTATGTTGTCTTCATTTTTTTTAATATATATTTGTGCTTTTTTTGTTGTAATATTTAACTTTTAAGATATATATTATCATCATTTTATACATAAGTATTTATATTTTTTTATAAATATTTATATTATTTGATTTTTATTTTTGTATTAAAAGAAATGAACCTTGACCCTATTAATTAAAATTTCTGGATCCATCTCTGCTGAAACATTGACATGTATAAGATTAAGGAAATGTATTATACTGAAACATGCATGTGCTATGATATTATAATTTTGAAACGTGTATTATGTATAGGATTCATAGAATGTATGTATCATGTATGTGCTATAATAAATGGTTAGAAATAATTAGAAAAAAGGAAACCAATCAGTATCAAGTAATAGCTGCTGCGCACACAACTCTATGTATCGTCGTTGAAATCGCCAATTAATTTACTTGGTGCAAAAGACAATGCAAGTAGGCGCTGCTACTACCGAGTTTTTCTTTTAGCCTCCCCTTTTTTCAGCACCAAAACATTATATATATATATATATTATCAAATTAGGGTTAATTCAAAATTCTCAATAATGTCCCTAATATATATTTTAAAGTTTAAATTAAATAATTAGTTAAATCTAAAATAAAATTAACATTTAAAATAAAGTTAAAATTAAAATACTAATTATCCTATTTATTTATTTTAAATAATTAGACAAAAATGTAAAAATAACCAGAACTCAAATAAATAAAAGTCGGGCGTTCAGGTGTTCGAAAAAAAATAAATTGTGTACACCAAAATGATCAGCGCGAAATATACGACTCAGAAAAATACAACGTTTGGTCAGATTTTAAAATAAATTTTGACCCGTTAAAACGCTCAAACTGATCAAAATGCGACGAAAAATGGTAAAAAAAATTAAATTGATCACGTCGGGTTAAACTACGTGAAATATAGACCAATATAATTGACGTCTGCAAACTCAATTTTAAAATTTTTTATCCACCGATTGTATGCACCGTTGAGATTCAGTTTGACCGGTCTGTCTGTAAATCTGAGAAATTATTTCGGTGACATTTTAGGCACTATACGAGATAAAATGCATGCTATGTAAAGTAAAAATAAAATCAGATGAATGAAAAAAAAAATGACTGGACAAAATCATGACTGAATAACCACACTTGACTTAAAACCAAAATTCCTGCCCTTGAGTGCACATTGATCCTCTTGAAAAATCACGCAGAAGATGACCTTAATATCTAATGAGCCTTGATAAAGAAGATAATCATGATGTTGGAAACTCAATCTTTGTCTCAACTCAAGTGTAATAGCCAGATAAATCACTTCTGACTAGGGAAAACTCAAATCACAAAAAAAAAACCTTGATCCCATGTCTTAGGAGCTCAATGTAAATGAAAGAATGCAAAGTTATGACCTCATGAAAACACAAATAAAAGAGAAACACAAGCCAATTAAGGTTAGAAAAAGAGAGGGAAAATTTTAGGGTGTTACAGTTCTTCCAAATATAGTCGAAGAAATTTAACCTCTGCCAATGGAACTACCCTTAGTACCCAGAGCCATTTTCATGTAGGATCTTAGATTGGTTGCTTTTAACACGTCCATTTCTTCATGTGATAAGGGAGTGACTGGATGATAAGTCTTCGTAGCAGTTTAGGCATCTGGTTTCTCTATTTCGACATTAGGGGAAGTCTTGAAACTAGGATTTTTGTTACCTTGGGTCGTATCGACAGTCTCCTCGAGCGAATGGATTTCTTTGTAAGGTTTGTGAGGGCAAGTAGTCACACAACATATATTCTCGAGTTTCGATGATGACAAAGTTCAACCTCGGATCAATAAGGAGCTGTCAATTTTGCCCAAAAGACAATTGCAACATTTTGCAATATTCAACATATCATATCCTTCCTTTATTTCTTTTAATTCATCATATAATCATTTGCAAAACACGTGATAAATATTCAGTCCTGACAAAACGCACGAAGCAACAAATGATGATTTTTTTGCAGGTTTTACAGCTCTGAGTCGACCATACCAGTCAGCGCACATCCAGTCAAGTTTCCCACTGGTAAGCACACATCCAATCAAGTTTTCCACTGGTCAGCGCATGGACACCATGAGTCGACCATCAGTCGATGCATGAAGCCTTCACAATTTTCACGGGTCAGCGCGCGCCGACCTATGGTCGACGCATACTGTTGAATTTTTAACATTGCTGAAATTTGCAGGTCATGCGTCGACGCATAGACCTGCTATGGTCGACCGTTCGCGCGAAAATGCTGTTTTTAATGATTCCCACTATTATTTGAAAAGATGTTATGTCTTTGGTTGGTCTGTTACTATATATACAAGTTCAAATTACTTATGTCAGACAACATTTGATAAAATTGATTCAAGTGTACAAAGAATAAGAAAGAGTGAAATAGGTGTCCAAGATTCATCATCTTCATCTTCAACATCTCACAACACATCAATTACACACAATCATTTTTGAAGTGCCTTGTGAGTGATTAAAGGTGATAAGGTTTGAAGCCGAGATTGGGTAATCTGGTTCGGGTTGAAGCTTGCGACAGGTTCTTTCTTGAATAAAACCTTTAGGGTTTTGTCCTCCAAGTTTGGTTTGATTTTTGGGGTTTTTTTGGACGAGATTCTTCATCAAGGGTCAGCTGAACAAAGGTGATTGTGAAGAGGAAGTCTTCATCAATCTAGTAGCGGATTCAGTGATATTGAAGGGAAGATCTCGGGTTCGATTCGTTGTAGTTGAGATCAGCCGGGGCCGAAGGTTTGAAGAACTGAGTGTTATTCAATAAAGGGGCTGGAATCGAAGGTCTATCAACAACGATCGGAGGACTTGATTCATCTTGAATCAAGGGACAAGGAGTAGAAGCAACATTCAACGTCTTAAGAATTCTGTTGTAAATTTGTTGTTCAATCCTTGTATAAACTGTTACATTCAACAGGTGATATCTATTAAATCAATCTCAATTCTAGTTTTAGAATTGAGGGAAGACGTACCCCGAAGCGAGGACGACGGGGGAACTGCCTCACCAAATCTTTGTCTTCTCTATTTTTTCAGCATTTTCGTTTTAGCTTAAAAATAAGTGATTTTCGTATAAGCACTATTGTCAAACTGTGATATCAATTGAGTAAGAGGTTGAAACTCTGTTTTTGAATCGAAAGTACAATAAGACATTGTACTAGGCTAGTTGGAATCACTTACTCAACATAAATATCACTTGGAGTGTTTTTGCACACCAAGTGTTCGACAATTTGCCTGAACCAAAATTATCTTATTTGTGTATCTAGTTTTGGTTTGCTCTTTAAATCATTGGAACTAGGAATCCTAACAAGTGAATTAGATCATTGATAAGTGTGACTAGTGTTGTGATTCTTTTTCCATATTGTCATTAATCCATAGGCTTAACGCATATCCGGTTTTCTAATAACCGTTCGTTCTAGACTATATTTTCCTTGGCCGCTTCCGCACTTAAAACAAATTTTCAAAACCAATTTTTTAATTGGTAGCCCCGACTCAATTTTTAATTTGGATCTATTAAAGCCCCCCTTCTAGATCCGTGCCATAGTCTAACAAGTGGTATCAGGAGCTCCGGTTACTCGGTGCTTCAAATACAACGTTGATAGAAAATGGCCAACGAACCTAAAGGGGCTTATAATAGAGCTCCCGTTTTCAATTGTGTAAATTATAGTTATTGGAAAGGCTGTATGCGGGTGCACATAAACTCGATAGATAGAAAAATATGGAACATTATCCTCAATGGTCCAATAGAAATTACTATGACCAATGCGGATAATATGGTTGTGCCAAAGCCCGAAGCACAATGGACCGATGACGATGAGAGAAAATACAATTATGATTGGAAAGCCAAAAATATCCTAATCTCCTCATTAGGTGTAGATGAATACTATAGTGTATCCCATTGTCCTACTGCTAAGGCCATGTGGGATTCACTACAAATCGCCCATGAGGGGACAAACAATGTTAAGTTGGCTAGAATCAACACATTAACACAAGAGTTTGATCTCTTTTTCATGGAGCAAGGGGAAACCATTACTGACATGCAAAAGAGATTTACTCATCTCATCAATCGTTTACATTCATTAGGTAGGCCTGTTTTCAATGATGTTGCTACTAATAAGGTCTTGAGATGTCTTAACAGGGAATGGCAGCCGAAAGTGACCGCCATCAAAGAAGCAAATGATCTTACCATATTAGACTTGACAACATTGTTTGGTAAACTACAAGAGCATGAACATGTACTCTTGAGCCTAGACCAACGCGAAAAGAAAGAAAAGAAGGACAAAACGAAGGTGAGTGAAAAGAAATCTATAGCTCTTAAGACTTCCTCCTCGAAGTCTCAAGCAAAAGAGCAAAGTGATTATTCCTCGAGCGACGAAGAAGAAGAGGACAAGAGCGAAGATATGGGGCTGTTTGTTAAACGTTACAATCGTTACGTGAGAAAGAACGACATCCAACATTCCGAGAAGAACTTGGTAAACTTCCGGAAACAATCGAGGTACTCCAAAGATGATGACTCAAAAGGTAAAAAGACTAGAGGGTCGTGCTACAAGTGTGGGAAGCCCGGTCACTACAAACCGGACTGTCCGATGAACAAAAAGGCAAAGGAGAAGGAATCATCCAGGTTATACAAGAAATCATCAAAGCCAAGGAGAGTGTATATAGCTTGGGAAATCGATAGCGACTCCTCCTCCTCTAATGAAAGCTCTAGTGATGAAGAAGAGTCCGTGAACCTATGCCTTTCCGCACATCAGAAAAATAAGAAAAAGCAGGTACGTCACTCTAAATATGAGAAGTCCTCAAATATGTCACATTTAGAATTACAAACCGCATTCAATACTTTACACAATGAAGCAACCGAAGCCTTTAAGAGACTTGCCTCTAATAAAAGAATTTTTACTTACTTAGAGCACAAAATTAAAGAGTCTGAAAGGAAACTCGAGGAACTTAAGGCTTCCATTGTGGAAAGTAATAAATCGGATTGTGAGGACCATAGAAATTCTTTCGACTTTGGATGTGCTACTTGTCATATTTGGCAAGGTGAAGTTAGAAACCTTAAGGCCAAATTAAACAAGGCTCTTGAGCCTAAAATTACATTTGCTATTGATAGAAAGGATTTTAGAAAAAGTATGGCGAACCCATATCAAAAATATGCATATGTAATTAGGGATCAAGAGAGTAAAAGTGATTCTAAAGTCGATTTTGCATGCTTATATTGTTGCAAGAAAGGTCATTCCATTGCTAAATGCCGATTTAGGAGATTTTTGGTTCCTAAAGGCATCTATCAATGGTTGCCCAAATGCAACCACTTTGTCGCTAACATATTAGGACCCAATATGCCATTGGGTACCTCCTCTTTCTAATTATGTCTTTATAGGTACAATGTGTCGAGACCACTAAGAGAAGATGGATTCTCGATAGTGGATGTTCAAGACACATGTCTGGAGATATATCCCTATTCATAGACTTCGTGGCTAAGAAGAAAGGGTATGTAACTTATAGTGATAACAATCGTGGAGCAATACTTGGTAAAGGTAGTGTAGGTAACCCCTCTTCCACTATGATTTCCGACGTGTTGCTTGTCGAGGTCCTTAAACATAATCTGATTAGCATTATCCAATTATGCGACAAAGGATACAATGTATCATTTTTTCAAAAGAGTGTTTCAAAATTGTGCATGATAATGACAAGAAGAATATGTTTAATGGTTTTAGAGTAAACAATGTCTATATGCTTGACTTAAATGAAGTATCATTAACAAGTGACAAATGCCTCGTAACAATGAGTGAAGACTCATGGCTATGGCATAGGCGTTTAGCGCATGTTAATTTTGACTTACTAAATAAAGTAGTCTCAAAAGACTTAGTCTTAGGACTCCCCAAAATAAAGTTCACCAAGGATCACCTTTGTGATGCTTGTCAAAAAGGGAAGCAAACGAGGATCTCATTTAAATCCAAAAAGATCGTTTCAACGACGAGACCTCTCGAACTTCTTCATATGGACTTATTTGGGCCGTCTAGGATTAAAAGTCTAGGAGGAAACTATTACGGTTTCGTAATAGTGGATGATTTTTCTAGATTTTGTTGGACTATCTTTTTAGTAAGTAAGAGTGATACATTCGCCGCCTTTGAAAGGTTTGCTAAGCTTTCCCAAAATAAGTTAAATACAAACATTGTGTCAATTAGAAGCGACCATGGAGGTGAGTTTGAAAATCACTTATTTGAAGAATATTGCGGTAACCATGGTATAGATCATAACTTCTCCGCTCCACGCACTCCTCAACAAAAAGGGGTTGTGGAGCGTAAAAACCGAATTTTAGAAGAATTGGGAAGAACAATGATTAACGAAAGTGGTTTACCGAAATATTTTTGGGCTGACGCCATTAGTACGGCGTGTTATGTTTTGAATAGGGTGCTCATTCGCCCCATTCTAAATAAAACACCGTATGAGCTTTTAAAAGGGCGAAATCCAAATGTGTCTCACTTGCATGTTTTTGGTTGCAAATGTTTTGTATTAAACAATGGAAAGGAAAACTTGGGCAAATTTGATTCCAAGGCCGACGAAGGTATCTTCCTCGGATACTCTCAATCGAGTAAAGCATATAGAATATATAATAAACGATTACTTGCTGTAGAAGAGTCCATGCATGTTACTTTTGATGAGTCCTATCCGAGAAATGTCGGAAAGGATAGTGTTTTTCATGGTGCAGGTACATCTACGGAAGACATACTCAAAGGGGGCGAGCCAGGGATTAATCAACCTGACAAAGCCAAAGTTGAGGAGGATAAAGATGTACACCATAAGGTAACTGAGGAAGCTCATCCGCCTACAAACGATGATCTTCCTCAAGCTTGGAAGTCTTCCAAAGACCATCCAATTGACAACATTCTCGGAGACATCACAAAGGGTGTAACAACTCGATCGAAGCTAAGTAATTTCTGTTATCACTTCGCGCTCGTTTCACAAATGGAACCTAAAAACCCTAAAGAGGCCTTACTCGATGAAAAATGGTTTTTGTCAATGCAAAATGAACTTAATCAGTTCACGAGAAATGAGGTATGGGACCTTGTCCCTCCTCCGCGAGGACATCGAGTAATTGGCACCCGATGGGTGTTTAGAAATAAGTTGGACAAAAACGGAGTAATAACTCGTAACAAGGCGCGTTTAGTCGCGCAAGGGTATAACCAAGAGGAAGGCATCGACTATGAGGAAACTTATGTGCCGGTTTCCCGACTAGAGGCTATACGCCTTTTGCTTGCTTTCGCTTGTGCGAAGGATTTTAAGTTATTTCAAATGGACGTTAAGAGTGTGTTCCTTAACGGGTACATAAATGAAGAAGCCTATGTTGCGCAACCTCCTGGTTTTGAATCTCATGAGTATCCTGATCATGTCTACAAACTGAAAAGGGCTTTATATGGTCTCAAACAAGCTCCTAGAGCTTGGTATGAGCGACTAAGTAAATTCTTACTTGATCAAGGATACTCAAGAGGAAAGGTTGACACTACTCTCTTCATTAAACGTCAATGAAAGCACTTAATTCTTGTACAAATTTATGTTGACGATATCATATTTGGATCTACTAACATGAATCTCGTGACAGAGTTTTCTGACCTTATGCAGGGTGAATTCGAGATGAGTATGATGGGTGAACTCACATTCTTTCTCGGTTTGCAAATCAAGCAACTGAAAGAAGGAACATTCGTGAGCCAGACAAAGTATTGTTTGGAGCTTCTCAAGAGATTTGACATGGCAAATTCGAAGGTCATTGACACTCCTACGCCAACATGTGTAAACCTGAGTAAAGATGAAAGCGGTAAGGACGTTGAGGTAAAAAGGTATAGAGGTATGATTGGCTCTCTTCTCTATCTTACTGCTTCTCGTCCCGACATTATGTTTAGAGTGTGTATGTGCGCAAGATACCAATCATGTCCTAAGGAATCCCATCTAAAATCTGTCAAACGTATACTTCGATACCTATCTGGTACTCCGAAGTATGGACTATGGTATTCCAAAGGTAATGATTGCTCATTGGTAGGTTTCTCCGATTCCGATTTTGCCGGTTGCAAATCGGATAGGAAAAGCACCAGCGGTACTTGTCACTTATTTTCAAACGCCTTGGTCAGTTGGCATAGCAAGAAACAAGTGTCTGTTGCTTTGTCAACCGCCAAAGCAGAATACATAACCGTCGATAGTTGTTGCGCGCAAGTCCTATGGCTTAAGCAGCAACTATTGGATTTCAATTTAAAACTAGAACGTGTTCCCATATTTTGTGACAATACAAGTGTTATTAATCTCACCAAAAATCCTGTGTTACATTCTCGTACCAAACATATCGAAATTCGACACCATTTTCTGAGGGATCATGTAGAGAAAGGTGACGTTGTCTTTGAACACGTTGACACCAAAAATCAACTAGCGGACATTTTCACAAAGCCGCTAGCCACTGAACCTTTCTTTCATATCCGTCGAGAACTTGGCATTCTCGACATTCAGATCGGGTATAATGATTACTAGTTGCGCATTACTCTGTTTACAACTATATTCTTGTACTTCTGACAAGTTAAGTTTTGTTGCAAGCACAAGTATGTTGTTATCAAGTGTTGTCGGTATAGAGGTGATGTTGTTCCTTTCTCTCTCTCTCTCTCTCTCTCTCTCTCTCTCTCTCTCTCTCTCTCTCTCTCTCTCTCTCTCTCTCTCTCTCTCTCTCTCTAAATATTCATGATTTAAACCAGTATATCGTTTGACTATCATGGTATTTATATATATATATATATATATATATATATATATATATATATATATATATATATATATATATATATATATATATATATATATATATATATATATATATATATATATATATATATATATATATATATATATATATGACATTTGCTACAAGTACTATGTGTTTTGGATGCAAATTATGTTGTGAAATTGTAAGTAGGCATCAAATGTGGCATTATATATGACATAAAGTGAAAATATGCATTTTTGCTCACTATGAGTCAACCAAAACTGGGCAGCGGTCGACGCATGCTGTACACTTTTAAAATTGTCAAAAATCACACAGTATACGTCGATGCATGCAGTGGTACGGTCGACGGCTCGCGTAAAAACCCGGATTTTTTTCATTTGAAAACCGTTCCATCTTCCTACACTCTACATTAAATATGCAGTAAACATTAACTGTGCTTTGAAATTGCATTTTCTTGTAACTTGCATCTAGTCATTCCTAGTGTCCCCTTGTCTCCTCCTTCTTACCAAAACCCTAAATCTCCTTCTATAAAAGGGTTAACCCTCATCTCCTGCAAACTCATCTTCAACTATCCTCTCAAAAGTCATTGCATTCAAACCTCTACCAAATCTCCAAAATCATCATCCATGGCTTCTATAGTCCGCAAAAATACCAGAAAAAGAGCAAGGGCTTCAACATCCGCTTTGCTACCCATTGCTGCTATTTCTCTAGTTCCACCACCTGCTGTTGACATCTTCAACAAAGACATTGGTAAGAGAGCATTTGTTCCGCAGCATGCATTCTACAAAGCAACAGCGAAGCGCATGCATCTCACTCAAATCATGTCTCTGCTGGAGTTTCAAGGGTTTGTAAACTTTCTGGAGTGCAACACAAAATACAGTGAAGATTTAGTCTGTGTGTTCTACACTTGCTTGCGTGATAAGTTTCAAGGTCAAAATTTCCACACCTGTCGGAAATAAACAGGTAAACGTGAATTCTGAAGTCTGGAATAAGTATTTTGATTTGACTGTGGCTGCTGATGCACAACCTCCTCATGAGGTAACAGACTCTCGCACTGTACCAGGATATGAGTTTAAGAGTGCCCAAAATGATATGCTCAAAAGGCCCTATTCGGATCATATTGTCAATAGTGATGCCTTTCCCAGAACTGTTACGGCAGGTAAACTCCAAACAGGGGAGCGCATCCTTCAATGGATTGTGGCTCGCATCCTGCGACCGAAGAAAGGTGTCATGTCCCGAGTAGAACAGGCTGCAGTGCATCTTATTTACATTTTGAAAAATAGGATCAAAATCAACTGGCCTTATTATATCGCAAGCAGAATTTTTGCTCTGAGAGATTCAGGCAGAGGAACTGCTCTTGCTTATGGGTCCTTTATTTTGGAGGTTCTCACCACGACAAATGTCGTGTATCCATCATTTCCATGTGTTTCAGTATCTTCCGACAAGGAATTCAGCACTAAAACATTTGCTATGATGGGCTACTTTTGGTGTGATGAACAACAATCCTACAGGTTTGTTCGCAGAGCAAATATTCCTCGGGTTGCTAACGACTCTGATGAAAGTTCTGAACAGTGTCATACCCTAAATTTGTCCTACCGATTTTCAAATATTTTCGTTTTTTATTATTCCTTTATGTTTTATATTGCCCGCTTATTTTCTCGTTATTTAGACACATGTCCGCTTGCCATCAATTGATTTTTTCAAATTTATTCTTTTTGACCAATTAAAGCGTGACACGTGGCCTAAAGGTTTTTGTGAATATTATTTTCATTCCAATTTCCTAACCTTTTTCTTTTTTTAATATTTTTAATAATAATAAATATTTTGTATATATATTTGTTTTGTTTGATAATAATACTAAATAGCAATTAATATTGTCTTTATTAACTATTTTGTATTTTTGTATATTTTTGTTTTTTATATATATTGTTAATATTTAATTATTTTGTTAATATTTACTTTTTAATTATTCATGTTAAATAATATTGCAATCATTAGATTATATTATTAGTATTGGTTTATTATTAACTAATTAATTATTGGCTGGAAAAAAAAAAAGAAGAAAAAAGAAAATGGATAGAGAGTAGAGAGGCCCACGTTTTGGCCCACTGAAATTTGAAAGAAGGAATGATTAGGGCCATTCAGATTTATAAAAAGGGAGAATAGGAACCCTAATTGGAGGGGAGACTGTTCACCGAAAACCCTAAGCTACTGTTCACGGCCGCCCCCAAATTCACTAAAAAACCTAATTTTCGGATCACTATTCATGACCCCTTCCCCAGAAAAATCCAAAACGGCGCCGCTTGAAACCCCAAACCCTAATCATCTTCTCCAACCTCAGCCTCTGTTTCACCTTCATATTCAAATAACCATTTCAAATTGCTACTAATTCCCTACGCACATCAGCTCACAGTTACTCGATTCAACAAAGTTGCCTCTTCAATTTGATTCTGCAGCTTTCGGACTCGTGAATCTTGTTGCGACATTGCAAGCAATTGAAACCATCAGCACATTTCGAAGACCCCTCACCTCCCTCGTCAACCTTTGAAATCCCTTCGTCATCTTTCTTCTCACTATAAAGCCGCCACCATCGTTGTCTTCAACTCACCTCTAATCACACTCTGTCAATCGCCATTATTTTCAGCAAGCACCTTCTGTTCATGCCACTAGCCTTCGTCGGAGATAGGTACTACGTCAAGAACAAATTCACGGTAGCCTTCCATGACTCAAAATCACAAAAAGGTCGCATCCCGCAATGAACTCAAGCAACAACGACGTCTACGGTGATGGCTCACGGCTCCAGTAGCAACAAACCCTTGTACCTCCTCTATGAATCCAGAAAACACCAAAATCATACACTAATTTGGAAAAGTTTCGGTATCGCAAAGTAAACATAGAGGTTCGAGGATAAGGGTATATCGTTCATCATTAAGCCAGTTTTAGAAGCGAAAATATAATAGGAGGTTTTGTGGTAATGGTTCAAGCAACTCTTTTCCGGTTTTGTTCTGCTAGCTCTGATTCCGATTTCATTTCGAGCCTGATGTTCCTTGTATAGTGTAGCTAATATGAATTGTTTGTTTACCGTGTTGATGAATTGGTCTTGTGAAACATATGGTATCATATATTTTATTGGTTTGATTGTCGGTTTTGTTTCGAATATCAGGATTGCCCTGTTATTTCCTGTGTAATTTAATCTGACAAATTTGTTTGCTGTTATTTTTAGGCTGGTACAGATACTAATGGATTCATGTGTTAAAAGTCCAAACCAGGTTTTATGAACAACATGTAGGCTGGTTATGCACTTGAAACAACTAGCTCATCATCTTCAACAGCAGTAGAGGCTGATTCAAACGTTTTCTTCCATTTCTTTTAAGCATTGATTTAGTGATTTCTGTTTGTTTTTGCTCGTATGCGGTACTGGTATAATCTGCTATTAACATTCTCCCATGTTGTATAAGTCAAGTGGATAGTCTGTTTTTGCATTTGAATTGTAGCAGGGTACTCCTACGGATGGTAGACGCCGATTTGCTCCTCAACATGATCTATTGCTAATCTCGTGTGCCGGTTTTTCGAAGTATATTTAAGAGTTGAGCCAGACGCCGCTACAACCGTGACAAAACAGAGTAATACACTCGAGACGTTAACAAATGCGATCCACCTTGACGATGTTACATGGTCTAGATCTTCATCAACAACAGAGCAGTTTGTAGCAGCAAACACCCATGTCTCAATCGAGACTAACCTCTCTTCATTGCCAACGTTGCTGAGTTGCGACAACTCCGGCAACGACTCTGTAAAGCATCAGGTTGGGCCAATCCCGTTTGTTTAAGTTATAACTAAGTTCAATCTGCAGGTTATTGGTGTTTCTGTTGGTTTGTTCTTGTTTTAACAGAGTTTTGATGCTGTTATTGAGTATTTGTGTGATAGCGCAGTCTTGTAGACATTCCGGTTAATTTCTTAATGATAATATTTTTGTGTTACTGCATTGCATTGGTTTAGATATTGTTGGATTGGTTGTTGTGATATGCATACTGGTTTGTTGTTGGTTGTTATTAGATTGAATACAAGGTATCCTGTTGGTTCTTGGGTTCACCGTTTTTAAAACGTTTGATTTCGAGTTTCTAATGAGCTGAGAGTACGTTGGATCTTTTGGGGCAGATTTCTGCGGTTTCAATTTTCAAATGTTTCTTTTTTAATCCTGCAGAATTATTTTCGCAGCTGTTAGTTGTTCGGTATAGTTATCTTCGGTTAAATACGCATATTTGGATTTCATCAAGCGTATTTGGATCTCATCGTTATATAACAGTTCACTTCTTTGTGTATTTATTTTCATTTGTCGGTTGCTAGTTCATTGATGTGTATGGCTATTAATGGGATCTATATGTTTACATCGTTTGAATCAATTTTGAGGGTGTATTTTATATGCTAAACTTGGCCACGGTTTTTGCGGAATTGCCTATGGATAAGGTGCCGCTACGTTGTTTGTTTGTCAACCATCACTACATATTATAGCCTTTCGTTGAAGATGAATAATAATGGCATTGGAGAATCTAGCTGATAAAAAAGACATTCTGCTGCATTAATTTTTCGTAATCATTTTTAATTTAACTAATATTTTTTCTTTGATGTGTGCAGATTAATTAGTTTAAGCATAGGGGTTGATATGTTGGTAGTCATTTGATTGATTTCTAGATTTATGTATAAAAATGTGAATAATGAATAATTAAACTTAATTATTGTTTGTTTTTATATTAACCTTATCAAGTTGGATATTGTTTTTGGAAATAATAAACTCTCGATTTATCGAGTCCTTTTCCACCCATGTAAGTCGAGTGTTTTCAAAGCCTCACCATCGACCTTCGATCACCTTACACAACATTTTAAAGCTTAATCCTGGGCTTCCTTACAGTAACACCTATTTGATCAATTATTTCTAATTGGTCACTTAGAAGACTAGCCCACTTTACTAGTGCACACGCTTAAAATTTAAATTCAAAATCTCAACTCACCTTGAGTATTTTTCAAAGCAAATTAAATCTTTGAAGTCTAGCACTTCTTGGATTTTTGGACGAACATTATGGAGGTGTACACCTTAAATAATATGTCGTTCGACTTTTCATTTTAGTACACTATTTAGAATAAAGAAATATCATAGGAATCTAGCATTCCGTGTGATATATTTGTTGTTCATCCAAACATTTTTCGAATGAAAAATGTGTTGTTAGGATCTAGCGTCCAAATGATACCCCGATTAATTGATTGTGAGGCCTACGTCTCATTTACCAAATAATCGTCATTTACTAAATAATTGTCCTTTTCAAATCCAATCTCGTACTCTCGCCTTATGCCACAAACTCTTCGCAAACCCTCATTTCACTTCAAGTCATTTTCAAAACACTTTCCTCAATTCAAACTCCGAAAGAAGGAGATTCTTGGAATCTAGCATTCCTTGAATCTTCGAGTGAATAATTCTCGAGGCACGCCCTTTGAGTTGTTATTCACTCAACCTTTCGACTTTTTCAAACTCAATCGTTTTCCAACGTTCTCCTAAGTCGAATGCTCGTAGGCATTCGCAACCCACATTTCGTACACGCATTCACAACTCCTCGTGGTTTTGATATTGGAAGCACCCTTAGGGACCGATATCATTTCTCACAATCTAACCCTTGACACGTCGTCAAGTCGGTTCCATTTTCAAACAAATTCCTCGGCTCGTCGTCGAGCTACTTCAAAACAACTTCCTCTTTGCCTCACATTCCATTTTCGATCCAATCTTTTCACAAACATTTTTTTAAACTTACGAAAGAGGGATATTCTTAGAATCTAGCATTCTTTGAATATTCGAATGAGTAACTCTCGAGGAGCGCTCTTGAGTTGTTATTAGTTCATTCTTTCGATTTTAAAACATTCAATCCTTTATCTCCAACTCTTTTTAACCCAATTTCCGAAAGAATTGAGTTCTTGGGATCTTGCATTCCTTGAATTCTTGAGTGACAAGCTCTTGAGGCATGCCCTTGGGTTTCTTGTCAATCACTCTTTCGTTTCTCAATCCATTTCAAACTTCATATTTTCGTGGTTGTTACCACGAACTACGGCTGCTCTGATTCTTCATTCTCTTCTGAATGTAAGATACGTAGGCACAAGATTGCGATGATCTTGGCGAGCACACTTCTATCTTTCTCCATTATTTCGTCCATCCCCCATCCTTTCCCGTAGTCGAACTACGACACTCTGATTTCTCATTCTCGTCCGAATGAGCATACGTAGGCACAAGGGCCCCAATCCTTGGCGAGCACCCTATCCTCTAACCATCCTTTTCCCCCTTAGCGTCTTTAACCTTTTACCCTACCAATTCTACCTTTATAATCGAGAAGAAAAACAAATAAACCTAGACAACACTCTCCACAAAATACCTTAAGAGGTTCCCGTTGAGTACAACAGACGTGAGGGGTGCTAATACCTTCCCCTCGCGTAACCGACTCCCGAATCCGGAACATGGTTACGATAGGCCTGTTCCTATCCTTTCTCTTTAAGAGGTTTTCTCGATATTTTCCTCTCCCGTTCATTCGGGAAAAATAAAGTTCGGTGCCGACTCTGTCGAACCGCATTTCCGCGCCTTTCGCGTGAGGGTCGTTTCTCCGAAATGTCTCTGTGATTTTTCGAGGTGCGACAAACAGGAAGACGAAGAATAAGATGAACAAGTGAATGAAGAAGAAAATGAAGCGGAACAGGTACAAGAACCCGCATATGAGACGCATGACAACTATGAATCGCCGGACCAACATGAGGCTCCAAATACTGATTGGCTCCATCACACAGCTCCATCTGACGAACAAAAAGAAGGTTACACAAATCAGGGATGGGGTGAGTGGCAGTACACAGGCTGGACCACCCTGGGTAGATACTATGATCCGTACCATGGCTATCCTCAAGATCATCAACCTCCTCAGTATTCATCATCTCCTCCACCATCAGACAACTCTGAAATCCTTAACATGCTGCAGTTCATGCAGTTGGACCAACAGACCTTTATGAGAAGTCAAGATACGCGGATGGAACAGATCCGAGTTGAGATTCGTACCCAAAATGAACGGTTAAATTCATTTTCCACTAGGATGGATGCCCGCTTTGAAGCTCTCGTTGCATCCAGTGAGAGGCAAGACATGGAAATCACTGATAGCCTCCATCACCTAAATATGTCTGTGGAAGCATTTGTGGACTTTTCTGATCCCTACTGCAATCCAGATGTTGCATACAGGGGGAGGGGCCGGGACAGGGGTTATTAGTTGCATAATTGCATATTCTCATTGTCTATAATGTGTTATTTGTGTTATGGTTGTTGAAATATTAAGCCCATTTGGATGTTTTCATTTCTTTATCTATTCTCTCCATTACTCTTTCATTATCAATTTTATGTGTGAATTTTGGTAAATGACTAGTTATCACCTGCTGCATGTTTTGTTGTTAATTGACATTCTATCAATCTTTATATGCTCTATCTCTTTTTGATGTTGTCAAAGGGGGAGAAAAGCTAAGTAAGGCCAAGTAGATCACAACAGCTCTTCCACATAAAGTACAGGATTACAAAAGAAAGGGGGAGTGTATGCTACTACGTTAAAAATATTGCAATGTTGTTCTCACTAGCTTCGCGTAGGTTGTCATCATCAAAAAGGGGGAGTATGTGAGGTCAAGCAGTCACACAATATATATTCTCGAGTTTCGATGATGACAAAGTTCAACCTCGGATCAATAAGGAGCTGTCAATTTTGTCCAAAAGACAATTGCAATATTTTGCAATATTCAACATATCATATCCTTCCTTTATTTCTTTTAATTCATCATATAATAATTTACAAAACACGTGATAAATATTCAGTCGTGACAAAACGCACGAAGCAACAAATGATGATTTTTTGCAGGTTTTACAGCTCTGAGTCGACCATACCAGTCAGCGCACATCCAGTCAAGTTTCCCACTGGTCAGCGCACATCCAGTCAAGTTTTCCACTGGTCAGCGCATGGACACCATGAGTCGACCATCATTTGATGCATGAAGCCTTCACGATTCTCATGGGTCAGCGTGCGTCGACCTATGGTCGATGCATACTGTTGAGTTTTTAACATTGCTGAAATCTGCAGGTCATGCGTCGATGCATAGACCTGCTATGGTCGACCGTTTGCGCGGAAATGCTGTTTTTAATGATTCCCACTATTATTTGAAAAGATGTTATGTCTTTGGTTGGTCTGTTACTATATATACAAGTTCAAATTACTTATGTCAGACAACATTTGATAAAATTGATTCAAGTGTACAAAGAATAAGAAAGAGTGAAATAGGTGTCCAAGATTCATCATCTTTATCTTCAACATCTCACAACACATCAATTACACACAATCATTTTTGAAGTGCCTTGTGAGTGATTAAAGGTGATAAGGTTCGAAGCCGAGATTGGGTAATCTGGTTCGGGTTGAAGCTTGCGTCAGGTTCTTTCTTGAATAAAACCTTTAGGGTTTTGTCCTCCAAGATTGGTTGGATTTTTGGGGGTTTTTGGACGAGATTCTTCATCAAGGGTCAGCTGAGCGAAGGTGATTATGAAGAGGAAGTCTTCATCAATCTAGTAGCGGATTCAGTGATATTGAAGGGAAGATCTCGGGTTCGATTCATTGTAGTTGAGATCAGCCGGGCCGAAGGTTTGAAGAACTGATGGTTATTCAATAAAGGGGCTGGAATTGGAGGTCTATCAACAATGATCGGAGGACTTGATTCATCTTGAATCAAGGGGCAAGGAGTGGAAGCAACATTCAACGTCTTAAGAATTCTGTTGTAAATTTGTTGTTCAATCCTTATATAAACTGTTACATTCAACAGGTGATATCTATTAAATCAATCTCAATTCTAGTTTTAGAATTGAGGGCAGACGTACCCCAAAGCGAGGACGACGGGGGAACTGCCTCACCAAATCTTTGTCTTCTCTATTTTTTCAGCATTTTCGTTTTAGCTTAAAAATAAGTGATTTTCGTATAAGCACTATTGTCAAACTGTGATATCAATTGAGTAAGAGGTTGAAACTCTGTTTTTGAATCAAAAGTACAATAAGACATTGTACTAGGCTAGTTGGAATCACTTACTCAACATAAATTTCACTTGGAGTGTTTTTGCACACCAAGTGTTCGACAGTTTGCCTGAACCAAAATTATCTTATTTGTGTATCTAGTTTTGGTTTGCTCTTTAAATCACTGGAACTAGGAATCCTAACAAGTGAATTAGATCATTGATAAGTGTGACTAGTGTTGTGATTCTTTTTCCATATTGTCATTAATCCATAGGCTTAACGCCTATCCGGTTTTCCAATAACCGTTCGTTCTAGACTATATTTTCCTCGGCCGCTTCCGCACTTAAAACAAATTTTCAAAACCAATTTTTAATTGGTAGCGCCGACCTAATTTTTAATTGGGATCTATTCAACCCCCCCCCCCTTCTAGATCCGTGCCATAGTCTAACAAGGTTGAGATTTTTCAGTTGATTGTTGGGGCCTTTCTTTGTCAATACTAGCTTCTACGAAATTGTCGTCCATGTTGTCGCACCTCGAAAAATCTCGCAGAGATAATTCGGAAACACGACCCTTGCGCGAAAGGCGCATAAATGCGATTCGACAGGGTCGCCACCGAACTTTATTTATCCCGAATAAACGGGAAAGGAAAATATCGAGAAAACCTTTTAAAACGAAAGGATAGGAACAAGGTCGTCGCAACCGATGTTTCGGGTTCAGGATTCGGTTACGCGAGGGGAAGTTATTAGCACCCCTCACGTCCGTTGTACTCAATGAGAACCTCTTAGGGTAATTAGCGCTGGTCATTATCTAAGCTTGCTTGTTTTCTTCTCAATGATAAATGAGAATCGGTAAGATAAAAGGATAGAGATGCTAAGGGGGAAATGGGTGGTTATAGAATAGGGTGCTCACCAAGAATTGGGGCCCTTGTGCCTACGTATGCTCATTCAGACGAGAATGAGAAATCAGAGCGTCGTAATTTGACTACGGGAAAGGTTAGGGGGGAAACGGAAAATCAAAGGATTGTAACTCGCCAAGATCATCGCAATCTTGTGCCTACGTATCTTACATTCAAGAGTGAATGAAGAATCCGAACGTCTGTAGTTCATGGTAATGACCATGAAAAGATGAAGGGTTGAACTGTCTTGAAGTTTGGTTATAAAACGAAAGATTGACTGACAAACAACCTAAGGAGCGTGCCTCAAGAGCTGTCACTCAAGAATCTAAGGATTACGAGATTCCAAGAACTCATTTCTTTCGGGAGTTGATTTAATAGGGTTGAAGAGAAGATTTGAACATTTTGAATTCGAAAGAGTGAATGAATAACAACTCAAGGGGTGTGCCTCGAGAGTTAATCATTCGAAGATTCAAGGAATGCTAGACTTCAAGAATCTCCTTCTTTCATAAGTTTGATTACAAAAATGTTTGAATAAGAATTAGGTATTTTAAGACGAAAGAGTGAATGAACGATAACCCAAAGCGTGCGCCTCAAGAGCCATTCATTCAAAGATTCAATGAATGCTTGATTCAAAGAATCTTCTTCTTTCGTTATTTGTTTAAGAACATTGTTAATAAAAGATTAAATCAAATACGTTGTGAAAAGAGGCGGACTGCGAGGCAAAAGGCACTCGACTTACAGCTTGGTTTAAAAATACCACTTGATGTTGGATCAAGGGTTTGACCTATATTTGTGTGCAAAGCGTTTTGGAAAGAGGGTTGGTTTGAAAATGGAACCGGCTTGACAACGAATCAAGGGTTAAGTTGTGAGAAACGATACTAGTCCCTGATGGTTCCCCCAATATCGAAACCACGATGAAGTATGAGAGTGTGTATGGTAGGTTGATGGCGAATGTGTATGAGCACTCGACTTACATAGGGTGTTTGAAAATGGCTTGATGACGAATCGAGAATTAGTTTGAAAACGGTTTTAATCTACGCTAGTCCCTTGGGTGCTCCTAGAAGATAAACCATAATCAAAGAAACACGAATGCGTACATCGAAATGGGAGAGGGGTACATGTGAGTTACACGGGATTGTACGAAATAAAAGGTCTCGTTGTAAGGTAGCCCAAGAGAAAGTTGTGTGTGCGACGTGTCCTAAACTATGCCTTGAGCAAAAGCCGGACAAAACTCCAAGCTAAGGTTTCTGACAAAGTCCAATAGTCCGTTGCTCGGACAAATAACCAACAGTCCACCAATTTAGGCTCTTAGGTTTTGATAATTGATTACGTGTTTTCGAATAGAATATGAATAAGATGAATATGAGTATGACAATATGAATATGAACAATTATGAATAATATGGCAAGATATATATAAATATAGTCAAGATAATATTCACAATAATATAATCAAGATAATATTAACAAGTATATGAACAAGATAATATAATCGAGATATAATGACTGAAATTAAAACAGTTGTATATTTGACTGAAAATAAAGCGATTGTATATTGACGGAAAGTAAAATTAGTGGTTAGTCGATTTGTGATTGAATCCGGATGAAATGTAGCACAAAACCGTTGTAGCTCGACTTATGATTGAAAGTCAAACTATAGGAGGTCGCGTAAATTGATATCCATGCTAAAAAAACAAGATAGAGAAATGATATTGAGGACCATTCTCCAATTTAATCGTGTCGCACAGACCAAAAAGTAAATGATCTCGTCTTAATCGTAAACTTGTGTTGATTAATTGAAGGTAACCTATCATGATCCCAAAGTATAGAAAGTGATCTCGATGGTCACTCACTACAGATTTTACATAATGAAGGTTAACAACCTCACCTAATCAACATTCACGATTCTTAGACTTCATGGACCGAAAAATGACATTGAAGATGAAAAGACAAAGGTAAATCAAAAGTGGAGTGAGATAAGTTAGAAAAATAAGGTGGTCTAATCTTAATCATGGATTTTCATCGATAAATCGACAATCCACGACTCTTAGATATTTATCGACCAACAATAAAAAAAATTGAAAATGGAAAAAATAACCAACATGTAAATCATAAGAAAAATACTGAAATATTAATAAATATTACTTTTAAAATTTTTTTAAAAACAAACAAAGATATTAAAACATAAATAAATAAAAAACCTAAAAAAAGAGAAAAAGGGTGTATGATTTTGCTGAGGGGTGTGAACAACCAAATCCAACTCGGGCTCAAAGCCCATTAACCTAAGATCATGGTCAGCAAAATAATATAGCAATTGTTTTATTATTATTAATATTTTTAAAAATAAAATAAAAATTTAAAAATAGGGTAACCTAATGCGCTCAAGCATTTAAGTGAAGCCATGTATACGGTTTGACAAAACATTGAAACGACTCAAAAACAATGCTCAGAAACCTAATAGCTTCGTCATCGCGTTACGACAAATGCCTCAAGAAAAAGCAATTCATCCCCAACCTCCTCTTCGCGAAGAGATTGATCAGGAGTGCCCCAAATCCCAAACTCAAGTGCATACGGTTCCACTTCGAACTCTCTATTCGTCTCCTCAAATTCTTTGGTTCGGTTTCACTCTTCCTCTTCTTTTTTCTTATTTGGTTTGGGTCTGAGGTTTGGGGCAGAGAAATTGAAGGAGAGGTTGGGTTGAAGAAAGGTGGATAGTTCGTGTGAAGTTTCTGGTTGAGGATGTCGAAGGAAGAAGATTTTAGATTGAGATTGGAGAAATATTTTCACGGGATCTTCTGGTTCGGCGAAAAGGCCCCCTGAATGAATAGAGGTGCATGTCTATTTGTAGTATGAAAATGAGGGTTCGAATTACGAATTCCTCCCGTTTTGTGTAGTTTTCATGCGTTTTGTAAATAAGGAGGATTAGTCGTACAGGTTGCCATTTGGAATATTAGAATCGTTTTTCACATATCCTTCTGATGACGTATTGTTACATGAAAAATATGGGGTCCATCATGCTGCAATAGCTTTGTGCGAAGACTCATGAACTTAATCTTGGTAGCCTTGGGGAATTTGCAATTTTGCAACTCGTAGTTATCGCTCATGACATGAAGGCCGCAAGTGGACCTGCTGGGCGTATACTGCGTATCATGTTGGTTTTGGTGTGGGTATTATGAATGTTTATCTGTTTCGTTGGCCTGGTGTAATGGCTACTTGTTATTGTTTATGGCTTTAATCTTTCAAGTAGAATGGCTTTGTGTGGCATTTTTGTATTTTTTTCTGTTTGGAAATTAGTTCATTGTGTACATTGATTCAATGTATAAATCATGTTGTAATTCTTGTGATTTGGCAAGCCGGAGAATTTGGTTTGGAAAACTCAATGGTATGGACTACGCGTTCTTGTTAGAAATTTAGAGCTTGATTTTTGGAAGATTATTTTTTTTTGGCTGAAGTTTTATAAATGGGCTGAGTTTGGAAATGTAGTGGGCTTTATTGCAAATTGTAAAAAAAATTGTAAGTTTGATGCACTTTGACATTTTGCAAAAGTTGAATTTTGAATCATGGCTCATAAAAAAAAAGGCCTTTTCCTTTTTTGACTTTTGATGAATTGAATTTGGATGTGATTTTCTTTGTAGAAAAAGGTAATAAAATGGTAATGAATTTACATGAACTATAGAGAATGAATGGGCTTACACTTTATTTGTAGGAAATGAATGACGGAAGTGGGTGAATTTGGATATAGATTTAGAAAAAAAAACAAGTTGGAATTGACTATGGTTTAGAAAAATGAATTCTCAATTCCAACACTATACTTGAATTAGATTCACGAATGCACTAAGCACCAAATCCTAACAACCTTTGAATTCACTTTGAGAAAATGAATCATGAAATATTCTGAATCTTCAAACGCCTTAGAACCCGAACCTTGATATTTGAATAATGATAAACCCAACACTTCACTGTGAACCAAATTCTTAATGCCTTGAAATCAACAGGTGATGATTTGGTATGAACTGCATTACAAATGCACCAAAACCCTGACTGCAAAATGCACTGATCTCTTGATGATCCCCACTTGATCTTTGCACAAACTTGAAAAAAAAAGTAGAAGGGACATATTTTTTTTTGGATTTTTGGATAATTGGTGGGTAGATGTACAGATGAAGGTGATATACAGGTAGGACAAATTTGGGGTATGTAAGAGATACTTTGCTAGTGGATTGGTGAGAGGTGTTATCTTCAACTTCTACAGACTTGTTGATTTCGTCCGTAGCAGCTGCAGTAGAGAAGGTTGTTGTGTTGGCGAGCTGTTGGTCGGTGCAAGCTTAGCAGTCGAAGCCGTTGTAGGTTGAGTTACTGGCTTGCCTTGTAGATGAGGTACTTTGTCAGTATTTAAAAAAAATAAGCATGATAAAATTTGAAAGTACCTTTAAGGTTTCTCCATCAGGACTGGAGTTGGCACTCTCATTCGACGCCAATTTCCTAGCTGCTGGGGTAACCTTCACAACTTAGCCAGTAAGGGCTTTTTTCCTTGTTTGATATTAGGAGCAGGAGCCACTATGGGACTGGATGGAATTTTCTTTATTCTAGCACCTATGTTTTTTTTCTTGTATGAAGGAGGTTCTGGAGAAGATTCTTTTATATCAATGGGTTCAGTGGTTACGACGACAGTTGCACCTTTTGTAACAGTGTCATCGACTTGCGTAGCAAAGATATATGAAGATAGTAGATAAGTAGAAGGCATAAGTAGCGAAACATCAAAGGAGTTTGTGTTTGAAACACATACTTAGGCAGGTTTAGTTGAGGTCCCCTCGACCTCAGTCTAGTTGAGTCTTACTTCGGCTATAACAGCTTCCTTCATCATCTTTTTGTGCTTGACAGCTGAGGTCAAAAAATGAACAACGACAAACAAAAAGTTAAATAATGGAAAGTAGGAAATGAAGAAGATTTGAGAGAGATCTTTTTGCTTTCCTCACCCTCATGTATGGGAGTTGCGACACTGACATTGTTTATGTTAACATGAAGGTTGTAACACCCTTCTAAACCCCGCGAAATATGCATAAATAATCAGAGTAATTTATCATGCATCTCACAAAAGGGTGTCACATATAATTTCAAAACATCACACATATAGTCATGCTCATTAACACTTAAAATAATTTCATGCTTTTCATATACTTTCACTTAGCATGTAGCAACAAAATTACTTCAATCATAATAAACATAATAAAAGTCTCATGATCAACTCATTATAAATCATCACTTTGGCATAAGAACCAATACTCTACAGAATTCAAATAACAATAACAACATAAAGTTGAGTACATAAAGTATCTCTCAAAACATAAAATTGAAACATCCCCGTGTTACATGATCAGAGTACGACTCGACCCAAACTAAATAAAGAGACTAAAACAAGCTACTCCAACGACTACCTTGTACTAGAAGCAACTCTACTCTTCGGTACCTGAGCGATGTCGTACAAACATCATTCGACAGAAAGGTGAGAATTCACATAATTATCGAAATTATAAGATAATATATAATAATATCATACAAGCATAACATAATGATTCTCACACTACAAAAAGCTTCATCAACATCTTATCACTCAAGTAGTCATACTATTCACAAATACATATTCACAATTCCATAATTTCACCAATTCATCAATTTCACATATTGCACATATTCTCATATCACAAACATATACACAATGCAACTCAAAGCAAGACTCAAATGCAACTCAAAGCAAGACTCAAATGCAACTCATGCATGTGGTATCAAATATTTGTTAACATTTTTTGGTTTTTACATTAAACCGGGTCCGTTCCCTAAACCAATAACACACAAAAAAACCCATTCCCTAAGCTTTCAAACCCTGCTATAGGGTTGAAACAAGTCATTAACTCCCACGAAACTAACAAGCATTGCCTCTTGACACAATAATGCGTGTGCAAATTCGACAATCATATGCAATTAAGACCGTACTAAAATCTTAATATTCATGCATATCTTCAATAATTCATCACACTTGAATTACCACACATTTCCATATACACAAGTATCAACTTAATTCAACCTCAATTCACAAAACACATATCACAAATTAAACATAGAATAATTAATCCATCATTTATAATTAAAAATTCAATATTCAAATAAATATCCACTACTCAATAAATATTCAACATTCAACAACTATTCAATATTCAATAAATAATCAATATTTTAATAAATAATCAATTTTTTAATAAATGATCAATATTTTAATAATGTGCAAGAAATATTCAATATTAAATAAATCTTCAATATTTTAAATAATATTTAGTATTTAATAAGTATTTCATATTTTAAATAAATATTCTATATTTAATAAGGTTCAATATTTAATAAAGTTTCATATTTAACTTGTATATTGCTACAATACAGGATATAAAAAAATGATCACACTTCATCTTCTAGTTATGCGCTACAGGACTTGATTTTGAAGAAAAGTCACAATTCATTTCTCCTTATTCTTGCGCTACAAGATAAAAATGGAAAAGGGTTTACATTGCATTTTTATTATCTCATGGTCTACAGTAGGTAATAAGAATTAAAGGAGTTACTGTTCATTCCTATTATTTTTCTTGTTTTGTGTCGCTACAACATCATGTTGACTAAAGAAAAAACACACATTTCATTTCCTATAGTCCTAAAGAATGGCACTACAATATAATAAGGGAAAAGAACATATCACAATTCCATCTACTTCCTTTTGTTCTGCTACATTAATGTACTAGGAGGTATCACTTGTTGTGGGCTACAGTAGGCATGGAAAGGAAGATTCATAATTTCACTCTTGTTTTGCGCTACAGGATTACTAGAAGTATGGACATTCACATTATTGTTTTTGTAATTTTTCCTTGCGCTACAATACAAATGAAAAGAAAAAAAAAAAACACCTTCATTCCTGTATTATTGTGTCACTACAGGATATAATATAGGAATTTGAATCATCTCCTTTTTTATATATCATGTCATCTCTCATATTTTTAATCTAACAGTTCAGAATTTATAATAAATAATTAAATAACAAAGACAAAAATAACAAAGACAAATTACTTATCTATTTCTCTCTCCTATTAAATGATTTTTTTATTTAATTATTCATTATAAATTCTGAACCGTTAGATTAAAAACATGAGAGATGCCATGATATATAAAAAAGAAGAGGATCCAAATCCATAATATAGGTATCACTACTAATAACAATATCATGCTGCATACATTTCAAACATAACATAAGAGTTAGTCACCTTCAACCTTTTAAAACACATGATAATTATGACAATGGTTTTTCAACTAACAATAAACACTAACTTAAATTAATAATAATCTAACTAATTTTCAATCTAATAAGCATCTAAATAATTTCAAACAAATTAATTTTCACATATTAAATATTATTATCAAAATCTAATAATTACCAAATCATAAAAATTTAGAGATTTCATCATAAATATATTTCTACCTATTATACACTATCAAACAATCCCAATAATCATATAAAAATCCACCCTTACCATGGTTTCTTGAATGTTCTCTTCTCCTCTTAGCCTCCTTTCCAACTTCTAACCTTATTCTATCTCTTTCTCTTATTTTATCATTCTCACAATTTTCTCATAATTTTTATTGGGCTTACTAACCCACTTTCTCACTTTCTATTCACACTCTCAATATAAGCTCATTTACTAATTCTACAAATTCTATATTTTATTCCACCAAATAAAATAAATAAAATAATTAAATTAAATTAAATAAATCAATTAATTCAAATAAATCAAATAAATCAATTATTTCAAATAATTCCAATAAATCAAATAGTTAATATAAATCAAAATGCATAAAATCATTCAATTAATTAATATAAATAAATAATTACTAAAATTGGGGTGTTACAACCCTCCCCCACTTAAAAGATTTTCTCCCTCGAAAATTATCTCAAACGAACAACTTAGGATAAGACTCCCTCATCTGGATCTCGAGCTCCCAAGTCACATTTCCACCAGCTGGTCCTCCCCAAGCTACTTTCACCAAAGCAATCTCTTTACCTCAAAGTTGTTTCAACTTTCAATCCTCTATCCGCATAGGTGATGTCTCCACAATCAGGTTATCTCTCACATGCACATCATCTACTTGGACTACATGAGATGGATCCGCAATGTATTTTCTGAACTGAAATACATGGAATACGCCATAGAGATTAGCAAGCGATGGAAGCAAAGCAACTCGATAGGCTACCTCCCATATTCTCTACAAAATCTTATAAGGACCAATAAAACGCGGTATCAACTTACGTGACTTCAACGCTCTACCAACACTAGTTATCGGAGTAACTCTAAGAAACACATGATCTCCCTCTTGAAACTAAAGTGCTTTCCTCCTCTTGTCATGATAACTCTTCTGACGACTCTGAGAAATCTTCATCTTCTCTTGGATCATCTTAATCTTATCAGTAGTCTGTTGGACTATCTCAGGTCCAACCACAACACTCTCTCCCAACTCATACCAACACAATGGCGTTCTACACCTCCTACCATACAGTGCCTCAAACAGTGCCATTCCAATGCTTGAATGAAAAATGTTGTTATAAGTAAATTCAATCAAAGGCAAGTAGTTATCCCAAGCTTTTCTCTTTTCCAACACACAAGCTCTCAAACGATCCTCAAGTGACTGAATCGTCCTCTTAGTCTGACCATCTGTCTATGGATGATAAGCAGAACTCAAACGCAACTTCGTACCGAAAGCACTTTGCAAACTCTCCTAAAATCTCGAAGTAAACCTCAAATATCTGTATGACACAATGCTAGACGGAATACCATGCAAACTGGCAATCCTATCAATGTAAAGCTTCACTAATTTCTCCAACGGGTAATCCATTCTCATTGGAATAAAGTGAGAAGATTTCGTCAATCTATCCATAATAACCCAAATAACTTTCCAATTACTCGGTGTTCTAGGTAAACTAGACATAAAACCCATCGATATGCTATCCCATTTCCACTCAGGAATAGATAACAGTTGCATCAAACCCGACGGTTTCTGATGTTCGATTTTCGACTTTCTGATAGGTCAAACAAGAATACACAAACTCTGCAATATCCTTCTTCATACAAGGCCACCAAAATAATTTCCTCAAATTCTGATACATCTTAGTAGCACTCGGATGAATACTCAATCCACTACGATGCCCTTACACAAGAATACTATTTTTCAACTCAACAATATCCAGAACACAAACTCTATCACAACATCTCATAATACCATTTTCATCAATCCTAAAATCACCACCGCGACCTTGATTGATCAAATTCAACCGATATACCAAATTCAAATCAGATTTCTGACCTTCTCGAATCTCATCAAGAATGCCACTAGTACGCTTCAAAAAACAAACTCAAAATTATCTTACAAACCAAACTCATATCTCAAAATTGCTCAATCATTTCCAACTCTCTTACCATCATCATCAAAATATGCAATGATTTCCTACTTAATGCATCAACTACCATGTTTGATTTACCTAGATGGTAATTCGAAACAAAATCATAATCTTTCAGAATTTCCAACCATATCCTCTGCCTCACATTCAATTCTTTCTAATCAAAGAGATACTCCAAACTCTTATGATCACTAAACACCTCAAATCTAGAACCAAACAAATAATGCCTCCAAAGCTTCAATACAAACACAACAGCAACCAACTCTAAGTCATGCGTCGGATAATTCCTTTCACGCACTTTAAGTTGCCTTGAAGAATAAGCTACAACTTGCTGATGTTGCATCAACAAACCTCCCAAACCTATCAACAAGGCATCACAATACAAAACAAATGGTTTTGCCGGATTCGGAAAAATTAAAACAGGAGCTGTCGTTAACCTTCTCTTAAGCTCTTGAAAACTTTCGTCACACTTTGCATCCTAAACAAAATCTTGACCCTTCCTAGTCAACTGCGCCAACGACAAGGATAACTTGGTAAATCCTTCAATGAATTTCCCATAATAACCTGCCAAACCAAGAAAACTTCTAATCTCAAAAATTGATTTCGGAGCTTCCCATTGCGATACATCTTTAACCTTCGACAGATCAACTGCAATACCTCTACTCGAAATCACATGGCCAAGTAAACTCACTTCTTTCAACCAAAACTCGCACTTAGAAAGTTTAGCATACAACTGCTTCTCTTTCAACACATATAACACAAGCCTCAGGTGCTCAATAAGATCCTCTTCACTCTTCGAATAGATCAAAATATCATCAATGAACACAACAACAAACTTGTCCAAATAAGGATGGAAAATCTTGTTCATGTACTCCTTAAATACACCTGGTGCATTAGTCACACCAAATGGCATCACAGAATACTCATAATGGCCATACCTCGTTCTAAAAGTAGTCTTCTAAATATCTTCAGCCTTCACACCAATCTGATGATACCTAGATCTCAAATCTATCTTACTGAACACACTTGCACCAACCAACCGATCCATCAAATCATCAATCCTTGGAAGTGGATACTTATTCTTAATAGTCACTTTGTTCATTTGTTTGTAATCCACACAAAGCCTCATAGAACCTTCTTTCTTCTTAACCAATAAAACTGGTGCACCCACGATGACACACTCAGGTGAATAAACCTCTTCTCAAGCAGATCTTCAAGTTGACTCTTCAACTCTTTCAATTCCGATGCGAACATATGATATGAAGTCATCGATACCGGACTAGTTCCAAGAACTAAGTTGATCGTAAACTCCACCTCACATTTCGAAGATAAATCAATTATCTCATCAGGAAAAACATCTGGAAAATCACAAAAAATTGGCAAGGACCAACTGCTACACTTTCACTAATACTCAAAGTTGCCATCAACATAAACATCTCGGAACCATCTTGCACTGACTCATTCACTTGCTTAGTAGACGTAAACAAGTCTCCTTCATTCTCAGGATCAAGAAAAATAACCGTCTTATCAAAATAGTTAATATAAACATAGTTGAATTCCAACCAATTCATCCCCAGAATAACATCAAGTTGATCTAAGTGAAGACACACTAAATCAACTCCAAAGTCTTTACCAAAAATACTCAACGGACAATTTAAACACACATATGGGGTAGTTACTGAACCCATAGCAGGAGTATCAATAATCATACCTCCACTCATAACAGACAACTCAAGATTTAATCTCTTAACAGAATCCAAAGCAATAAAAGAATGTGTAGCTCCAATATCAATTATAGCAACCAAAGGTATACTATTAATGAAGCATGTATCTCAGATTAATCGATCTTTACTAGTAGTCTCAGATCCTGATAGAGAAAACACCTTCCCTTTCGCTTGAGCCTTTTTCGGTTTGTCACATTTGGTACTAATGTGCCCTTGCTCACCACAGTTGTAGCAAGTCACATTTGCACCGCTTCTACACTCAAAAGCCTTGTGGTCTGGCTTGCCACACTTGAAACACTTCTGCTCAACACTTGTGCACTCAGGAGCACGATGTCCTTCAACGCAACACTGATCAATGCATATTTATGCACATTCTCCTATATTTTTACTTAGACATTTCTTTACTTTATTTTGATTATTTTTATGTTTTATTTTGTTTTTATATTTTATTTTGTTTTTGGCTTAATTTGATTTTCGCACTTTATTTTTCAGCTTTAGCAGTCTGCACGGAAACGATCATAACTGGAGTTCCGAGAATCCGTTTGAGGCGTTCTAAAAATCGCCGGAAAGCTAAGAGAGAGAGAGCTACGACTTTTGTGATGGAGTCGAAGTCAGATTCAGAGCACATTTTCCTAGAATATTCGTTGAAGTTGCAGCATTAGGATATTGTTTTAGTTTTGGGTCATGTTTTGGGCCTGGGTTATGTTTTTGACCCAGTTGGGTTATGAACCGAATTTGTTTTCTTTTTAGGGGAAAAATACTCGTGTTACTGTTGACCAAATTCACTATTCACGAAAAAAATATTGTGGAGCTTTTTACGAATCCTATGGAGAACTAATCACTCTGAGTCGGTCTACCGTAATTCGGGTTCCAACACTTGAGATTATTATAATATTATTATTTGTTTAATTCCGTTCAATGATTTTATACTCTTGTATGCTTAATTCAATTGTATGAAATATATTGATTTAATTTGGTTGATTGTATGATCCTAACATAGACACTTTTACGTTTGCTTAATTCGTTTTTGTGTTTGAATAATCATGTTTGCTTAATTCATGAAGCTTTTTACCGTTTGCTTAATTCGGACAATAGGATCATATATCTTGCAATCCTTATCGCGCTTGCCATTGAGCTTGTATCCAAATAGGAATGAACGCGTAAAATATTAGTATTATAACAATCGATGATAGTAGGAACCGAATCGGTAGATTGACTTATTTCATAATCACTTTTTCACAACAACTTATTTTAATAATCATTTTTTTTCTCTTAATCAAAACCGACCCCCCCATATTTCGTTACTGTTTTTGGTTATTCCTATAAGAATCCTTGCGATACGATTCGAGTCATTGTCGCTGTACTGCATTTTTATAAAAACACTCGTTTTGATCCGCGCGCGACAGCGGATCAAACACCTAAAACACTTCACCGGAGTAGAAGCTCATCCCCCACTTGAATTATTTCCATTACCAACTTTATGTTTCCCATTATCAGTAGGAGTCACATACAACTTCCCTATAAATTGACCTTTTCCTTCCTTATCATTCAAAATCTTATAGTGACTAGACCGAGCTCTACTATCTTCATAATAGATCCTACTCTTGTTCACCAACTCAGAAAATCTCCTAATCTCCTGATAACCAATGGCTTGCTTGATTTCAGGCCTCAAATCATTCACAAACTTAAGACACTTGGATCTCTCAGCATTAGCAGTGCTATAATGAGGACAAAACTTGATCAACTCCTCAAATCTTGCTGCATACTCGGCCACAGTTGAGTTACCCTGCCTCAGTTCAAGGAACTCAATTTCCTCTTTCCCACGCACATCTTTTGAAAAATACTTCTCCGGAAACGCTTCTCTGAAAACATCCCAAGTACCCTCAACTCCATCTACTTCAAATCTCTGACGAGTATTACCCTACCAGTCCTCAACTTCCTCTTCAAGCATATGAGTGCTAAATTGCACCCTCTGTGTGTAACACCCTTTTCTACCCCACAGTTATTACGACAAAATAACACAAATTTCAGAGTAAATTATTTAACTCAATAAAAATCACCTCAAAGGACGTACGTTTCTCATGTTACTCAAAATAAGTCAATGCTCCGTGTACAACAGGGTTTTCCCAAAATACATCAAACTACACAAAACAGCGGAACTCAAAAGGCATAATCAAGGTTTTTCTCATCCGGGAAGATAATCAAAATAAACTCAATAAACATAACTCAACTCAAAGACCCCCAACCCGATGTTACACTATCAGAGCAAGACCCTCTAAGTTGACCAAAGGCCAACAACTCAAAACTTCAAAAGTCCTCAACGGCATCCACGGCTAAACCTGGTATCTGCACGTTACCCACGTGGAGGTAACATTCAAACATGCAGGGTGAGTAAAACAATTCATAATAATCAATGGATAAAAGTCAACATATAAAACAGCGTCATAATCATATTCAACACATTCATACCCTTCAATAGGCCTCGAAGGCCTCAATATCATAATTTATACAGAAATGCTCATAAATGCAAATGCAACATAGACTCAATGCATGTGGTACCAATCATCACAACGCGATGGACACTAGGCCATCAACCCTCCATAGATCTCCATCAATAGGATCGATTCTAATAAAGAACTGGAGCGCATCAAAACACTTCACATCCACACAATGGGATTGAAGCCAAAGTAATCGAGGTCCTGAACCAAAGTCCGGATGCACATGAATGCATGATGCACACGTCACAAATTATCCTCAAAATAACATCATAAGTGCATCATCATTCATCATATTAATCATCATTAAACATCATAGCTCATTATCATAATCATCATCATACATCACATCGTCATAGCACATCATAATAATCATCATCACACATCATGTCATCATATAATTCCATCATAATAATCATCATCACACATCATAAAAATCATCATATAATCATGTACAAATCACATAGAGCTCATATTCATACTCATATTAACCCATCATGTTATCACATATTATCACATATTAATTCATAATATTATCCCATATTATCTCATATTAATTCATCAAATTATACTCGCGGTAATCCTCATACTATCACCTATGAATCACTTAAACTTCACAGTTCTACTGATGTTAATTCATCATATTATCACATATTATCACACTTACCCTCATGGTAATTCATCAGGAAAATTGCAGCATCAAAACATCAAGACATCACTAAACCAGAACATGATTCATTAATAGAACATATACACAATTGACTACTCAAACATAATTAGATATAAAAATATTGGGAAACCAATTCCCTTATCTATACTATGTTATATCCCTGTTCATTAGCTTTCCAACGCTTCGAACAGGGGCCAAAACGGACTTACGGATCAAAAGTTATGTCCAAAACGATTTCGACCGAAAACATGAACAATCGTGACGAACAGCAAAACGCTGTTACGCTCCAGAACCTAAATTAATCCAAAAGTCCACACGATTCACTTCTCCAATGCCCCCAAAATATCCCTAAATGATCCCTAAGGTCTTACGGCGATAAAGGCACAAAACCTACGGTTTACTAGGCCAATCCCGTAACATTTTCACGCCCTAAATCACAATTTCCCTACAATTACCCTGCAGGCATGAGTTACTCACTATCAAATATTTATATAGGGTTAAGCAAAGTTAAATCAGCTTTTTGGCCATGAAGGACTAGGTTTCCGTTTCCCCTAATAAATTCACGGTTAGATTTGCAGTTAAAGGTTTACGCCACGAAGGCCAAAGATCACTATTTCTCATATCTACCTTTAAAATCCCTACGGTTACAATCTTCATAATAGATTTAGGCCACGAAGGCCATAGATCACTTGTCCTCGTATCTTTCTAATCTTTCTTAACCCAAATAAATCCCCACGGTCAAAATCTCAATAATAAATTTAGGCTACGAAGGCTAAAATCCCTTTTTCTCATAAATCTCCATAAAACCCTCAAATCAACCATAATCACATCGAAATCTACACATGGAAAATCATGAAAAGCTATACTCCCCCATACCTTAATTGTCGATCAAAGCCTTCTCAAATGTCTCCAGGAATCCTCCGAAACTTTTGCCTCCAATCTCCCTCTTCAGAGCTCTGGCCTCCATTCTTTTAACGGTTTAACAAAATGAATCTTAATTCCTTAATAACTTTCTTTTTGTTAAACCTAGACTTGGGCCTCACAATTTGGGCTTTCCCCTTATTACCCTTACTAACTCCTCCAAATGCCCAAATTACCCTTCTTTCACTATTATTTATTTTAAATTAATAATAATATTAATAAATTAATATTATATACTATCAATTAAATAAATAACCCACAAATTGCATAATTCTCAATAATTCCACAAAACACCGAAAATCACCGGAAACACCCAAAATACGAATATTCTCAATTATATAAATTAATTAAAATATTCCAATAAAATTTGGGGTGTTACAACTCTCCTCCACTTAAAAGAATTTTCGCCCTAAAAAATTACCTCAAGAAAATAGAGTCGGATACGACTCCTTCATCTTATCTTCACGTTCCCAAGTCCAACTTCCTCCAGTTGGTCCTCCCTATAATACCTCCACTAAGGCAATCTCTTTACCTCGAAGTTGTTTCTCGTTCATCAATCCGAACTAGCAACGCTTCAACAATCAGATTATCCCTCACTTGTACACCATTCATCTGAATCAATGCGATGAATTTGAATGTACTTCCCCAACTGAGATACATGAAACACATCATGCAAATTTACAAACGACAGCGGTAAAACAGTCTAACATGCTACTTCTCCCACGCTTCCGCTACACCACTCTAATACAGACCAACAAAACACGGTGTGAGCTTTCGAGACATCAAAGCTCGGCCAACACCAGTTACCGACGTAACTCTCAAAACACATTATTTCCCCATTGAAATTCAAGTGCTTTCCTCTTCTTATCATGGTAACTCTTCTGACGACCCTGCGAAATATTCATCTTTTCCTTGGATCCTCTTGATCTTTTCAGTCGTCACTTACGCAATATCAGGTCCAAGTACAACATTCTTGCCTGACTCATATCAATACAAAGGAGTCCTACACCTCCTACCATACAAAGCCTCATACGATGCCATTCCGATACTAGAATGGTAATTATCATCGTAGGTAAACTCAACCAACGACAAATAACTATCCCCCAATCCACCTTAATCCCACACACAAGATTTCAACAAATCCCCTAAAGATTGGATAATTCTCTCTGTCTGTCCATCCGTCCGCGAATGATAGGCAGAGTTCAACTTCAACATGGTACCCAAAACGTCTGCAACTCTCCTAAAATCTCGATGTGAATCCCAAATTTCCATCTGATACAATATTTGACGATATCTCATACAACTTCACAAATTCCTCAATATACATCTCAACTAACTTCAACATAGAATGATTAATCCTCATTGGTATTAAATGAGCTGATCTAGTCAATCTATCCAAAATCACCCAAATTGAACCATATCCCTCTCACAGTCTTCGGCAAACCCGACACAAAATCCATGGAAATAATATCCCATTTCCACTCTAAAATATTCAACGGTTGCGTCAGACCCAACGGTCTCTGATGTTCAATCTTCGACCTCTGGAAAGTCTAACCAGCATATACAAACTCAACCATTTCTTTCTTCATCCCTGGCCACCAAAACAATTTCCACAAATCCGGGTACCTCTTCATAGCACCGGGATGGATACTCAGTCTACTTCAATGTCCTTCTTCAAGAATACTCTTATTCCACTCAACAATATCTGAAACACAAACTCTATCACAATGTCTCATGATACCATTCCCATTAATCCTAAAATCAGCTCTTCGACTTTAATTCATCAAATTCAACCGATCTACCAACTCAAATCAGATTTCTGACCTCCTCGAATATCATCAAGAATACCACTAGTAAGCTTCAACATACCAAGCTTAACTCCATATGAAGACTCTTCACAAACCAAACTCATATCACGAAATTGCTCAATCAGTTCTAACTCTATTACCATCATCATCGGTATATACAAAGATTTCCAAATCAATGCATCAGCTACCACGACTGCTTTACTCGGGTGGTAATTCAACCAAAAACTATGATCCTTCATAAGTCCCGATCATTCTCCCTTGCCTTATATTCAACTCTTCCTGATCAAAGAAATACTCCTAACTCTTATGATTACTAAACATCTCAAATATCGAACCAAACGAATAATGCCTCCAAAGCTTCGACACAAGCACAACAACAACCAACTCTAAATCATGCGTCCGATAATACCTCTTATCCATTTTAAGTTGCCTTAAAGCATAATATAAAATTGTTGATGTTGCCTTAACACACCTACCAATCCCATCAACGAAGCATCACACTATACAACAAGTGGTTCTGCCGAATTCGGAAAAATCAAAAGATGAGTTGCTATCAGCCTGCTCAAAAGCTCTTGAAACTTTCTTTACACTTTGCATCCAAAACAAAATCTTAAACCTTCCTAGTCCACTGCATCAATGGAAAAGATAACTTAGAAAAAAAATCCTTCAATGAATTCCAATGACAATCTGCCAACCCAAGAAAACTTCTAATCTCAAATACAGGTTTTTGGAGCTTCCCGTTGCTATACATCTTCAGCCTTCGTCATATCAACCACAAACTTTCCCAAATAAGTATTGGAAAACCTGTTCATACTCTACAAACCCACATGGTGCATTAGTCACGCCCAAATGGCACTACTAAATACTCATCATGTCCATACCTCGTTCCAAAAGCAGTCTTCTAAATATCTTCAGCCCCTACACGAATCTGATGATACCCAGTTCCCAAATCTATCTTACTGGACACACTTGCAACAACCAATTGATCCATCAAATCATCAATCCTTGGAAGTGAACACTTATTCTCGATAGTCACCTTGTTCACTTATCTATAATCCATCCAAAACCTCGCAGAACCTTCTCAAGAAAATCTTCAAGTTGCCTCTTCAACTCTTTCAATCCCAATACAGGCATACGATATGGAGACATCAATATCAGACTAGTTCCAAGAACTAAGCCGATCACAAACTCCACTTCACGTTCCGGTGGTAAATCACTTATCTTATTAGGAAAAACCTTCGGACAATTACAATTAGTTGGCAAACCACCAACTTCCCCACTTTCATTAACACTCAAAGTTTCCATCAAAATAAACATCTCAGCACCATCCTACACTAACTGACCAAAACAATTCATAAGCACTTAGCTTAACTCAAAACAATTCACTGCACACGCCATTTAAGCTTGCAAGACACGTCTATCCCATCCAACATAACTCCGTCTACTATCAACAAGAGATTAAGGGTGATCAGTCCCTCAAGTTGTCAATAGACAGCCAAAAATCATGATGGGGTATAAACCATCTTTACCAAATTATAAGAGCGTTCATCGACACACTGAGCCATCACTCCACACTTGCAGCATCCTGGAGAAGCACAAACATCTCCCCCACTTGATTCATTCCCACTTCTGCAGACAAAGGTTAGAAAATAAACGTGTATCGACAATGTTTTCACACACATGTCGCATACAAGGGAACAAACAACATTAGACAACTTGGCCGGACGGACCGACCTGCTCTGATACTACTAATGTAACACCCTTTTCTACCCCACAGTTATTACGGCAAAATAACACAGATTTCAGAGTAAAATACTTAACTCAACAAAAATCACCTCAAAGGGCGTACATTTCACATGTTACTCAAAATAAGTCAATGCTCCGTGTACAACGGTTTTGCCCAAAATACATCAAACTACACAAAACAGCGGAACTCAAAAGGCATAATCAAGGTTTTCCTCATCCGGGAAGATAATCAAAATAAACTCAATAAACATAACTCAACTCAAAGACCTCCAACCCGATGTTACACTATCAGAGCAAGACCCTCTAAGTTGACCAAAGGCCAACAACTCAAAACTTCAAAAGTCCTCAACGGCATCCACAGCTAAACCTGGTATCTGCACGTTACCCACGTGGAGGTAACATTCAAACAGGCAGGGTGAGTAAAATAATTCTTAATAATCAATGGATAAAAGTCAACGTATAAAACAACGTCATAATCATATTCAACACATTCATACCCTTCAATAGGCCTCGAAGGCCTCAATATCATAATTTATACAGAAATGCTCATAAATGCAAATGCAACATAGACTCAATGCATGTGGTACCAATCATCACAGCGCGATGGACACTGGGCCATCAACCCTTCATAGATCTCCATCAATAGGATCGATTCTAATAAAGAACTGGAGCACATCAAAACACTTCACATCCACACAATGGGATTGAAGCTAAAGTAATTGAGGTCCTGAACCAAAGTCCGGATGCACATGAATGCATGATGCACACGTCACAAATTATCCTCAAAATAACATCATAAGTGCATCATCATTCATCATATTCATCATCATTAAACATCATAGCTCATTATCATAATAATCATCATACATCACATCGTCATAGCACATCATAATAATCATCATCACACATCATGTCATCATATAATTCCTCATAATAATCATCATCACACATAATGCCATCATATAATTCCATCATAATAATCATCATCACACATCATAAAAATCATCATATAATCATGCACAAATCACATAGAGCTCATATTCATACTCATATTAACTCATCATGTTATCACATATTATCACATATTAATTCATAATATTATCCCATATTATCTCATATTAATTCATCAAATTATACTCGCGGTAATCCTCATACTATCACCTATTAATCTCATAAAATTCATAGTCCTACTCATGTTAATTCATCATATTATCACATATTATCACAGTTACCCTCATGGTATTTCATCAGGAAAATTGCAGCATCAAAATATCAAGACATCACTGAACCAGAACATGATTCATTAATATAACATATACACAATTGACTTCTCAAACATAATTAGATAAAAAAATATTTAGAAACCAATTCCCTTATCTATACTATGTTATAGCCCTATTCATTAGCTTTCCAACGCTTCGAACGTGGGCCAAAACGGACTTACGGATCAAAAGTTACGTCCAAAACGATTTCGATCGAAAACATGAACAGTCGTGACGAACAGCAAAACGCTGTTACGCTCCAGAACCTAAATCAACCTAAAAGTCCACACAATTCACTTCTTCAATGCCCCCAAAACATCCCTAAATCATCCCTAAGGTCTTACGACAATAAAGGTACAAAACCTACGGTTTACTAGGCCAATCCCGTAACATTTTCACGCCCTAAATCACAATTTCCCTACAATTACCCTGCAGGCATCTGAGTTATTCACTATCAAATATTTCTAAAGGCTTAAGCAAAGTTCAATCAGCTTTTTGGCCAAGAAGGCCTAGGTTTCCGTTTCCCCCAATCAATTCACGGTTACATTTGCAATTACAGGTTTAGGCCACGAAGGCCAAAGATCACTATTTCTCATCTCTACCTTTAAAATCCCTACGGTTACAATCTCCATAATAGATTTAGGCCATGAAGACCATAGATCACTTGTTCTCATATCCTTCTAATCTTTCTTAACCCAAATAAATCCCCACGGTCGAAATCTCAATAATAAACTTAGGCCACGAAGGCCAAAATGCCTTTTTCCCATAATTCTCCATAAAACCCTTAAATCAACCATAATCACATCGAAATCTACACATGGAAAATCATGAAAAGCTATACTCCCCATACCTTAATTGTCGATCAAAGCCTTCTCAAATTTCTTCGGGAATCCTCCGAAGGTTTTTCCTCCAATCTCCCTCTTCAGAGCTCTGGCCTCCATTCTTTTCACGGTCTAACAAAATGAATCCTAATTCCTTCATAACTTTCTTTTTATTAAACCTAGACTTGGACCTCACAATTTGGGTTTTTCCCCTTATTACCCTTACTAACTCCTCCAAATGCCCACATTACCCTTCTTTCACTATTATTTATTTTTAATTAATAATAATATTAATAAATTAATATTATATACTATCAATTAAATAAATAACCCACAAATTGCATAATTCTCAATAATTCCACAAAACACCGAAAATCACTGGAAACACCCAAAATACGAATATTCTCAATTAAATAAATAAATAAAAATATTACAATAAAATTTGGGGTGTTACACTGCGCATCTGAACAGTTCATGTCTCGAAAGATCTTCTCAATCGCTTTAAGCCATACTTGTGCTTTGTTAGGTTCATGCGTTCGCTTGAAGATTGGCAGATTGTTCCTCTGAAACTTCCCCAAAACACGAAACTCATCATCAGTGATGTTTCCAACATTCACGTTGACTTGCAGATTCTACCCAATCGCTCCAGTCAACATCGTCAAAGCTTCAGCAATCGCTTCATTATTCCTACCTGTAACCATCGTTCTAGATTCCAACAAAAAATCCTCATTAGAACAAACAATACTGATAGTGCCACACACACATATCAAATACATAAGGAAATAAACACACTAACAACTTGGTAAATGAACCAGCCTTGATCTGATACCACTAATGCAACACCCTTCTAAACCCCGCAGAATATGTATAAATAATCAGAGTAATTTATCATGAATCTCACAAAAGGGTGTCATATATAATTCCAAAACATCACACATATACCTATCATGCTCATTAACACTTAAAATAATTTCATGCTTTTCATATACTTTCACTTAACATGTAGCAACATAATTACTTCAATCATAATAAACATCATAAAAGTCTCATGATCAACTCATTATAAATCATCACTTAGGCATAAGAACCAATACTCCATATAATTCAAATAACAATAACAACATAAAGTAGAGTACATAAAGTATCTCTAAAAATATGAAATTGAAACATCTCTATGTTACATGATCAAGCATGACTTGACCCAAAATAAATAAAGATACTGAAACAAGCTACTCCAACAACTACCTCGTACTAGAATCAACTCTACTCTTCGGTACCTGAGCGACGTTGTACAAACATCATTCCAACAGAAGGGTGAGAATTCACATAATTATCGAAATCATAAGACAATTTATAATATATATCATACAAGCATAACATAATGATTCTTACACTACAAAAAGCTTCATCAACATCTTACAACCCTCCCCCACTTAAAATATTTTCGCCCTCGAAAATTATCTCAAACAAACAACTCAGGATAAGACTCCCTCATCTGGATCTCGAGCTCCCAAGTCACATTCCCACCAGCTGGTCCTCCCCAATCTACTTTCACCAAAGCAATCTCTTTACCTCAAAGTTGTTTCAACTTTCAATCCTCTATCCGCATAGGTGATGTCTCCACAATCAGGTTATCTCTCACATGCACATCATCTACTTGGACTACATGAGATGGATCCGCAATGTATTTCCTAAACTAAAATACATGGAATACGTCATAGATATTAGCACGCGATGGAAGCAAAGCAACCCGATATGCTACCTTCCATATTCTCTACAAAATTTGATAAGGACCAATAAAATGCGGAATCAACTTACGTGACTTCAACGCTCTACCAACACCAGTTATCGGAGTAACTCTAAGAAACACATGATCTCCCTCTTGAAACTAAAGCGATTTCCTCCTCTTGTCATGATAACTCTTCTGACAACTCTGAGAAATCTTCATCTTCTCTTGGATCATCTTAATCTTATCAGTAGTCTGTTGGACCATCTCAGGTCCAATCACAACACTCTCTCCCGACTCATACCAACACAATGCCGTTCTACACCTCCTACCATACAGTGCCTCAAACGGTGCCATTCCAATGCTCGAATGAAAAATGTTGTTATAAGTAAATTCAATCAAAGCAAGTAGTTATCCCAAGCTTTTCTCTTTTCCAACACACAAGCTCTCAAAAGATCCTCAAGTGACTGAATCATCCTCTCAGTCTGACCATCTGTCTATGGATGATAAGCAGAACTCAATTCGTACTGAAAGCACTTTGCAAACTCTCCTAAAATCTTGAAGTAAACCTCAAATCTACAGTAGGTAATAAGAATTAAAGGAGTTACTATTTATTCCTATTATTTTTCTTGTTTTGTGTCGCTACAACATCATGTTGACTAAAGAAAAGAAACACATTCCATTTCCTATAGTCCTAAAGAATGGCTCTACAGTATAATAAGGGAAAAGAGCATATCACAATTCTATCTACTTGCTTTTGTTTCGCTACAGTAATGTACTAGGAGGTATCACTTGTTGTGCACTACAGTAGGCATGGAAAGGAAGATTCAGAATTTCACTCTTGTTTTGCACTATAGGATTACTAGAAGTATGGGTATTCACATTATTGTTCTTGTAATTTTTCCTTTTGCTACAATACAAATGAAAAGAAAAAAAACACATTCATTCCTATATTATTGTGTCTCTACAGGATATAATATAGGTATTGTTACTAATAACAATATAATGCTGCATACATTTCAAACATAACATAACAATTAATCATCTTCAACCTTTCAAAACACATGATAATCAAAACATCGCTTTTTCAACTAACAATTGTCACACCCTGTTTTTCACCCTAACCTTTAACCTCCATATCATTATCATTAGCATTAGCAGTTACATCTTCATGAGTGCATGGTTCAAGCTCTAGACAAGAGAACTCAAAGGATTTTGACTTGGCTCAAGAGTTAATTTTTATCAAGGCAAGTTGAGTTTATTTCTCAAGCTTTTGGCTTCCTCAAGTCTCAAGGAATCCATGACTCTATGATTGTCCATGGTTCTATGATTGGATAAATTTTGGTAAAACATGACTCTGCACTGATGTTAAGCAGGATGTTATAACATCTCCATTTACTGTGGTGACAGAACTGCTGTGGTGTGTTTTAATGTGAATGTCATGCTGAATGTCGTGACATCCATCTGCTGTCATGACAGAACTGCTGTCATGTGTTTTTAATCAGGATGTCATTACCAATATCATTGATAACGCGAAATCGTATATGTATATTGACGCATAATTCAACTAATGTTTGACTGGTTTCAATCCGATTTCGGGTTTTTTCCATGTTATTTGTCTGATATTTTGCAGGTCTTTGAAGATCATGTCTAAACGAAGCAATATGAAGAAAAGAAGCAATTACAGATGAAATATGGACGAAAACCAGATGAAAACAACATGAAAAACACATAATGCGCATTTTGCTGCTGTGACGACCGTCACACCTCCATGACGACCGTCACACGGGTGACGACCGTCACACACCATGACGACCGTCATGCAGGAAAAAACGCATAGCTTCATTTGAACGTGCAAATACCAGTTCCAAGTCCCAAATAATGGACCACTACTCCCTAATTTTTCTGCCTCCAAGTCCACCTTCTTCAAATTACAACCGTTAGAATTTTACCTCTATAAAAGGGGAAGGAGGGGAGCTGAGAAAGAGAGCCGCATTCAGATAACGAAGTGCTGCCCAAATTTATTTCCAGAGCAAAATTTAGTTTCATTCTTTCTGTTTTTGTTTCCTTTCCTTATTCCTGTATTCCATTTCTACAATATTCGTTTGTGCGCTCTATTGGTTTGAAGACATAATCCTGCCGACATCGTTGGGATTTGGCCAAAAGCCAATTGGATACGTTACAGGTTTTCATTATTTCGTTAATTGTAACTTTAATTCTCAGTAATATGCATGTTCTAAGTTTCTGTTTTTATTTATGTTTTACCTTTCCCAAATCCATGTCTAGCTAAATCAGAGTAATCGATATGTAATAATGATTCAGACGGGATTTGATAATAACCGGTTGAAAACTTTCTTTTTCAAAAGTTGTTTATGGTCTGAGTGTTTAAACTTATTTACTGAATAAACGTTCGTCGCGAAAGCGAGAACTTATTTAAAAGTAGTTTTGCCACGACAGTGGGAAATTAATTAAGGTACGAACCAACAAGCGACAGCTGCGGCTAGGACCAGATAGTAAACACTAGGCATTTGTTTTAATAACAGCGAAAGCACTTAAAAATAAATTAGAACTTAGAGATTTCCAAAAAGCGATTTTAACCCCGAACTACGTTTCGCCTTAGAGTTGTGACTAGCGTCAACAACCATCGTGAGACGAAGGTCTTTAGATCACTTTTTTTCTTCTTAAATAAATTCTGAAAAATATTTCATATACCGGTAACTTGTCAAATTCTCAAAGAACATAATTATTGCATATCGATTCACATAATTATAATTCAAGTAACGTTTTTAGTTCCCTTTAGTGATAGAAATTGTTCCCTTAAACATTATCTACCTAGCTAAACATAGTAACTCCCGAGAACACTAGTTTGATTACGAGTCCTTGTGGGATCGATATCTTTTATTACTACGCGATAGACTGTGCACTTGCAGTTAAGTTGTATTAGACATAGAAAGTCGCGATCAAGTTTTTGGCGCCGTTGCCGGGGACCCGTTTAGTCAATAGTGTAACCTTCTGTTACGCCGTATAGACTAGGTTAACAATTTTATTCTCCCTTTACTGGTTCTGTCGATTGTATGCCAAGTAATCGCCCACAAGGCGATATCTTAAAACCCTCAGTCACAGAACTAGAGCGCTTCTTACACTTAAGAAGTCGCATCATTGAGTACCAACAAAAACATAACATTCCCGATCCTCTCACTCACATTCCCAAATCCGAAGAAGAACCAAAGATGGCTGAAGGACCTCAAAACAAACCGCTGAAGGCATACGCTACACCCTCTCAGATGGAGCCTAGAAGTAGCATTGCTGCCCCAGTTATTACTCGAAACGATTTTGAGCTGAAACCGTCATTGCTGTCAACTGTACAACAAAACCAATTCTCAGGAAATGCAACTGAGGATCCGAACGAACATTTAACGAAGTTTGTACAATACGCAGTGTTGCACCCCAAAATTTGACCAACCGGGTCTTGTAACACCCATTTTAATTATTTAGTCATTTTATTATTATTTTAAATATTATATGTTGATGTGCCCTTTGGTAGGGTGTATTTGATGATGTTTGGTGGGTGTCCCTGAGATGGGAGGATCATTGGTGGTAATTTGGTGAGTTTATAATAATATAAGAAATAATAGTAATATTGGTGGTGGTATTAATATTATTATTATTATTATTATTATTATTATTATTATATTTATGATTATTATTAATATTTGTAGTAATATTATAAATATGGAGAATATAATATTATTATTAATATAGTTATTATATTATTATGATTTTTGGTGTGAATATGATAATATAATGAATAATAGTAATATTGGTGGGGGTATTATTATTATCATTATATATTATTATATTTATTAGTATTATTAATATTATTATTATTTTGGTGAGATAATAATATTGTTACTATTATTATTATTATTTTGGTGAGATAATAATAATAATAATATTATTATTATTATTATTATTATTATTAGTATTATTATGATTAGTATTATTAATATTAGTAATATTATATTAGTATTATTAATATTAAGATTATTATTATTAATATTATTTTATTATTAGTATTAATATAATTGTTATTATTATCATTAGTATTATTATTATAATTATAATTATTGTTGGGTGTATTACTATTATTATTATTATGTTGAATATTACTATAATATTATAATAGTATTATATTATTATTATTATTATTATTATTATTATTATTATTATTATTATAATGATCATTATAATTATTATATTAGAATTATTATTGGGAATATTAGTGGTTGGAATAAGTAAAATAAGAGGTGGAAGCGTTATTGGAAAGTTAGAATGGAAATATGAAAAGTCATGATAGAAACCGTGAGGAAGGAAATATGAAGGGGTAGCAAGGAGATATTAGAAAAGTTGGAATAGAGAGAAAAGAGATTACCATAGATCGTGGGAAATTGGTGTGATAAAAAATAATATTATTATTATTATTATTATTATTATTATTATTATTATTATTATTATTATGATGATGAAGTTATTTTTATTAGTTATTATTATTATTGGGATAGGAAATAAAAAGGAAAATAGAATATGAAGGGGTGGGGGAAGTATTAGAGAAAATAACACGATAGAAAGAGGGAAGAGAGAAAGAGCGATAGAAAGAGAGAAGAGGAAAGAACGAGAGAAGTGAGAAGAACGAAGGAAAAAGGGAACGAAGAACGGAAAGAAAAGAGGAGGCCAAGAGACCAAATCCAGGAAGAATTTCATCGATCAACCGATTAACAAGGTAAGGGGGGAGAAACTTGATTGGGAATGGTATATACATGTATAGGGTAGTGGGGATTCCTTAACCCCGTAGGAATGTATCGTTGATGAAGTTTTATATTGACATGCTATTGATTGTTGAGTTATGTTGATGTTGATGGATTGAAATATGTTGATTGTTGGTGAATTGTTGTTTTTGGTTAATTTGGCGTATAGGTTGGGTTTACGGTTTTAGGGAAGTTCTGTGTGACCTTTTTGATGTGTCGATAGATTGTTTAAGTGATGACTTTGGAATAATATGTATATGATGATGTACGGATGTTTGATGTTGCCATTGTTGATTGACTGTTGGTGTTGGTTTGGTTTGAGTAAGGTTCAGAGTAACTCTAAAGTGCCGGTAGTGTGCCGTAATGTTGATCTGGAGTAGAATTATAGGAAGATTGATAAGCCTAATATGCATTGGTCGTAATACGGATAGTATAGGAAGTGGATGTTATAGAATTGGCTTGAATCGGAGAAGAGTGAGAATTCTGAACTGTGAGAACTTGAGAAGTCGCAGGCAACTCGCTAGCACTTCGCTTAGCGAGAAGGCAGCGAGCGTTCGCTAGGTGCTCGCCTAGCGAGTGAGGTAGCGAGTGAGTCCAGTAGGTTCTGCTGTCATTCGCGAGGAGGTTCGCTAAGCGAACAGGTAGCGAGCATTCACTGGGAGCTTGCCTAGCGAGGGTGTAGCGAGCGTAGCAGAATGTGGTTTTTCTATGCTGTTATGCTGTGTGCGCTAAGAGTGTAGTGCCCTTGGACTTTGTTGATTACAGGGGAGATGATTGAGTGTTATAGAGTGAGTACTCGGTGATAGTATGTGATTTCCGTTACTAATTATTTAAATGGATAATTAGTTGGTGTATGAATCATGCGGAGCATGGTGTAGTGATCAGTAGGATCGTGTATTCCTGAGTGGTGGGACATGTTTATATCTTGGTGATAAAGTATGAACTTGTTTACTTGGTGATGGTACTCGTTTTCATTGATATTGTTGGTGAACAATTGGTTAACGTATATGTATGTAGTGATCAGTAGGATCGTGTGTTCCCGGGTGTTGGGATGTGGTTATATATGGTGTTATAGTATGAATTTATTTACTATCTGATTGATTTATATGGTGTTGGTGTAATATATCTACACATATATGCATTGATGTATGATGATATGATCAGGAGGATCGTGTGCACTTAGTGTGCCTAAATATGATAGTTATGCATTGGTGTGTGCATATCATGGTGTTTTGGTGGGATGAATCATGTCTCAGGAGGAGCGTAAGTGATTCATCCGTACTCCTTGGTGGAGAATGGTGGGGGATAGATCATGTCTCAGGAGGAGCGTAAGTGATCTATCCAGGTTCGATTGAATGAACCAATGAGTCGGTACCGCATGCATGGTGTTGAGTTGCATATTTGCATTATAATATGTTATATTGTAATTTGAACAGTAGGTTCGTTATATGGTGTTGTTGGGGTGAATAGTTGATGTGTTGGTGTGTTTTACTGCCTTATTTACATGTATTACATTACCATTATATTTTGATCATGATTTCTCACCCCTTTGCTGTTGTTGTGTCTGTGCTTCTCCGGAAGTACAGATAATCCAGGTACTTAGATAGCTTGGATGGTGGTGTGTCAGTCGAGTCTAGGATGCTCTGATACGTAGCACGGGACTTGGGTGTTTTGTTGTGTCTATGTTGAACTTATTTCTTTTTCCTGTGTCGTATCATGAATTTGATGTATTTTACTTTATGAAACAAATTCCGCTCTATTATTTTGAAAAGAATGAATAAAGTATTTTTATAAAATTTGGAGATGTGATATCCCACTTTTTGGTGAAAACTCTGATTATTATTTTAATATTCATATTTTATTTAATTTGGGAAAGTGGGGTGTTACAATTGGTATCAGAGCAGGTCGGTCCGTCCGGCCAATGTTGTCTAGTGTTATTGTTTCCTGGTATGCGACATGTGTGTAAAAACACTGTCGGTACATGTTGTTGGTTAACTTCATTGGTAGAAGTGGAATGATTCCAGTGGGGGAGAAGTTGTATTTCTCCGAAAAGCTACAGTGTGGTGGCTTAGTGTGTTGAGGAGTGATATCATAGTTTAGTAAAGATGTTTTGTACCCCATCATGATTTCGGCTGTCTATTAACAAATTGAGGAACTGATCACCCTTAATCTCTTGTTAATAGTGGACGGGATTGTGTTGGATGGGATAGACGTATCTTGCAAGCTTGGGTGGCGTGAGCAGTGTATAGTCTTGAGTTAAGCTAAGTGCTTAAGGGATTATTTTGAGGAATTTGGCGTAAGACGGTGTTGAAGTGTCTATTTTGACTGAAACTTGGAATGAGAAGGAAAGTGAGAAAAATTGGGATTTGTCAATTATTTGCGATTGCCGGAGGTTTCCGGATGAGGTAGGTGATTTACTATCGGAGTGTGAAGTAAAGCTCACACGTTGACTTTGTTGTTGGAACGAGTCCGATATTAGTGACTCCATATGGTGTGTTTTCGTTGGGATTGGAGAAGTTGAAGAGTCAACTTGAAGACCTTCTAGGAGAGAGGTTCTTTTGTTTGAGTGTGCTACCGTAATGTGCACCAATTTTGTTGGTTAGACAGATAGAAGGTTTTGTGAAGCTTTGGGTGAACTATAGATAAGTGAACAGGGTGACTATCGAGGATAGGTGTTCGCTTCCAAGAGTTAATGATTTGATGGAACAATTGATCGAGGGATGTGAGTCCCTTGGTCATGTGATCTCGAGTAGAGTTCTTGTGGTGGATGGGACGAAGGTCAAACGTTCTATCGTATTAGGAGGCTCAAAGATCTGCTGTTGAGATTGGAAGTAATTGAGTTTTAAATTATTCATAGATTTAAAATGTGTTGGATGTCTTCCTAAGTATAAAATTGTTGTTGTACGTTAAATTCCGAGATTGCAGCTTTTTACGGAATCGAAATCGGACACTCGGAAGTCGGGTAACGGTCGAAAAGAGGATTTTGGGACTGTCATGTTCGCCTGGCGAGCATACTGGCGAACGTCCATATTCGCTGCGGTGTTCGCCTGGCGAAGGGGTCATGGGCAGAAAATGTTATTCTGGTGTTTTTGCCGTAACGGGAGAACCGTAACTCGGAATGACGCGCGGTTCGAAGCGTTGTAAAGCTATTGAAATTATCTATGAGATGGTAAAGTATTGACATGTAATTAATCTATTTATTGATGAAGTGTGTTTGAATGTTGTGGTAAGGACGGGCGGTACGGTACGTGTTCCCGCCATAACTCACAACTTGTTTGTCCATTTGGCATGGGATCTTCTCTAATTATTTATATAAGGCGATGGTTGTGTTAATAAATGATATTTTGAGGTATTCGAAGAGTATAGAGGATTATGTTGAGCAGAAGGAACTGGAGTTATCAGTGTTGGAAAAAGAGCGGTGATATACTTCCGTAAGGAAAGTTCTGCCGAATCCGATAGAACTAATTGTGGTGTTTGTGATGCTTGTTGATATAATTATGGGATTTACTAAAGACAACTTCAGCGAGTTTCAATTATGCAAAAGGCAACTTGGAGTATATAAGAGAAATCATCCGACCAGTGATTTAGAGTTGGTTACTATTGTTGTTGTACCAGAATCGGAGGCTTCGAAAGTTCAGACTGAGATCAGAGATGTTTGGTGATCTTAAGAGTTTAAGGTGTTTGTTTAATTTGAATCAGACGAATATGAGGCATAGGAAATAATTGAGACTTCGGAAGGAGTACGACTTCGAGTTGAATTACCATTCGGGTGAAGTGCATGTGGTAGATGATGCGGTGAGTTGGAAATGTCTGCGTATACCGAAGATGACGGTGAGAAGAGTTAGAACTGATTGAGAAATTTCATAATATGCGTTTTGTGAGTAAGGATACTTCTTATGGAGTTAAGCTTTTATTATTAAGATCTGACTAGTGATATCCTTGAGAAGAATCGAGAAAGTCAGAAATCTGGGTTGAATAGTGAATTAGTTGAAATTGATAAATTAGAGTCGAAGAGTGGATTGTCGGGTTTGTGGAAATAATACTGTGAGATGTTATGATAGAGTATGTATATCAGATGTTGTTGAAGAGAGTAGGAGTACTCGTGAATAAATACATTGTGGTAGATGGAGTATCCATCTCGGTGCTATGAAGAAGTAACCGAACTTGAGTAGATTGTTTTTGAGACCATGGATAAGGAGAGGTGGAATATGCTAGTTAGAATTGTCGGAATTCGAAGAGTGAACATCAGAGACTGTTGAGTCTGATGTAGTCGTTAAATATTCCAGAGTGGAAATTAGGTAGTATTTTCACGAAATTGGTGTTGAGATTTCCAAAGAATTTGTAAAGACATAATTTTAATTTGAATTGTTAGGAGTGGATTAACTATTCCGTGTTGAGGATATACGAGATGCATATTGAGAAAGTGGTGAAGTTGGATGAGATACTGGCGAATATTGTGTCAGATGGAAATTTGAGGTTTATATTGAGATTTTGGAGGGGCTTACAGAAAGCTTCGGGTACTAAGTTGAAGCTGAGTTCGACCTACCATCCGCAAACTGATGGTCAGTCAGAGAGGACTATTGAGTCTGTAGAGAATTGGTGAGAGCTTGGGTGTCGGATCAAGGTGGAGCGTGGGATGATTAATTATCGTTGATTGAGTTACCTATAATAACGGTTACCATCCTAGTGTCGGAATGGCACTATATGTGGCTTGGTGAGATAGGGAGTGTAGGACTCTCCTGTGTTGAAATAAATCGAGTAAGAGTGTTGTACTCAGACTTGAAAATTATGCTTGAGATGGCTGAGAAGATCGAGAGGATCCGAGGCAATATGTGTTTTGAGGGTCACGCCGGTGACTGGTGTTGGTCGAGCTTCGAAATCTCAGAAGTTCGCACCGTGTTCTGTAGTTGTATCAGAGTGGCGCAGCGGAGGCATGGGAGGAGTAACATGTTAGACTGTTTTTCCGTTGTCGCTGTGAATTGGCATGATATGTTTCATGTGTCTTAGTCGAGAAAGTACATTGAACCAGGTGGATGATGTACAAGTGAAAAATATTCCGATTGTTGAGGCATTGCTAGTTCGTTTTGGCGAGCGAGGAACAACTCCGAAGGGAGGAGATATCTTTGGTGAAAGTAGTATGGGGAGGTGCTGCAGAAGGCAGTGTGACCTGAGAATTGGAATAAAAGATGCGGGGAGCGTATCCGAAATTATTTCCATCAGGTAATTTTCGAGGACGAAAATAATTAAAGTGGGGGAGAGTTGTAACACCCATTTTAATTATTTAGTCATTTTATTATTATTTTAAATATTATATGTTGATGTGCCCTTTGGTAGGGTGTATTTGATGATGTTTGGTGGGTGTCCCTGAGATGGGAGGATCATTGGTGGTAATTTGGTGAGTTTATAATAATATAAGAAATAATAGTAATATTGGTGGTGGTATTAATATTATTATTATTATTATTATTATTATTATTATATTTATGATTATTATTAATATTTGTAGTAATATTATAAATATGGAGAATATAATATTATTATTAATATAGTTATTATATTATTATGATTTTTGGTGTGAATATGATAATATAATGAATAATAGTAATATTGGTGGGGGTATTATTATTATCATTATATATTATTATATTTATTAGTATTATTAATATTATTATTATTTTGGTGAGATAATAATATTGTTACTATTATTATTATTATTTTGGTGAGATAATAATAATATTATTATTATTATTATTATTATTATTATTATTAGTATTATTATGATTAGTATTATTAATATTAGTAATATTATATTAGTATTATTAATATTAAGATTATTATTATTAATATTATTTTATTATTAGTATTAATATAATTGTTATTATTATCATTAGTATTATTATTATTATAATTATAATTATTGTTGGGTGTATTACTATTATTATTATTATGTTGAATATTACTATAATATTATAATAGTATTATATTATTATTATTATTATTATTATTATTATTATTATTATAATGATCATTATAATTATTATATTAGAATTATTATTGGGAATATTAGTGGTTGGAATAAGTAAAATAAGAGGTGGAAGGGTTATTGGAAAGTTAGAATGGAAATATGAAAAGTCATGATAGAAACCGTGAGGAAGGAAATATGAAGGGGTAGCAAGGAGATATTAGAAAAGTTGGAATAGAGAGAAAAGAGATTACCATAGATCGTGGGAAATTGGTGTGATAATAATAATAATAATATTATTATTATTATTATTATTATTATTATTATTATTATTATTATTATTATTATTATTATTATTATGATGATGATGAAGTTATTTTTATTAGTTATTATTATTATTGGGATAGGAAATAAAAAGGAAAATAGAATATGAAGGGGTGGGGGAAGTATTAGAGAAAATAACACGATAGAAAGAGGGAAGAGAGAAAGAGCGATAGAAAGAGAGAAGAGGAAAGAACGAGAGAAATGAGAAGAACGAAGGAAAAAGGGAACGAAGAACGGAAAGAAAAGAGGAGGCCAAGAGACCAAATCCAGGAAGAATTTCATCGATCAACCGATTAATAAGGTAAGGGGGGAGAAACTTGATTGGGAATGGTATATACATGTATAGGGTAGTGGGGATTCCTTAACCCCGTAGGAATGTATCGTTGATGAAGTTTTATATTGACATGCTATTGATTGTTGAGTTATGTTGATGTTGATGGATTGAAATATGTTGATTGTTGGTGAATTGTTGTTTTTGGTTAATTTGGCGTATAGGTTGGGTTTACGGTTTTAGGGAAGTTCTGTGTGACCTTTTTGATGTGTCGATAGATTGTTTAAGTGATGACTTTGGAATAATATGTATATGATGATGTACGGATGTTTGATGTTGCCATTGTTGATTGACTGTTGGTGTTGGTTTGGTTTGAGTAAGGTTCAGAGTAACTCTAAAGTGCCGGTAGTGTGCCGTAATGTTGATCTGGAGTAGAATTATAGGAAGATTGATAAGCCTAATATGCATTGGTCGTAATACGGATAGTATAGGAAGTGGATGTTATAGAATTGGCTTGAATCGGAGAAGAGTGAGAATTCTGAACTTTGAGAACTTGAGAAGTCGCAGGCAACTCGCTAGCACTTCACTTAGCGAGAAGGCAGCGAGCGTTCGCTAGGTGCTCGCCTAGCGAGTGAGGTAGCGAGTGAGTCCAGTAGGTTCTGCTGTCATTCGCGAGGAGGTTCGCTAAGCGAACAGGTAGCGAGCATTCGCTGGGAGCTTGCCTAGCGAGGGTGTAGCGAGCGTAGCAGAATGTGGTTTTTCTATGCTGTTATGCTGTGTGCGCTAAGAGTGTAGTGCCCTTGGACTTTGTTGATTACAGGGGACATGATTGAGTGTTATAGAGTGAGTACTCGGTGATAGTATGTGATTTCCGTTACTAATTATTTAAATGGATAATTAGTTGGTGTATGAATCATGCGGAGCATGGTGTAGTGATCAGTAGGATCGTGTATTCCTGAGTGGTGGGACATGTTTATATCTTGGTGATAAAGTATGAACTTGTTTACTTGGTGATGGTACTCGTTTTCATTGATATTGTTGGTGAACAATTGGTTAACGTATATGTATGTAGTGATCAGTAGGATCGTGTGTTCCCGGGTGTTGGGATGTGGTTATATATGGTGTTATAGTATGAATTTATTTACTATCTGATTGATTTATATGGTGTTGGTGTAATATATCTACACATATATGCATTGATGTATGATGATATGATCAGGAGGATCGTGTACACTTAGTGTGCCTAAATATGATAGTTATGCATTGGTGTGTGCATATCATGGTGTTTTGGTGGGATGAATCATGTCTCAGGAGGAGCGTAAGTGATTCATCCGTACTCCTTGGTGGAGAATGGTGGGGGATAGATCATGTCTCAGGAGGAGCGTAAGTGATCTATCCAGGTTCGATTGAATGAACCAATGAGTCGGTACCGCATGCATGGTGTTGAGTTGCATATTTGCATTATAATATGTTATATTGTAATTTGAACAGTAGGTTCGTTATATGGTGTTGTTGGGGTGAATAGTTGATGTGTTGGTGTGTTTTACTGCCTTATTTACATGTATTACATTACCATTATATTTTGATCATGATTTCTCACCCCTTTGCTGTTGTTGTGTCTGTGCTTCTCCGGAAGTACAGATAATCCAGGTACTTAGATAGCTTGGATGGTGGTGTGTCAGTCGAGTCTAGGATGCTCTGATACGTAGCACGGGACTTGGGTGTTTTGTTGTGTCTATGTTGAACTTATTTCTTTTTCCTGTGTCGTATCATGAATTTGATGTATTTTACTTTATGAAACAAATTCCGCTCTATTATTTTGAAAAGAATGAATAAAGTATTTTTATAAAATTTGGAGATGTGATATCCCACTTTTTGGTGAAAACTCTGATTATTATTTTAATATTCATATTTTATTTAATTTGGGAAAGTGGGGTGTTACAGGTCTCGTATCTGGCTCTATGTTTCGACGCATGACCGCATTCGCATCTGCATATCGCATACAGTGCATTTTTCATTTGTTTTGATTTTATCGAGATCACAGCTCTCGTCTCGCGTTTCAGGTGTTTTTAATCAGTTTAGATAGGTAGAATCGTATTTTTGAGCAGTCGTGCTATTCCCAGTGTTTTCAGCTCGTGCTGTTGTTTTTAGGGATATTTCGGTGCCCGTTTATTTTTTACCGGCTATTTTGGTGCGCTCTCGTAGTGTTACTTGCCGTTCGGTGCTATTTTTGTTCCTTCGGGAATTATTATGATTTTTATGGATTTTATTGGCTATTATTAGGGTTTAAATAGATTTTTTAATCATTTTAGGATAATATAGAATTTTTTAGAATATTAATAGATTTTCTTTATATTTTTAATAGTTTTAATTCTTTTTAGATAGATTTTTTAATCATTTTAGAATAATAGAATAATATAGTTTTTTTCTTTTATTAATCATAGATTTTCTTTTAAAGAAATAATATAGTTGTTTTTTTTAATAGAAGTTTTATAGAGTTTAATAGGTTAATAGAATAAATAGATTTTTCTTTTATTAATAATAGTTTTTTTTAATAGAAAATTAATGGGTTTTTTGAATATTAGATTTAATTAGAGGTTATATTAGGTTAATTGAATAGTTTAGAATTTAATTAGCTTTAGGTTAATCAGAATTATTAGTCATTGTTAATCCATATTAATCTGTTCATATCATGTTAATTGGCACTTGCATTAATCCTCTGCATTTCTATTAATTCGTTTTAGCTTTACTAATCAGTTCATTTAATCCATATTATTCATTTAATCCATCATTATTCATTTTAATTTTTCAGATTTTCATTTTGGGCCCAATATCCAAATTCGTTCATCCAAAGCCCAATTCACTGCAGAAGAGTCCAGAAATTTCCATTGCCAGCATAAATAGTTTGATTACACGTGTTAGCCAAGGAGGGAGCCACATTTTACACTCCACATCACGCCACGCGTTTTCTCCTTCCCTCCCTCAGTGCCACGCCACACACACGTGTAAGCCATGCAGTGATCTCCTCCACTCACCTCACCACGTGTCCACTGCCCAGCCTCCACCGGTTGCATGGCCGGCGGCCATGCAACCTCCGCAACAACCCGCCGGCGACAACCCTAACTATATCCGGCCACCGCAACAAACTCGCCGGAAAACCAAAACCACCAGACTTCATCTTCTTCAATCAACTTTCATCCTACCTCCGATCAACATTCATCTCCCTCCGATCAATCTTCATCATTCCTTCATCACCTATAACGAATCTCCAGAAGTTTCCTGAAACTTCATCAAACCTGCATCCAGTTTTCCAGAAACCGTTCAACAATCTTCAACCACCTTCGTCAAACCTTCATCTTGTTCTTCGTAACCTCCAAGAACTTCATCATTTTCCAGATGAATATTCAACAACCTCAACGAATCTTCACAATTTCTCTCCAGATCTTCGGTGGTAAGACGTTTCAACAAGAACACGCAAGAATACTTCATTTTCCAGATAATCATCAGCATCATAATCTTCATAAGCGAGCAAGCTTCATCAACGAACTATGTTCATCCACGACCTGCCTTCATCTCGTTCATCAGAGAACTTCATGCGAACTTCTGACAACTTTCATCATCGGTTCCCCAGAAACTTCAAGAATATTCTTCAACGCTCTTCAAGCATGTTCACCGAATCTCCATCGTGATCCTCATTTTTCTCCAAGAAACGTACAAGGATCGCCGTGTTCTTTAGAAGCGTTTCAGAGGTCATCCCTCTGTTCATCATATTTCCCCAGATCTACTCACGATCTTCAACGTCTCCAAGAAATGGCTGAACGGAAAGAGTTGTTAGGAAGAAAGGCTGTTTGGTTTTGTGTGAGACGGATTTCGTTACGAAAGCAGAGAGGTTGAACGGAGAGAGTCTGAGAGGGTGAGGGCGATGGTGGCGGCACCATGAACGGTGGAAGGGGGAGTTTTAGGGTTCTGAGAGCAGGATTGAGAAAGAGAGGAAGGAGCCCCATGTGGCTTGGGCCTTGGGCCCATCAGCTGTGATTGTCCGTACACCCCCCCATTTGGGCATGCACCCTCCGTTTCAATCTTTTTTTGTCTTTGCTGAACAATGGGCTGGGGCCCAAGTGTGTTTCCCAGACTAACACCCCCTCGTTTCAGCATCATATCCCCCTCCCCAGTTTTTTTTCTGCTTGTGTTTGTGTTCTGGGCTGGGCCCAATGTTTTTGCTAACCCCCTGTAACAGATTACACCCCCTCCCCTCTTTTGTGTTTTTTTTCATTCTTTTATTATTTTCTTTTGTTTTGAGGATAGAAAAAGATATGGAAAAAATATATTGAAAAAATATCAAAAAGGAGAAGAGAAAAATATTGAAAAATATTAAAAGAAAAGAATATTTGAGGAAGGAAAAATACATGAAAAAAGAGAAAAAAGATAGTGAAAAAATATAGAAAATACTTGAAAATAGAGGAGAAAATATTTGAAAAAAGGAGAGGAAATAGAAATATTTTAAAAAAGAAAGATACTTGAAAAAATAGCAAAAAATATTAGATGTAATATTTTTTAGAGTGTATTTTCTTCATAGGAGTTTATTTTCCTTTTAGAGATAGTTTAGAAGTCCACTTGTTAGGGGACTATTTTTTCATTCGATTTTTCATAGGATAGGATAGTATTTCCTAGGGGTTTATTTTTCAGTATTCAATCCTTGTAAATCATTTTTCAGAATGTTAATAAAACGAGATTTGAGCTGTGGTCCCGAAGTAGCCGAACTACAGCTGCTCTGATTTCTCGTACCAGACGAGAATATGTAGGCATAGGATGCGATATCCTAGCGAGCACACTAACGACTAATCCTTTTGTTCTCTCGCTGCTGTGCGATCGAGACTTTCCCGCTGACGACTAATTGTTACCCTTTTTCCTCTCTTGCCCGAGTGCATTTGAGACCAGACAGTAGTTTTTTCCATAGGTTCCCGTACCTGTGAAACCAGTTTAATTTCTCACTGCTGTGTGAGAACCCCCTGTCTAGCCGTAGTTAGCCTGAACTACGTCAGCTCTGATCTTCCATGCAGTATGGAAGTACGTAGGAACAAGACGCGAAGTCTTGGCGAGTCAATTTTCCCCGTAGTCCCGAACTACGTTGACTCTGACTTTCTCTCTTGAGAATACGTAGGCGTAGAGTGCGACGCTCTATCGAGTCAATTCCCTTCCGTTTAGATTTAGCAGCCGTAGATAGATTGTTTTTGCATCCTTTTAGACAACCCAAGCAAGCGTGGATCCCGTCGAGTACGACGGACGTGAGGGGTGCTAATACCTTCCCCTTGCGTAACCGACTCCCGAACCCAGGTTTTGGTTGCGATGACCATACCTTTCCCGTTTTTTGCGAGGTTTACTTCGAGCGTTTCCTTTCCCTCCGTTGGGATAAATAACGCACGGTGGCGACTCTTCTGTCAGCCGGCGCCGATTTTCGCAGTAGCGACAGCTGGCGACTCTGCTGGGGATCCAACGTCCCCTGGCTGCTAAGGACTGCGATAGTTCCCCATGCCTGTGGGATCCAACGTCCCCTAAAAGAGAGTCAATCCTAGCGCTTGTTTGCTTGTCTATTGGGGTTTATTTATTATCTGTTGCTGTAGGGGTGTGATGGGTGTTCTATGATTGAGTGAGAAGCCGGACCCGGGCTTGAGTGCACCTTAGACTTAGGGTAGAGATTAGTGGGCGCGTACCGGCTTTGCTTGTACTAGTGTCCCGCGAAATCTACACTCAGACGAGGTTCTTCTGGTTGACTTCTTTTTCTAACCTTTGGGTCGAAGGGGTTGTTGGTTAGTTGGATTGTCGACTCCGGGAACCGATCATTTGGAAGTTAGCTAAGTGAGGCCTCTTCAAGACTTGATGATGTCACTCCGTCTGGGAATCGTATCGTCAGTCTTGAAAGTCTGTGACGCTAACGACCGCATAGGATGTCGTACCTTGTCAGATATAGGTCCATACCTGTGAGTGGGGGTTTTTTTTTTGCAGGAAACTTGACTTCCAACCTACCCGTTATTTTGGTCTTCTCTTCAGAGCAAACGTACTCCGTCAGCAGCGCAGCAGTATTCAGATTGTGTGGGGGCTGTGATCCCGTGTTTGTTGCATTGCATTGCATTTGCATAGGCATCTTCGCATCATATTGCATAGCATTTCTCCAGCTAGCCAGAGTTCTGATCCAGCCTTTGTTTTATGAAGGTGAGTACTCAGAGTTTGGATTGAGCAACTGTTGATTGTCAGAAGACGACCAAGGGGTTGGAGCAGACTTGAGCAGATTTCAGAATCAAGCAGGGTAGTCAGTTACAGGTAATTGGTAGCTATGTCTGAAGGCAATTTCCGGTCTCCTAACACCTTGACAGGGTTTACTATGACGTCCCACCCTCGGTATGATTCTATAGAAGACTTCCCGCAAGCAAACAACCTGACTGCAGACCAAGTTGTACAACCTACTGTCGAGAACCGAGATCGACATGAGCAGTTTGTTGCCCGAAATGAACGTCTTCCTCCTGTTAGCAATCAAGGTGCTGTTTTCCTTGAGAGGAATCCACACAGAGGCATCCCGGTAGCCAGGACTGTAAACTCAAGAGCTCTTGAAGGTGCTAGAAGGTTCCGAGTATTGGAAGAAAGAGTTAAAGCTTTGGAGGTCAAAGACGCTGTTAACCTGAATGCTGCAGACATGTGTTTGGTCCCTGACCTGGTGTTGCCTTATAAGTTCAAAGTGCCGCCCTTTGAAAAGTACACGGGAGATAGCTGTCCGAAGCTACATTTGATGATGTTCTGTCGTAGAATGACTTCGTTTGTGCGAAACGACCAATTGATGATCCATTGCTTTCAGTATAGTCTGACTGGGGCATCTTTGAGATGGTATGTGCAGTTAGAGAGTAATCAGATTCGATCATGGGTAAATTTAGCCAGAGCTTTCATGAAGCATTACGATTACAACCTGGATTTGGCTCCTAGTCTCGTACATCTGCAAGAATTATCTCGGGCGGAGAATGAATCATTCAGAGGGTATGTGCAAAGATGGAAAGAATTGGCTGCTAGTGTTCAACCACCGCTTCAGGAAAGAGAAATGGTTGACATCTTCTTGGGTACTCTGAAAGGCCATTATTATGACAAACTGTTCGGTTGTACAAGCTTTGTGGGCCTGATGAGAATGGGGGAGCTTGTTGAGAGAGGACTCAAGAGTGGAAAGCTTCGAGACGCTCCTTATATCCCAGTTGATAAGACTGAATCAGTTATCAGTTCTCAAGAAGAGTGGGAAGGAAATGACGCCGTCTCAGAATCTCTAGCATCTCAGGATCGGTTTTCAGACACTTCAAGTCAACGGTCATCCTGTCGTCGATCGCGTCAGCACGCCCAACGAAGACCAAGGAAACCTGAAAGGCAGTTTACTCAGCTACCGGTATCGTACAGTCAGTTGTTGCCAGATCTGGCAGAAGTGGATTGATAGTGCCGAAAGAGACTAATCCAGTGATTCCACCGTATCCTCCAGGTTTTGATGCCAGCGCCCGCTGTGAGTACCATGCTGGGGTACAGGGGCATTCAACGAATGAGTGTAAGGTGCTTAGAAGTCAGGTTCAGGATCTGTTAGACTCTAACCGGATTTTCATCGCGCCCTAGGGTTTTGTTCAGATTAATGATTCTCCGTCATCCAGTTGTGTGGGTTCGTCAGTTAATGTCATGGAAGACTCCTCGGGAAGTGTGTGTTCTGAAGATTGGCAAACGGAGAGTTCAGTTGGGTATGGGAGATGTTTCTAGAGGTTTCTGTGCCGGGTGTCGCATCTGTTTTCTCTGCCTAACCCGTTTAGCTTCTGTGCGTTAGTATTTGCTGACCACCACCAGGATTGTTGGCTGGGGTCATTGTATTCGTACTCGTTTGTGCTTACGTGCTGCTTTTGTTGGTTATACATGTGTGGGAGATGTTCGTCTGTGTGCTTATAGCTTGAGTTTCTCTTTGTCTTGTCATGAATATGTGTTTGCTTTCTGCGTTGCATTATCGTTTAACAGGTACATCAGAACCGTGGGTCTCATTTCCTCATCGTCCAGTTTGTTGCAGGAATTCCTTCAGAGGTATGGATCAGAATCGGGTTGAATTGATCGAGGTCCGAAGCCAGCTGGGGCAGATGATGAAAGATATGCAAGAGATGCGTCTGGAGCAGAAGATCCTCAAAGAGGAAAATAGTCAGCTGAAGACCCAAATGAGCTTGATCATGGAAGTCGTCAAGAATGTGCTTAGGAAAGAGGATGATCAGTTATTTGAAGCCGCAGTAAAGGAGCTCGCGCCACCTGTGCCTGTAGAACCTGAGCAACAACAACAAAAGATACACCCGGCTCAACGGAGGATTCAGGAGGGGAAGCCAAAAAGGATATTTGAGGCGCCACCTTCAACGTATGCTGAGCTCTTTCAGACTTTATTGAGGTTCAAAATGGTTGAAAAGAGAGCGTTGGAACCACCGGCAGGAGCACTTCCTTATGGGTACGATGCTAGTAAGCAATGTGAGTTCCATTCTGGGGCACTCGGACACGACATCGAGAGTTGTCATGCTTTTAAGCACAATGTTCAAGACCTGATTGACTCGAAAGATATTGAATTCACGCCGAGCGGCGTAGCTGTACGTATTGCTCCTGTCTCAGTTGATGCTAAGATGATGGATGTTTCTAAAGCCGCAGTAGGTCAGAAACGTATCCTGGACTCCATGGTGTCAGAATCTCCATGCCCACAACTGTTGCCTATTCCTGGGGCAGATCTGAGAAAGAAGATGGCTAAGCATAAGGAGTGCCTTAATCAGTATGGTGAAAGTCAAGAAACCGATGTTGTATTTGCTACGAAGGTTGTTCAACAGTCAACCCGATACCAGCAACAACAGCAACGATCTCAACAGTGGAAGAGGCAGCAGCATCCCGATCAGCGAAGAGCTCAAAATCAGAGACCGTTGAGGGTATTTAGTGTGCCTCCGATGCCATATGCCGAACTTCTTCAGGTGTTGCTACGATTGCAGTTGGTTGAGAAGAGGAAGTTAGCTCCGCTGACAGGCACGCCTCCAGCAGGTTATGATATCAAGGAGCGCTGTGATTTCCATTCGGGAGCACCGGGGCACAACATTGAAGATTGTCTGGCCTTCAAGCACAAAGTGCAGGATCTACTTGATAGTGCAGCAATCAACTTCGGGCAGGAAGGATCCAGAGTCATCTGAATGAGGAGGGGCTCTATAATTTGGTTGGGTCGTTGAAAGCAGATCAGGACAACATCGGGCTGCCTCTAATAACTGATCGTGAAGATAGATGGTTCAGCAGCAGGACAGATGTGAAAGCCCGGTTCTAGGAAGCTGGCATTTTTCTGTTTTTTATCTTGTCATTTCTTTACGTTTGTAGTTTCTTTCCTGTTTAAAATGCAATCTTGTTTGTAAAACTTGTTGTTTCCATTCCATTGACGATAATAAAATAAATATGCATGTTTTGATTAAATCCATTCGTGTTCACTAATTGTTTTACAAATGTCCAACGCCTGGTTAAGAGGAATTCGGGGAGGATGACGAAAATGAACGACATGCAAAATGCCGATTGTATGCTTTTTGAAACAAAACTTGCTGATGATGTACAGGCATTGTTTCAAATCCATAAACACCGGAGATATAAGGAAGATAATCCCTTGTCTACCCTTTTGAGCCTTGTAGTAGGAGTTTCTTTCTGCAAATGAAAAACCCTCAATCTTAACCTGGGGCAGGGTAGGTGTTAGCTAATTTGACCGAGCGTCCAAATTGCAAAAGGAGTGTCCGTTCGAGGATCAATCACACCTCTAGAGGTCGTACCTAAGAAACCATAATGGTTCAGCATTAGGAGTGAAACAGTCACATCATTCCCCAAAGAGTCGGACAACCAGTGTCACACGACTTGTTCGGAAAAAGAGAAAGCGAAAAGAATCAGAAGCCCGCTAAGTCAAAGCGTCAAGACAAATGACTTAGGCAAAAATGAGGGCATCCCGCTGGACTTAAAGAATCAAAAGAAACTCCAAAGAGTCAGTCCAGGCAAAAGTTAGGGATAAGAAAAAAGATGAAAAGGATCAAAAGAAAAATCCTCAAATGAGATACGAGTCGTGTGACCTCAAGTGTCAAAGACGAAGAGTGAGTGGCTGTCACTCCCAACAATCATAATTTCTCGAACTATCACTCCTATCTTTCAGCCTCTGAGAGGTGAGCGCTAAGGTCGAATTAGCTAAACGTAGGAGGGGAGAACATCAAGGAGAATGGGTGGGTTAAAATAAACTTTGAGCCTTTATCCTTTCCTTCAAAACCGTGAACCTGACCACGTTATAACCTTCAAAAGTCCTAATTGAAGCAGGTTAGTTCGAAAGCATACTTCGGTAAAGGTCGCGTCGATTCTGACTCATAAAAGGGTTCTTCTTACCATGTTGGTACTGATGTTGATATTCGTGATAAATGTTTTGTGCATTATATGCCATAAACTGTGTTTTCCTTTTCCCAGTGAACAGATTGGATGTCAAAGCTGTCATATGTGTTGCATTAATACGTCTTTTACGCAGAACAACTTGTTTCACTTGCGAGTAAGCGCTTGACAGCAGGAAAGTTTCCTATAGTGGAAAGGTATGGTCAGGATAGAATGCAGAGCGCCCGAATGTTCTAAGAGCAGGGGCAAGCTATTATCATGATCCCCAGTCAGGTCAGCCTTTCGAAGTTAGTTATCTTGGGGCAATCAGGTTGAGATTCAGCAAATCTCTCGTGGTCAGGGGCACTATTCTGAATCAGATAATCAGGGGCGAGGTCATTGCAGTCAGGGGAAGGCCATCTTAAGAGCGCAGAGGTTGTTCTTTATTCGAGGAGCATTTGATGTGAAGTATCTCTCCGAAGTTCAGAATGCTGGGGCATGTCATATCAGACCATTAGGGCTCAGATTTTCAGATTTCCTTTCGAGGACTATCCCCACAGAGGTCCCGCATGCTGGGGCATATCAGAAGTGAAGGGATTGTTTTTCTCCGTATCAGCAGGGTTATTCAGAGCTATTCGAGCAGATTCAGCCAATTTTCGAGCGCGAAACGAATGTCGGGAGGTTGTGTTACTATCCCTTAGCCCTTCAACCAGAAAGCTGTGTATTCGGACGGACTGTTTTCCAGCGTCGGTTGTACCCGACTCATCACAGGTAGCCTAAAAGCTCAAATCCAGGTTGACGATCACTGTGAGGCCCATCCGTGTTGGCGCATCAGTTTCCAAATCCGAGCTTCATCAGTACGCAGGAAGACTCCGTCTATTTTCTCCAGCAAAGTCCAATTTTTCATTGGCACGGGTCAGCTATCCCCAGAGAAGTCCAATCATACTTGGCACATCTGCTATTTCCCAGCAGAGTTATATTCTTCAGCAAGGCGTTACTTCAACGAGGTGTTCGGTTAAGTTCACAATTTCCCCAGCGGAGTTGATTTCACTCTTCCAGCATTCATTTTGCTGGAATGATTCCGTGATATTCAGGTTATCCCCAGCGGAGTTAGCTTCGTCTTCAACATTTATTTTGCTGAAGTGGTTTTCTGTACCAGACCTTCTCCAGCAGCTCGAGCCCGCATTAGCATATTGCATGCATCATCATATTCGCATCATACTTGCATTTCATTTTTCAAAATGCGTAGCATTTCCATCCTGAATGGAGCATTACGCCATAGAAAGTCAAGCATATGCATATGCATACGAAGCATGAGCCAGGGTTTCTATCAGCCTCGTATGGCGCGTGAATTACGCTGTGATCAGTTCAGGGGTTGTCATCCAGCAGCAGTGTTCAGACAGTTCGGCAGTTTATTCGTATTTCAGATCATACAACAGTTATGCTTTGATCAATCAGTCATCTGGTATCGACGGACTTTTCTTCCCGTCTATCAGTAGACGATGTGAAGTTTCAGATGAGTTTTCAGCGGGTTTCTTATTGTCAGATCATATGGATGGTGTGTTTCCCCAGCGAGTCTTCTTCGGCTATCTTTAGATGTTGAGGGGTTTTTCAAAGCGATCTTTCGGATAGTGGTTTTCTTTCTGTGTATCGGATGAGATGACATTTCAAGAGGGTCTTCCTGATAGTCGATTCTTATTGACGACGTGGCTCTTTGAAGGTGGTTTTCTTCCCGTCGGTCCTTACTGACGATGTGGTCCCTTTAAGGATATTGTTCTTTCCATCAGCTCCAGTAGACGAAAGGATTCTGAAATTTGATGGATGGTGTTGAAGTGAAGATGGGTGTCTTTCCGTCTATCATTAGACGATGTGAGTATTGAATTTTTTTTCTTCGGGATTATGGGTGTCTTCCCGTCTATCATTAGACGATGTGAGTATTGAATTTTTTTCCTGCGAGATTATGGGTGTCTTCCCGTCTATCATTAGACGATGTGAGTATTGAATTTTTTTTCCTTCGGGATTATGGGTGTCTTCCCGTCTATCATTAGACGATGTGAGTATCGAATTTTTTTCCTTCAGGATTATGGGTGTCTTTCCGTCTATCCTTAGACGATGTGAGTATGGATTTTGGGTGTCTTTCCGTCTATCCTTAGACGATGTGAGTATCGAATTTTTTCCTTCGGGATTATGGGTGTCTTTCCGTCTATCCTTAGACGATGTGAGTATTGGATTTTGGGTGTCTTCCCGTCTATCATTAGACGATGTGAGTATCGAATTTTTTTTTCCTTCGTGGATTTTGGGTGTCGTCCCGTCTATCATTAGACGATGTGAGTATATTTCTCTTCCTATCTATCTTTAGACGATGTGAGTACATTTCTCTTCCTGTCTATCAGTAGACGATGTGAGAGGATCAGGTGTTTTGTTGCAACCCTCGGGTTTGTTATCTGTGGTATCACGCGAGTAACGGGTGTTAAAATCAGGAGTTCTTTACCAAATGATTGATCAGTTTGTTGCCGTGACGGCTGGGTTCGGTTCTGGATTTTTATTCCTCAAGCAGTGTTGCAGTATATTCCCGCGGTTGGCAAATTTCAGGGTTTCATTTGTATTCAACCGTCATCTACCTTTGAATGTTTGAAGGCTGAGCGCTCTTCACCCATTCAGGTCGAAGCCGCTTGAACAGGGGCAGCTGTTGCACCCCAAAATTTGACCAACCGGGTCTCGTATCTGGCTCTATGTTTCGACGCATGACCGCATTCACATCTGCATATCGCATACAGTGCATTTTTCATTTGTTTTGATTTTATCGAGATCACAGCTCTCGTCTCGCGTTTCAGGTGTTTTTAATCAGTTTAGATAGGTAGAATCGTATTTTTGAGCAGTCGTGCTATTCCCAGTGTTTTCAGCTCGTGCTGTTGTTTTTAGGGATATTTCGGTGCCCGTTTATTTTTTACCGGCTATTTTGGTGCGCTCTCGCAGTGTTACTTGCCGTTCGGTGCTATTTTTGTTCCTTCGGGAATTATTATGATTTTTCTGGATTTTATTGGCTATTATTAGGGTTTAAATAGATTTTTTAATCATTTTAGGATAATATAGAATTTTTTAGAATATTAATAGATTTTCTTTATATTTTTAATAGTTTTAATTCTTTTTAGATAGATTTTTTAATCATTTTAGAATAATAGAATAATATAGTTTTTTTCTTTTATTAATCATAGATTTTCTTTTAAAGAAATAATATAGTTGTTTTTTTTAATAGAAGTTTTATAGAGTTTAATAGGTTAATAGAATAAATAGATTTTTCTTTTATTAATAATAGTTTTTTTTAATAGAAAATTAATGGGTTTTTTGAATATTAGATTTAATTAGAGGTTATATTAGGTTAATTGAATAGTTTAGAATTTAATTAGCTTTAGGTTAATCAGAATTATTAGTCATTGTTAATCCATATTAATCTGTTCATATCATGTTAATTGGCACTTGCATTAATCCTCTGCATTTCTATTAATTCGTTTTAGCTTTACTAATCAGTTCATTTAATCCATATTATTCATTTAATCCATCATTATTCATTTTAATTTTTCAGATTTTCATTTTGGGCCCAATATCCAAATTCGTTCATCCAAAGCCCAATTCACTGCAGAAGAGTCAAGAAATTTCCATTGCCAGCATAAATAGTCTGATTACACGTGTTAGCCAAGGAGGGAGCCACATTTTACACTCCACATCACGCCACGCGTTTTCTCCTTCCCTCCCTCAGTGCCACGCCACACACACGTGTAAGCCATGCAGTGATCTCCTCCACTCACCTTACCACGTGTCCACTGCCCAGCCTCCACCGGTTGCATGGCCGGCGGCCATGCAACCTCCGCAACAACCCGCCGGCGACAACCCTAACTATATCCGGCCACCGCAACAAACTCGCCGGAAAACCAAAACCACCAGACTTCATCTTCTTCAATCAACTTTCATCCTACCTCCGATCAACATTCATCTCCCTCCGATCAATCTTCATCATTCCTTCATCACCTATAACGAATCTCCAGAAGTTTCCTGAAACTTCATCAAACCTGCATCCAGTTTTCCAGAAACCGTTCAACAATCTTCAACCACCTTCGTCAAACCTTCATCTTGTTCTTCGTAACCTCCAAGAACTTCATCATTTTCCAGATGAATATTCAACAACCTCAACGAATCTTCACAATTTCTCTCCAGATCTTCGGTGGTAAGACGTTTCAACAAGAACACGCAAGAATACTTCATTTTCCAGATAATCATCAGCATCATAATCTTCATCAGCGAGCAAGCTTCATCAACGAACTATGTTCATCCACGATCTGCCTTCATCTCGTTCATCAGAGAACTTCATGCGAACTTCTGACAACTTTCATCATCGGTTCCCCAGAAACTTCAAGAATATTCTTCAACGCTCTTCAAGCATGTTCACCGAATCTCCATCGTGATCCTCATTTTTCTCCAAGAAATGTACAAGGATCGTCGTGTTCTTTAGAAGCGTTTCAGAGGTCATCCCTCTGTTCATCATATTTCCCCAGATCTACTCACGATCTTCAACGTCTCCAAGAAATGGCTGAACGGAAAGAGTTGTTGGGAAGAAAGGCTGTTTGGTTTTGTGTGAGACGGATTTCGTTACGAAAGCAGAGAGGTTGAACGGAGAGAGTCTGAGAGGGTGAGGGCGATGGTGGCGGCACCATGAACGGTGGAAGGGGGAGTTTTAGGGTTCTGAGAGCAGGATTGAGAAAGAGAGGAAGGAGCCCCATGTGGCTTGGGCCTTGGGCCCATCAGCTGTGATTGTCCGTACACACCCCCCCATTTGGGCATGCACCCTCCGTTTCAATCTTTTTTTGTCTTTGTTGAACAATGGGCTGGGGCCCAAGCGTGTTTCCCAGACTAACACCCCCTCGTTTCAGCATCATATCCCCCTCCCCAGTTTTTTTTTTGCTTGTGTTTGTGTTCTGGGCTGGGCCCAATGTTTTTGCTAACCCCCTGTAACAGATTACACCCCCTCCCCTCTTTTGTGTTTTTTTTCATTCTTTTATTATTTTCTTTTGTTTTGAGGATAGAAAAAGATATGGAAAAAATATATTGAAAAAATATCAAAAAGGAGAAGAGAAAAATATTAAAAGAAAAGAATATTTGAGGAAGGAAAAATACATGAAAAAAGAGAAAAAAGATAGTGAAAAAAATATAGAAAATACTTGAAAATAGAGGAGAAAATATTTGAAAAAAGGAGAGGAAATAGAAATATTTTAAAAAAGAAAGATACTTGAAAAAATAGCAAAAAATATTAGATGTAATATTTTTTAGAGTGTATTTTCTTCATAGGAGTTTATTTTCCTTTTAGAGATAGTTTAGACGTCCACTTGTTAGGGGACTATTTTTTCATTCGATTTTTCATAGGATAGGATAGTATTTCCTAGGGGTTTATTTTTCAGTATTCAATCCTTGTAAATCATTTTTCAGAATGTTAATAAAACGAGATTTGAGCTGTGGTCCCGAAGTAGCCGAACTACAGCTGCTCTGATTTCTCGTACCAGACGAGAATATGTAGGCATAGGATGCGATATCCTAGCGAGCACACTAACGACTAATCCTTTTGTTCTCTCGCTGCTGTGCGATCGAGACTTTCCCGCTGACGACTAATTGTTACCCTTTTTCCTCTCTTGCCCGAGTGCATTTGAGACCAAACAGTAGTTTTTTCCATAGGTTCCCGTACCTGTGAAACCAGTTTAATTTCTCACTGCTGTGTGAGAACCCTCTGTCTAGCCGTAGTTAGCCTGAACTACGTCAGCTCTGATCTTCCATGCAGTGTGGAAGTACGTAGGCACAAGACGCGAAGTCTTGGCGAGCCAATTTTCCCCGTAGTCCCGAACTACGTTGACTCTGACTTTCTCTCTTGAGAATACGTAGGCGTAGAGTGCGATGCTCTATCGAGTCAATTCCCTTCCGTTTAGATTTAGCAGCCGTAGATAGATTGTTTTTGCATCCTTTTAGACAACCCAAGCAAGCGTGGATCCCGTCGAGTACGACGGATGTGAGGGGTGCTAATACCTTCCCCTTGCGTAACCGACTCCCGAACCCAGGTTTTGGTTGCGATGACCATACCTTTCCCGTTTTTTGCGAGGTTTACTTCGAGCGTTTCCTTTCCCTCCGTTGGGATAAATAACGCACGGTGGCGACTCTTCTGTCAGCCGGCGCCGATTTTCGCAGTAGCGACACGCAGACACAGTGAAAGCAAATGGAGTAACTCCAGACGCAATAAGACTTCGTCTTTTCCCTTTCTCTCTTAGAGACAGAGCGTGGACATGGTTACAATCCTTACCATCCAACTCCGTTACGACGTGGGAACAGTTGAAGAACGTCTTCTTAGCGAGATATTTTCTGCCAAGCAAAACTGCTATGCTTAGAGCTCAAATCAACGGATTTCGACAAAAAGATATTGAATCTCTTTACGAAGCATGGGAACGATTCAAAGATATGATGAGAACATGTCCTCACCATGGTCTAGAAGACTGGGTGACAATCCATACTTTATATAATGGGCTTTTATACAACACCAGATTAACGGTAGACAGCGCCGCGGGCGGTGCACTTATGGATAAGCCATACGACGAAGCCTATCAACTAATCGAAAACATGTCTCAGAACCACTGCCAATGGGGAGGTGAACGCATTCCAACAGAGAAACCCGCAGCGAAAGGTGGGATGTACGAGATCAGCAGCCTTGAAAAGTTCAACGCTAAAGTAGATGCTCTAGCACAGAAAATTGACAGTCTGACCGTTAACCCCACTGCAACCGTCGCTGCCGTAACTCCAAACTGCGAGTTATGTGGAATCACCACTCATAATGCGCCCGAATGCCCATTGGTGGCCGGAATCCCACCAGACCAAGTAAATTATGCTCAAGGAAATCCTTACGCAAATACCTACAACCCAGGTTGGCGAAATCATCCAAACTTTTCTTACAAAAGCGATAATGCATTGCAAATGCCTGCTGCTCCGCCAGGATATCAGAAACCAGCTGCTGCTCAGACTGCACCTAGGAAATCAAACCTCGAGTTGATGATGGAAAAATTCATAGCTACTCAAGCTCAAACAAACAAAGAATTCCTGAATCAAAACATACACACTAGCAAGCAAATTAAACAGCTTACTGGAAAAGTAGACGCTTTAGCCACCCACAACAAAATGTTAGAAACACAGATATCACAAGTGGCTCAACAACAAGCCTCTGCTGCCGCACCCGCTGGCACATTTCCTAGACAACCCGAACGAAATCCAAAAGATCAAGCAAATGCTGTCATATTAAGAAGCAGAAAAGAATTGGACGAACCGATTGATCCGAGAACCGAAAACTCAGCCATGCAACAAAAACCAACTGAACAAGCAGAAAAGGAATCCGAGTCAGAGAAGAAGGAAGACAACGAGAAGGAGGATACCGCAAGTGAAAAAACGCAAGCACCTCCAGCGCCATATAAACCACATATCCCTTATCCTCAAAGATTAATAAACTCCAAAACTTCAGGACAATTCAAGAAATTTGTAGAGCTCCTTAAACAGTTGAATATCACTATTCCTTTTACAGAAGCGATAACTCAAATGCCGTCATACGCTAAATTTCTCAAAGAAATCCTGTCAAATAAGAGAAAGATCGAGGATAACAAAACAGTTACACTTACTGCAGAGTGTAGCGCTATTACTCAAAACCGCATGCCTCCTAAATTAAAAGACCCAGGTAGTTTCTCCATACCCTGCATCATAGGAAAGTTCGTAATAGACAAAGCTCTATGCGATTTAGGAGCCAGTATAAGTGTTATGCCTTTATCTATATGCAAAAAGCTGAATATGGGAGACCTTAGACCAACCAAAATGTCTGTACAATTGGCTGACCGGTCAGTAAAATACCCCGTCGGAATACTGGAAAACGTTCCAGTACGCATAAGACAATTCTATCCCAACCGACTTCATAATCATGGACATCAAAGAGGACTCTGTTACCCCAATTATCCTAGGAAGACCGTTCCTAGCTATAGCCGGAGCTATTATAGACGTGAAGAAAGGAAGGCTAACATTTGAAGTAGGAGAAGAAAAGATAGAGTTCATTCTCACCAAGTTCTTACAAGCACCAGCCATAGACGATACCTGCTATTTAGTAGATGTAATTGACGAATGTATAAGAAAACTTGAAAATGAAGAGACCACGTATTCAGAAATAATAAAGATTCAAATACCAGATATTTCTGAAGACAATGATTGGCGTAAACCGTATAAAGACGACAGCCTAAGCGAAAGCTTAGCACTAACCCCAAACCATATGCCAGGTCCGAAGAACCCATCTTTAGAACTTAAAACACTACCCAAAAACCTTAGATATGAATTCCTAGACGATGAACTAAAAAGACCAGTGATAGTCAATGCCGACTTAGGACAATTAGAAACCGTAAGGCTATTAGAAGTCCTAAAGAAGTACCCCACCGCGTTAGGCTATAACATAAGCGATCTAAAAGGTATAAGCCCTTCGATCTGTATGCATCGAATTACAATAGAGGAAGACTGTAAAACCTCTAGAGAGCATCATAGGAGACTGAACCCCATCCTAAGCACTGTAGTCAGAGATGAAGTAAAGAAATTGCTAGATGCAGGAATCATCTATCCAATCTCCGATAGTGAATGGGTTAGCCCAGTTCATGTCGTACCTAAGAAAGGAGGAGTCACAGTAGTTAAAAACGAAAAAGGCGAATCAATAACAAAAAGAGTCGTGACTGGAAGCAGAATGTGCATTGATTATAGAAAGCTTAACAAAGCCACACGAAAAGATCACTTCCCTTTACCCTTCATAGACCAAATGTTGGAAAGATTAGCCAAACATTCATATTTCTGCTATCTAGATGGCTATTCAGGATTTTTCCAAATTCCCATTCATCCTGATGACCAAGAAAAGACTACATTCACATGTCCTTATGGTACTTTTGCTTACCGCCGAATGCCGTTCGGACTTTGTAATGCTCCAGCAACCTTCCAAAGATGCATGATGGCAATCTTCACAGATTTCATAGACGACATCATGGAAGTATTTATGGACGATTTCTCAGTATGTGGACAAAATTTCGAAGGATGCCTACAAAACTTAGAAATGGTATTAGAACGTTGTGTAAAAGTGAACCTCGTCCTAAATTGGGAAAAATGCCATTTTATGGTCTGACAAGGAATAGTTCTAGGACATGTCATATCAAATAAAGGAATTGAGGTCGACAAAGCTAAAATAGAGATTATAAAAGACCTCCAACCTCCAAAATCCGTACGAGAAATACGGAGTTTTCTAGGACATGCCGGTTTCTACCGAAGATTTATAAAAGATTTTTCAAAAATCACGAAACCTTTGACCGGCCTGTTGATGAAAGATGCTGAGTTCGTCTTTGACAACGACTGTCTAAAAGCATTCGAAACATTAAAATCAGCCCTTATCACCGCACCGATTATGCAACCACCCGATTGGCGACTATCGTTCGAAATCATGTGCGATGCGAGTGATTATGCCTTAGGCGCAGTTCTAGGACAAAGGAAGGACAAGAAGCTTCATGCCATTTACTATGCCAGTAGAACCTTAGATCCTGCCCAAATGAACTACGCTACAACAGAAAAGGAACTTCTAGCAGTTATATTTGCGCTTGACAAATTCCGTTCTTACTTAGTAGGAGCAAAAATTATCATATACACAGACCACGCTGCCATTAGGTACCTAATAAGCAAAAAGGATGCCAAACCAAGATTATTGAGATGGATCCTATTATTACAAGAGTTTGACTTAGAAATCAAAGATAAGAAAGGAACCGAGAACGTTGTTGCAGATCACTTATCTCGAATAGAAGGCATCAAACATGAACCAGTACCGATAAATGACGATTTTCCATACGAACATCTGATAGCCAAATTAGAAAGTGACATGCCTAACTTAATCTCGGAAGATCCAGAACTCGAAAAGGCCGTAGAAGCCGTTTATGCCCAAGTCACATTACCTTGGTACACTGACATCGTTAATTACCTAGCTGCAGGCGTGCTTCCACCGGATCTCACTTATCAGCAAAAGAAGAAATTCTTCCACGATCTGAAACACTATTATTGGGACGAACCTCTACTCTTCAAGAGAGGGGCCGACAACATATACTGTCGCTGCGTCCCAGAGGAAGAAACAAAAAATATCATTTCCCAATGCCATTCAGCACCATATGGTGGTTATGCCAGTACATCTAAGACGTGCGCTAAGATTCTCCAAGCTGGCTTATTCTGGCCTAACCTCTGGAAAGACGTTCACATCGCTGTGCTAAAATGTGATCGATGCCAACGAACTGGCAATATCTCACGACGCGATGAAATGCCTCAGAAAGGAATCTTAGAGGTAGAAATCTTTGACGTATGGGGAATAGATTTCATGGGACCCTTCCCGCCTTCTTTTGGTAATAACTACATACTCGTTGCTGTAGACTATGTGTCTAAATGGATAGAAGCCATAGCTGCTCCAACAAATGACGCACGAGTAGTAATCAAACTCTTCAAAAACACAATCTTTCCTAGATTCGGTGTACCCAGACTCGTCATTAGTGACGACGGATCACACTTCATATCGCGAATCTTTGATAAACTTCTTTCTAAATATGGAGTCCGACACCGAGTAGCTACACCTTATCATCCGCAAACTAGTGGACAAGTAAAAGTCTCGAACAGAGAAATAAAACAAATTTTGGAAAAGACTGTCACTACCTCAAGGAAAGATTGGTCATCAAAGCTAAATGAAGCTTTATGGGCTTATAGGACCGCTTTTAAGACACCAATAGGTACTACACCCTTCAAATTAGTTTACGGTAAATCCTGTCATCTCCCTGTAGAATTAGAGCATAAAGCCTTCTGGGCCATTAAGACACTTAATTTCAACTACACTGAGGTAGGAGAGAAACGAATCTTGAACTTACACGAATTAGAAGAACTTCGATTGGACGCTTACGAAAATGCCCATATCTACAAAGAACGAACTAAAAAATGGCATGATAAACGTTCAGTCAAGAAACAATTCAGTGTGAGAGACATCGTACTTCTATTTAATTCAAGATTAAAACTCTTCCCAGGTAAACTAAAATCTAGGTGGTCTGGACCTTTTGAAGTGACTAAAGTACTTCAAAGTGGGGCTGTTGAAATTACCGATAAGACGAATGCACTGTTTATCGTAAACGGGCAACGTCTAAAACATTATAATAAGAACGAAAACAGCCCTCAAGTCAGCATTATAACATTGCTTGAGCTTCCTGCTCAAACACCCGAATAGCTTGTCACCAAGCTATCGTCAGGCTTTAGACGTTAAAAACAGCGCTTACTGGGAGGCAACCCAATTTTCCCGTATTTCCCTCTTTACTGTATTTCATTCTCATTTTTATTTAAAAAGCTTACTTTGAAATTTTAACAAAAATTCTAAACTTAAAATTGCTACTATTTTTACTTTATTTTATTTTATTTTATTTTTCTCTTTTATTTAAACTTTGTTTTTACCACCTTTTGTTTCTAAAAATCCTGACTTCAAATTTCTGTTTTAAACTTTTCAGGATTTTAAAAGACTTCAAACCTTCCTCCTGTTTTTCTCCGACTAACTTACGAGTATGGCCGCGTACGACTTCACAAAGGTTCATTTTCGAGGATTAGCTCAAAAGGAAAGATTTGAAGCATTAACTGAGAGAGACATAGCCTTAACACTGTATTATGATAAGTCTACCATGGAGAAACTAGGAATTACTAATAGCATCCAATACCTGTTTAATCAATTAGGCTGGGAGAACACCTCCTTGAAAACCCGTTTTGCTACCTATAAGGACCTCACCTACGAATTCCTTAGTTCCTTCAGGTACTTACCCAACTATGGTTTCGGATCAAACTCAGAGCTGATCACCTTTAGGATGTTTGGAATGGACCAAACCCATAGCCGGATGTCACTAGCTAACCTCCTAGGATTTCCTAGAGGACCACATGTGTTCATCAGTGCCGAAGATGACGATCTTGATTTTGAACTCAACCAGTTCTGGGGTAGAATCACAGGCGACTATAACCCTGACCCAAACAACATGTATAATGATGAGATTCATAACCCAGCTTTCAGATACTTTCATAAGATCCTAGCTCATACCCTTTTCGGAAAAGAAGAAAATATTACTACAATATCTAAAGAAGAGTTATTTATCATGTTCTGTGCTTCTCAGGACCGTACAGTGAATGCCGTACCTTTTATGATGAGATCCTTCCGACTCCTCACTCAGGAACCACAATCACCTATTCTAATAGGAGGCCTCGTGACAATGATTGCCCACGAGCTTGGCCTTAGATTCCACCTAAATGCAAGCACTAGTTTTGGCACCATCCGACCCATGAATATCCAGTTTTGCTTTAACAGGCGCATTTTACGAACTATGGGACCTGGACCTTACGAGTACCTCATCAATGACAAACCTGTCCAGCTATTCACATTGCCAAATCATCAGATGATAAGTATCCATAACAAGGACAACTGGGTTTATGAATTGGATGAGCCTATGGGACCTCCTTCACCTCAATCAACACCACAAAATTACATGTACGACAGTGATCACATCTCTGAAGCACATGATTATATGTACTATGAGGATGCTATATCAGAAGCTGAGGTAGACCCTGAGACCCCTCCGCATTACAACACCTATCCTGAGCCTATTCTTGAAGAAACCACAGACAAAATGGATACTGTTCTGAACCGATTAGACAACGTCGACGCAACCCTGACCACCGTAAGAGAAGACATCACAAGCATACACAGCGAACTCGCAGTCTTCATGGACTTAGTCTGTGACCAGCTCGACTACTACGCCCGAAAGTTTGACGAATTGAAGGCACGAAAAGACTGAGATATTAGCTTTAGTTTAGTTTAGTTTAATTTTTTTTCTGTTTTCCGTCCGTTTTCAATTATTTTGATTTTTGCATTGTTTATTTCCCTTATGTATTACATTCCAAACAATCATTTTAATTACATGTTATTTCGATTTTAGTCTTTATTCCTTGATTCTGTTTTTATGTTATCATATGTTTCTTGGCCGATATAATACATTGCCATATCAATCCTAGGCCTTAAAACCATGACAAAAGCACCCCCATAGCAAAATTCTGCGTTCTGCAGATTTTGCTGGTGTGACGACCGTCACAGAAGCCTGACGCCCGTCACACGGGTGACGACCGTCACAGATGCGTGACGACCGTCACGAGTCCAAAACTATTATCTGCTATAACAGAGGTTGCATTTTCTCTCCCACTCCCATCTATTCAACTTCCAATCATCACAAACTCAAACCCCACTTCCAACTTTCGTTTTCCCTTCTTGCTACATACAATCCCAACTCCCATTTCAACTTCCTAATCCACTTCTGTGACATTTTTCATTCCACAGAACCAACTCAATCCACATTTCATCAGCATCCTCCAACCATGGCGAGAAACAACGAAACCCCAAATCTTAGCAACATCATGTTCAGCGACGGCGACTCCGGAGAGAAACAGAGAGCCAACTATATCGCCTTCCATCAACGGTCGCTACAGCAGACCCACTATCCGCACCAACCATCCCTCACGGAGCTCGGCCTCCTTGACGACATCACTTGGATGCTCCAGAGAGCCGGCATTTGGCATCTCTGCACCAATCCGTAGCCGACTTACGAACAACTCACCCTTGAGTTCCTCAGTTCGTGCAGTTACTTTACTTCCAGCGGCGACCTCAGCCAACATTCCGGCGCCGCCTGCTTCCGTATGTTCGGCACAAACTACCAACTCAACCAATATCAGATTGCCGACATCCTACATTTCCCTCGCGGCGATGATGCTCACCGTCGCATTACCGAACAGTTTCAGCATGAAGCCTTTGCGCTCTGGTACCAATTGACCGGAATCAATGCCGACGGCTGGGATTCTCTGCATGCAACGCACATCCACAACCCGACCATCCGGTATTTCCACCGAGCACTGAGCAACACCATCTTCGCAAGGGATAACAACCATAAGGTGAACTCCAAAGAGCTCTTCTTTCTCCGCTGTGTGTTCAATTCCGAGCCCATCAACGCCGCTCCGTTCCTCCTGGCCCACATTCAGGCCAACTGCAACCGTGGCTCTAAGCCATTTTACTTTGGCGGGATTGTTACCTCCATTGCACTCGGGCTGAACCTCGGTGACCGACTCCAGCATCTCCATACAATTCCCTCGGTATTTCTCGACACCGACCATTGCAGAGCTTCTCACCTCATCCGTTCTAGGGCCGATGGAAAGTACCACCCGGTCGTGCGTGGCAAAATCGTCAGAAGTATCATGCCGTCACGTACCCGGATGCACCCACAGGATCGTGCCAACTGGCTTTTTGACCTCAATGCCCCTGCTGCTACCGCTGCTCCAACTCAGACCCACACCCAAGGTTCTGGTGACGAAATGCAAGATGAGTTGGACAAAACTGAGCAACCGGAGGCATCGCAACCACTTCCTTCGGAAGGCACATCCTACCGTCGCCGCCGCCAACGTCCAGTGCCCGACTACTCTGAAGAAGACCTCTGCCGATCCCTCAACCAGCAAGCGCAGATACTCGCTATGATGCATCAACAGAATCAGCGAGCAGAGCAGTTCGAAGCTTGGCACTGGACCCAAATGCACAACTCCAAACTGGCCAGGAAACCATCACTGAGAACTTGGCGAATCTTACCTTGCAGTTCGAAGGACTCCGCGACTATGTCTATCACACCGGAGCACTGAACTTTGAGGCCCGAGTCGACCAAGCCAGAGGTAGAGGACGCGACAGAGGACGTGACCGAGGCAGAGGCCGTGATTAGTTATTTCTTTCCTTATTTGTTTACTATATTTCCAGTTTCTTGTATTTTCATTTCCTTTGTATTTCCCTCTCGCATTCTTTCAAATCAGTGGGGACACTGATTGAGATAGTGTGGGAGCGGAGCGTTTATTTCCCATTCCCTTGTACTTTTAATTCAGTAATTTCAATTCGAACTTTTTCCCATTTTAGCAAATAAAAGCTCTTTTATATATCTTCTTCCGTTACGCAAACATCCCCACTTTATTCGACATAGACAAAAAATTTTCGTTCGTTCCTCAAAAGCAAAAGCATCATGAGAATGCGCCAAAGTTCAAACCAAGTTTTGAAACTCCGAGACGAAAATTCTAACAAAACCAGTACCGTCCTGACACCTTAGACCTCCGGTTTATGCGAGTCGGTTTCACTACCTACGTGTACCAAAGTTTCAAGTTTCTACGCAAACTCAGCCCCAAGTAGTTTATACTAGCAGTCAGCACCATCCTAAACACTTCTAAGCGAGCGACCAATGCAAATAAGTGTATGATCTCCAAAAAGATGAAAAATCATGAAAAGAAAGCCATATAGCCCAAGTATAGAGACATGTTCCCTCTAAGTTAGGTGCTCCTCACCCGAGCATTTAGCCCAACGGTACAAAAACTCATTGAAAAATCAATAGTATAAGCTTATGAGCAATGAAAAGATCAAAACAGCAATGAGATCATATTCACTAACAGGTTGACTTGCCATGAAAGTGTATGGACAACGGGCTTAATGTGATTGCGCTAGAACAAACAGGGTGAGCTTGACGCGAGAACCTTGATACCAAGCTGCAGTAGCATGACTAGAACCGATTTGCATAAGAAGGAGACCTCCGAAGACTTGTAGTCCAGTGTCGTCACCGTACTCGTTTTGTTCCTATTCAGAATCCCGGTTTTTCCCAACTTTCTGAACGAGGAAGCTGCCTCGTGCTTGCCGACTTTTTCCTGTTTTACTTGAGGACAAGCAAAGATTCAAGCTTAGGGGAGTTTGATAACGCGAAATCGTATATATATATATATATATATATATATATATATATATATATATATATATATATATATATATATATATATATATATATATATATATATATATATATATATATATATATATATATATATATATATATATATATATATATATATATATATATATATATATATATATATATATATTGACGCATAATTCAACTAATGTTTGACTGGTTTCAATCTGATTTCGGGTTTTTTCCATGTTATTTGTCTGATATTTTGCAGGTATTTGAAGATCATGTCTAAACGAAGCAATATGAAGAAAAGAAGCAATTACAGATGAAATATGGACGAAAACCAGATGAAAACAACATAAAAAACACAAAATGCGCATTTTGCTGCTGTGACGACCGTCACACCTCCATGAGGACCGTCACACGGGTGACGACCGTCACACACCATGACGACCGTCATGCAGGCAAAAACGCATAGCTTCCTTTGAACGTGCAAATACCAGTTCCAAGTCCCAAATAATGGACCACTACTCCCTAATTTTTCTGCCTCCAAGTCCACCTTCTTCAAATTACAACCGTTAGAATTTTACCTCTATAAAAGGGGAAGGAGGGGAGCTGAGAAAGAGAGCCGCATTCAGATAACGAAGTGCTGCCCAAATTTATTTCCAGAGCAAAATTTAGTTTCATTCTTTCTGTTTTTGTTTCCTTTCCTTATTCCTGTATTCCATTTCTACAATATTCGTTTGTGCGCTCTATTGGTTTGAAGACATAATCCTGCCGACATCGTTGGGATTTGGCCAAAAGCCAATTGGATATGTTACAGGTTTTCATTATTTCGTTAATTGTAACTTTAATTCTCAGTAATATGCATGTTCTAAGTTTCTGTTTTTATTTATGTTTTACCTTTCCCAAATCCATGTCTAGCTAAATCAGAGTAATCGATATGTAATAATAATCCAGACGGGATTTGATAATAACCGGTTGAAAACTTTATTTTTCAAAAGTTGTTTATGGTCTGAGTGTTTAAACTTATTTACTGAATAAACGTTCGTCGCGAAAGCGAGAACTTATTTAAAAGTAGTTTTGCCACGACAGTGGGAAATTAATTAAGGTACGAACCAACAAGCGACAGCTGCGGCTAGGACCAGATAGTAAACACTAGGCATTTTTTTTAATAACAGCGAAAGCACTTTAAAATAGATTAGAACTTAGAGATTTCCAAAAAGCGATTTTAACCCCGAACTACGTTCCGCCTTAGAGTTGCGACTAGCGTCAACAACCATCGTGAGACGAAGGTCTTTAGATCACTATTTTTCTTCTTAAATAAATTCTGAAAAATATTTCATATACCGGTAACTTGTCAAATTCCCGAAGAACATAATTATTGCATATCGATTCACGTAATTATAATTCAAGTAACGTTTTTAGTTCCCTTTAGTGATAGAAATTATTCCCTTAAACATTATCTACCTAGCTAAACATAGTAACTCCCGAGAACACTAGTTTGATTACGAGTCCTTGTGGGATCGATATCTTTTATTACTACGCGATAGACTGTGCACTTGCAGTTAAGTTGTATTAGACATAGAAAGTCGCGATCAGTCATGACATTACTGTCTGATACAGCAGGAGCTGTGGTAACAGAACTGCTGTCATGTGTTTTAATCAAGATGTCATTACCAATGTCATGACATTACTGTCTGGTACAGCAGGAGCTGATGACAAAACTCCTGTCATGTGGTTTAATCAGGATGTCATTACCAATGTCATGACATCGCTGTCTGGTACAGCAGGAGCTGCTATTTTATATCACTTGACAGAAGTGCTTTGGATATACCTCATCAGTATGTGCAGGCCAAAAAGATTTATTAGGAACAAAATGCAGATTTAATTGGTGTTCATAAAAAGGGTCTCTGAGACTTTTTTAGGATACTATAATATATTTGTTTCTACTGTTACGACGAAGATTCTGCAGGAGTGTACTGCAGGGTGAGCTTGGTCAGCTAAGAACAAAGTGTGTTGGATGTCATGCTGGATGTTATGACTTCAAGCGTATGACATCAGGGCGCGTGTTTAGGTTTACTGTTAGTGAAGAACTCTGTTCTTCACGTGTGTTTAGGAGTCTTAGGATTCCTTGTGTGCCAAGCAATTGTCTGCTGTATAATTGCATTGGTTTAGTGTGTATGAACTGTTGTGTTTATTATGTCACTCAAAGCTTTTAAGCAAGTATTGTGACTTTGAAGAGTGTCTTCTAAAGTCTGTTTTTGTATTGAATTGTTTATCACTGCGGTGATTAAGGGGGAGTGAGCGGGGTCTCTTGTCTAGTGGATTCTAGGCAGAAGTGTCATTGGGTAGGTCTTAAGTGAAGAGTGCAAACAGGTTGTTTGACTCTGAATTAGTTCTACTAATAGTGAATTTCCTCCCTGGCTTGGTAGCCCCCAGATGTAGGTGAGGTTTCATCGAACTGGGTAAACAATTCATTGTGTTATTTATCTTTCAACATTTACAATTCTGCACAATTTAAATGGTTAGATAAATAGTTTGTCTCTCTGCTGATGTCACAACAGACGCCATGACATTGGTCATGAGATTGGTACAATTTAAAGGAATTTAAATCGGTCATGGTCTGTCCTCGTCCTTGTTGAGCAGAGATCAATGTTCTTGAGACATATGAGATCTGCATACCAGAATTTCACATTGGAATCAACATCATATTCTTTGAAGCTGTGGAATTAGGGTTTTTGTCATTTGAGTATACAAATCCCATACAGGCAAGATCAATCCAACAATTTTATCATCATGATTCATATTCCATCTTTGGTACCTTGATGTGCAAGATTGGCCATCAATTTGGTGTGAAAGGATTTCAATGGATTAATGAATTGAAAATCAGGAATTTGGAGAAAAGTCAACTGAGCAGGAACAAGTCAACTCTTGACTTTTTGAGGTCAAATTCCCAATCTTCATGTTAAACATCATCAATGGACCAAATTTGATCAAGAAATGATAAAGGAATCATCAAAAGGATCAAGATGTTGCTATATTAGGGTTTTAGAGGTTTCTAAGTGTAAAATCCCCTCTTTTAGCACTTAACTTCCTTGACAAGTTTCATTATGATACAAGCTCCACCTCATTTTTCATCAAACATGAAATTTGTTCCTTGCTCCCCAAGATTCCTTATAAGTACAAGAACTCCTCCATTGGATCTATACACCTTAAGTTATGGTGTCTTCAATTTGGTTTTACAAAGTGGAAAAGATTTAAAGGCATCAAAGGACCCCTTCTTCCATGAAAATTTTCATATGGATCCAAGCTTTTCCTCAACTTTCTTCAAACATAAATTTTGTTCTTTATTATCTAAGATTTCCAAAAAGTGTAAGAACTCATAATTTCCATGTGTGGAGCTCAAGTTATGATCCTTCTTAGTGAAGGTCATTTTGGATGACCTAGTTTTGGATCATTCACTTCAAGGTCAAAATTCATGAACTTCAAAGCTTCAAATCAAGTTACCTATAACATGAAACTTGTGCCTTAAGATCTTGCAAACACCATGACCTTAAATTCGATTTTATTTGATGATTTATAAGGCAAGTTAATTTATGATGAATATGAATACATGGATATGTGACCTAGTTTGAACTTTCTTGCTTTTCAAGTCACAATCTTGGTTCGTTTTGCCTCTCTTTTGTACCATATCATCATCATGTCACGACAACAACAAACTTTACCCAAAATGAGCAAACATTTCTTCACATTTTTAAGCATTTTCAAATGTTTATACCATGTATGGAAATCACCAAATCACCCCCACAAATTTATTTCCTTCCTTTCTAATAATCCAAATTCATTTTTTCACCCTCATTGGTACTCAATGATGACCCAAAGTGGTGTGCCAACCATCCCAAATCCGTGTACACTCTCTTTTGAGTTTTTTTGGGCAAGTTTGTGAAACAACTCATACAAGAATCATGGGCCTTCAAAAACACCTCTAAACCCTCATATATAAGGAGAACATAAACCCCATCATGGAGGGAGAAGTCATTCTGCTGAGAAAGAGATCAAAATCACTTCAAAAAGCTCTTACTTTCTCTCTCTTCGAGTTGGATTTTTCTTTGAAGATTCTGCTTCCCTTTTGCTTGATTCTTCATCGCTGGGATACAAGGAGCCCATTAGAGGGTTTTCTTTGAAGCTTAGAAGCAGTTTGAAGGACCAACGAAGTTGCTCCGTTTAGGTAAACTTTCTCATTCTGAATCTCGCATTCTAGGCATAAATATAAGGTCATGTTGGTTGCATCTGAAGCCCTACCTTAGGTAGGAAATTTTTGAATGGTTGGTGTGCTTGTTTGAGCAACTTTCAGTTTGCGTGTCAAACTTTCGTATTGAGTTTTCACCATGTTAGAGGAACCTTTTTGAAATTCTGAGGCCAGATTCATGCTCTGTGTGATTTTTCCTTCAAGAATCTGTATGTGGTTTTGATTTTTATTTGAGTTTGCAGGGATCACCGGGGAAGCCGATCGGAGCTAGGGCTCCGGCGCTTGAGGTGTTTGTCTGAGTTGGCAGTTGACTTTTCCCATGCATGCGTTGAAAAGTGATGTGGCAGGCCACATCCTTTAATGAAATGGCGTGTTTCTCTTTTTCTGGCTGAGTTTTGTGTCATTTGGATTGGGCCTTGGGAATTTTACTTTTCACGCCCCCTGGTTTGGGCCCATTTGCACGCTACAACATGAGTCTTATTTATTTCAGGATTACTTATGCACCTCCCTTGCTTTGTTCTCTCTTTTTATTTTTTATTTTCTTGTCTTTTTCAATTTGATTTTTATTTTAATTATTAAATTATTTAAAAAAATATACAAAAGTACATTTCTGATCATTTAATGTCTTGTGTTATTCTTCATGATATTTGTTTTTATTTTCCATTTGTTTTTCTATTTTATTTGGAATTTCTTTGTGGACTGCTTTTCCATATTTACCCTTGAATTAGGGTTTGTTGTTTGATGCCCTTGGATCACTTTCTTGAGCCATTTTTTCTCATATGATTGGACACTTAATTGGTGAATATTTGGATGTGGTTTTGATACTTTGGTGATCATCCCTTAGACATTTCCCACTTGGTTTTATTATGACCCTCAATTCACCCTTGATTTGATGCATAACTTGCATGGTTCAACCATTTTGAATATTTTCCTTAACCTATCTTCTTCCCATATTTTGCAATTGCTTAAGTATGTGTTTGGACTTATGTTTTCTTATTTTTTTGGGAATTTATTTGAGTGTCTTTCTATTTTTGGCGAAAGCCTCTTTGCATATGCCTACTTTATGGATCCTTTGACCTAGTAAATGTTGATTATAGTTTGTGGCAATTTGGCATATGGTAACATACTGCCTTGAGGTTCTTCTTGCTTTGGTTTCATGATCTTTGAACCTTTTTCCTATTTTAGTTGATTTTACAAGTTTGGCTTTCTTTGAGTGTTTCAATTAGCTACCTCTTGAGTTAGTCTTGTTTTGACACTTCTTTACATGTGATAGTTGAAGCTTATGATATTTATATGTTTCATGTAATATGTTTAAATTGTTTGTCAAGATGTTTATGCCCTCATTTCATGATCACATTATCTCACGCACACTTCACATGATCCTTTGTTCATTGTGAGATTGCTTGACTTGTATTTTGTGCATGCTTTGGAGATTATTCTCATGTCATGCCTTGTTGATCTTTGATGATATTTGGATTGATGTGGTTTCTGCCCATATTGTTTTCATCTCACATATTACATGTCTTTATCATTTGCTTCATGTTTTACATGTTTATGCAATTATGATCATTCATTGCTTATCTTGTTGATTTTGACCTTTTGTCTTGTTTTTTTTGATGTTTCTCTTTTAGCGCATCTTTGTACATTCTTATTCATACCTTCCATATATCATATATCATCTTCCCTTTGGTGGGTACTATGTTTCCCTCTCCTCATTTACAATGTAACAACTTAGCTTTCTTTTATGCTTGCTTGCTTAATTGTTAAGAAAGATAAAATGAATCTAAGTTAGAACACATTTTCAATAAAAGGACAAATAAGGCTTGATCCAATGTCAAGTAATTTTCAAACTTATTTAACTTGGTTTGTTTCTTAGGGTTCTACCCCTTCTCATCTCTCATTTCTGGTATTAGCATATTTTAACCTTGTATGGGTTCCACCTTTGTAAGTCGATTGCTTTGTGCATCACCATTAACCTACCTTGATCTATTCACCACCCTTTCTTTTCAAAACCTTTTCTCAATTTCTTTGTGTCTCCATGAGTATAAAACCTTGGTCTTGTACCAAGTACATTTTCAAACTTCTCTTTTCTTAATAAACTTGGATGGTTGTGGAGTGGTTAGGCGAAGGCCTTGTCCTATCCCGAGTGCTTGACACTACCTTTAGGGTTCACTGTCATAAAGCACTTACCATTCAAAATCAAAATATCTTTAATAAGGGAATAAGGTTCTCTTTGTATTGAACTAAAGAGAGAGGATTGAGTGAAGACTTCTTTCTCTCTGAGTATTAGGATACTCACTTTAGAGTGTGTGGTCTCGATACTCGTCTTTCAATACGAAGACGTGACTATATTCGCCACACCATTTTCACAATAAATCTTTTGAGATAAGGAATTGGGTACTACCCGCAAGGGGTTACTATCCGAGGACTTATTTCACCCTTAAAAATAACTTTCACAAATCAAATGTGACATCTTGCCTTGATGGCAAAAACTATTTCTTTTTAAAAAGGACATGTTACGTTCGCTCTATCGCAAACAGGTAACGCCTAAGACTCCACAAGCAAGCTGTAATACACCTAACTGCTAGAATGGGCACATTGGCATCGTCTATAAAAAACAACAACAAACCATAGTACGAACTACAAACGCTTTGATTCTTCACTTCTTTTAAGTGAAGATACGTAGGCACAAGGGCCCCAATCCTTGGCGAGCACTTCCATCTTTTTCATCAGTAGCCCTCCGAACTACATTTACTTTGAATTTCTCATACTTGTTGAGAATAGGTAGGCATAGGACCATGAAGTCCTACCGAGTCTCCTCACCCTTTCCACCTTCTCTTTTCTTCTTTCTTTGTTTCCATCCCTTCTCTCTCTCTCCTAGAACACTCTTCATGGCAGTATCCTTTAGCAAACATCCTTACACATAGACAAACAAATGGTTCCCATCGAGTACGATGGATGTGAGGGGTGTTAATATCTTCCCTTCACATAATCGACTTCCGAACCCTTTCTCTTGGTTGTGAGACCATCTTATCCTTATCTTCTTTGGGGTTTTCTCGATGTTTTCCCTTCCCCTTTTGGGATAAATAAAGTTCTATGGCGACTCTTCTGTTTTTCTACTTTCTCCTCTCTGTCGTTACATTTTTTTGAGTAGCGACAACTTGGCGACTCTGCTGGGGACTGGTTCAGCCTAGCAAGCCAAACCTAGTTTGTTTGTATGTGTGATTTATTTGTTTTTGTTGCTTTATTATGTTGTGTTCTCTTATCTGTTGGTTTTATTGGGGATGGTTTGTGAGGAGAAAGGCTTTCTACCTGAGCTTTTCCAGTATACACTAAGCTAGGAGGTGGTTGCTTTCAGATTTGCGAGACTTAGGACTCGTTGAGTTGGTTTGACTTCCATCGCTCATATGAGGCCCCTTTGAGAATGATTATGTCTTACGAGTAGTCGTAATGGCATTTTTCGTTTTCGCCTTGGAGTCCATGATTCTGAGGACCTTTGTAGAACCCTATTCCAAAGGTTACTAAGACATAACTCTATGCTCATCCTTTGAACGAATTACCGTCTTACAAATCATGTTTATGATGGGAAACTTTTAAGGGTTAGTGCGTGGGACCTTGTTTGAAAGCTCGTGGGGTACCCTATTATAAACTATTAGATTGCCTACCCGAGGTGAGAGATACCTTGTTGTGTTGCCCTGCAGATTCTGTGACCTGGATCCCTATGCTGAGAACCTGTTCTGGTGTGCATTCACAAGAATTGCATTGCATAACTTTTTTTTCATATCAAAGGACTTAAGAGACTATGATTATCTCAGGTATTGCTGAAAAATGATTGACCAAAAGAAGAGAAGCACTAACTCTTTGAAGTTTAGATAGCCAAAATTGGGGGTCATCTAAGACCTTCTGATTGACGTGCCAAAAGCTATCAAAATCAACTTTCAAGGAGAACATGAGAAGCTACTTGACCTTCTTTATTCTGGTGTAGATACTTGGGCTTTGTTTGCTATGGCACAATTCAATGATGCTCTACTAAGATGTTTCACCTTCCAGAATTAACAGTTGGCCCCCACTCCTGAGGAATATTCCCACCTGTTGAATATCAAGATTAAGGACTAACCCATATACACCGGTTTGGAGGAAGAGCCAAAATCTCCTGTTATTACTCTTTCCCTCCGCATGACTAAAGAAGAGGTTGATACTGGTTTGGCCAACAAAGGAGGTACTCATAGGTTCCCCCCTGAAGTTTCTGCTTGACAAGGTTGTTCATTATAAGACTAATTAAGATTGTGAAAGGTTTGGTATCTCTCTTGCTTTGATAATCTATGAGATTGTCCTCTTTCAAAACATAGACAATTTCATAGACATTGCTGTTGTTACTCTCTTCATTCAGAAGAATCTAATTCCCACCCTTCTTGCTGACACTTACCATTCCATTCTTTGGAGGAGTAAGAAGAAAACAAGAATGGTTCAATGTTGCTCTCATTTGTTATTCAAGTGGTATGTTTCTCATTTGCCAAAGGAGGGACCATTTATGGAGAACAAGGAGAAATTGAAGTGGTCTAGGGGCATCATGTCTTTGGTAGCAGACGACATTGCTTGGTACTCCCATGAGTACTATGATACGAAAATTATTTTCAGTTGTGAGGAATTTTGTAACGTACCTCTGATTGGAAGAGCATGTTGTATTAACTACAACCCAATTATGGCACTACGTCAATTGGGTTATGCTATGGAGGACGCACCCGAGGCAGAGAAGATCCAAAGCTTTTACTTGCTCAATAAAGTAGAGATGCTGGATTTGTCATAAAAATTGCTAAAGCATGGACCAAGATCCATACAAAAGGAAGAAAGGAGTTGAAATCAAAAATTTGTGTGGCTAAAGATCCATACAATAGATGACTGTTGGCTAGAGTGGCAAAAAGGTTGTTACCATTTTCTCCTGAACCTCCCATGCAAGTGAAGCCTCCTGTTCCCACCCATGTGTCCATGGAAGAATATGAGAAGCTGAAGCTGGTAGTGGAAAAGTTGACTAAGGAAAACCAAGATCTCCAAGCTGAAGTCCATCAAGCTGGTATGGAAAATGGTCAATTTAAAAGAAAGGTTGAATTTGAACAAGATCAAGTAGCCGAAAGTAGCAAAAAGTTGAAGTTAGAAACAGATTTAAGGATCATGTATCAAAATGGTGTTCAAGGGGCTGATGCGTCAATGAAGACTCTTTGACAGCGCTTGAAAGATGCCAAAGAATCTTGTGAAAGAGCATGGCATTTTTATGAACTAGCTTCTGCTACAAAAAAGAGGACTAGGGAAAAACACGAAGCTGATATTGATGGTATTGAAGAACAATTACGAGGTGCCTTGACTTTAGCTGAAGATGAGCATCAGCTCAAAGTAGAAGCAATAAGAGCTTCATATATCACTCCTGATATGTGGAGCAATAAGTGCTTAGAGTTGGAAACTGCTCAAGAAACGGCAACTCATTAGAATGACCGCTTTGAAGCTTTGAAGATGGATAGTTCATAATGGCTCAAGAGGGAGGCTCAACTCAACAAATTGTTGGACACTCACGTGGACTCCCTCATACTTTATCAGCCAACTTTAGACATGTACCGTGCTAGGTATAATGATCTGATAGAGTATTGAAATCTCATGATTCGTGACGTCCCATGGATGTTGGAAAGCTCAATTCAAGATTTGGATGGAAAAAATATTCCCCCTTCAGTCCACCACTTCATTCAGCTCTATGACCAGATGGTTGGTAGATTCGTGTTTGAGTCGAAGAAACACGAGGAACGCCTCCGAAAGAATACCTTCTAATTATTGATTGGTTCTTTCTTTTGTTTCAAAAACTCTTGTATTCAACTTATTGAACAATGATTAGTCATTTGTGTTTGATCTTCCTTGGAATTAATGAAAAGCTGCTTTTGGTTTCACAAAGTTGTGCATTTTACAGTTTGTTCACATTTCTATAATACCTATGATAATCATAAGGTCTCAAAAGTATTTTGAGCATCATTCAAAGCATTGCATGTACATACACATCATTTTGCATTCCATGAAACCCAACCTCACAACCACTTACCCTTTTGCAGTAAGATAGGCTGGCTTCCCAACACTCCTATAACACAAGAAACAATCAAAGAAGGATCATGGGCCAGTTGGAGTAGAATCAAGTTTCCATGAGAGAAGAGATGCATAATATGAGGACCCAGATCACTCAGCTGATGGAGGTGATTCAAAATATGGCCAGGGGGCAATAATAAATGAGGAAAGCTGCGGAAAGAAATGTTACTAACCCTCATATTCTTGTTGGCGCAGTCTCGACCCCATGTGGAGCAATCCCTATTCCTGTTGGCGCAGTTCCAACCCCATGTGGAGCAATCCCTGTTCATGTTGGCACAATTCCTCCACCCGATGGCGCAGTTCCTCCTCCTGGTGGTACGCTTCCACCCCCAGTTCATTATGATGACCATGAAGACTTCTACAGCCCCCGTGATGATTCGGTTGTGTATGCTTTTGGACCACCAAATACTAACTTGGAGAAGAAGTTCAATGCTTTGCAAGAAAATGTTAGAGCAATGCAAGGTCCTGATGTTCTAGGGTTAGACGCTACTGAGATCTGCCTTGTGCCCGGAGTCAAAATACCTCAGAAATTCACCATCCCAACTTTGTGCAGTATAAGGGTAATAGCTGTCCTAAGACCCACATCAGGTCTTAACGTAGGAAAATGGTTGCTTACTCAGATGATCAGAAGCTTCTGATCCATTTCTTCCAAGACAGTCTGACTGAAGCCTCCATAGAATGGTATATGCAAGTTGAACGCTCTCACGTTAAGAATTTGAAAGAGTTGGCGGACACTTTTGTAAAGCACTATCAGTATAATGCTGATATGGCTCTGAATCGCATGCAACTGCAAAATCTGACTCAGAAGCCTAATGAATCCTTTAAAGACTTCGCGCAAAGATGGAGAGGTTTAGCTGAAAGGGTGCAACCACCATTGCTTGAAAATTAATTGACTGATATCTTCATGGGAACTTTGCAAGGTTCGATCCTTGAACGCTTAGCATCTACCACCTCTACAATATTTTCAGAACTTGTTATGGCCATTGAAAGATTGGAGAGCTTGATAAAGGATGGGAACATTCAAAACACTGGTGGATCCTCGAGCGGACTCAAAAAACCGTATCAAGTATTCATAAAGAAGAAAGAAGGAGAGGCCAATGTCGCTTCTATGGGAAAAGGAAAAGCTCATCAAGGTTGTTGCACCCCAAAATTTGCCCAACTTTTCTTTACCTAGCTTATGTTTCATTTCATTCACATTAGCATTATCATTTGCATTTCATTGACATGTATGCAGGAGATTAAGAGGTATGATTACCAATCAAGAGATATACAAGACTGTGAGGCTAGCTAAGAAGGTTATTCAAGTGTTCAAGGGTTGATATCCATGTCAGAGAAGTGGAAAGATCATCAGAGAGAGTGATTGAAGCCAAGTGTGTAGGTCTCCTAACTTGAGAGTTGTGGGAAGCCATCAGATGATTCTGAAGCCATGAAGTTGGACTTGAGGTCTTGAGAGAGCTCATGAAAAGTGTTGAAGATCACTTTGAGGCCTAGATAGGTCATTGTGCAATATTAAGAAGACTCAGCCATGAGTGGTGCAATTAGGGTTTGACTGGGTCAACCCTAAGTCAACTGATGATTTGAAGAAGGTTGAGACCTAATCCAAGAGCCATGTGATCATGGATTTATGTATTAAGATTTTATAAGGATTATTCCAAGGTTAACTCATCATGATTGAAGAGTTTGAGAAGTTTCAAGCTAGGGTTTCTAAGACTTGACAGTGTAAAATCCCCTAGTTTGACCCCTGTCTTCAAGGCAATTTAACTCAAGATATGATTGTCTTCTCATATTGGCCCCAACGCGATTGTTGTAGGGCATGATCTTAGCTTTAATTTGAGTACTAGAAGTCCTTGATAGGGTTTGTAGAACTCAAGTTATGAGCCAGACAAGTTACAAGTCATCTGAGGCATGTGAATTTGGAGCTTGAAAGTTATCCAACTTGCATGACACGTTTCCCCAAGAAGGATGATTCCTATGAACTTTTGGTCAACATGAATGTTGTTCCTTATTCTCTTAGATTTCTAGATAGTACTAGAAGTCCTTGATAGGATTTGTAGAACTCAGGTTATGGCTTTGACAAGTCAAGGGTATTTTGGGAAGTTGTGATTATGGGTCATGTTTGGTTATAGGTCATTTTCACCAACTTAGACATCTCAAATGAAATTTTGTGCAACTTTAAAGTTTCTCAAAATGGGGTTTTAACCTTGACCATGTATCAAGGAGGCATTGAAATGGCTCAAGGAGAGACTTGGTTCAAGAAATTGTGAAAAAGGAAGAATTAAAATGAATTAAATGACCAAAATTTCAAATAAATCATTTGGTGTGCAAATGGAGCAAAATAATATCATTTTTTGAATGGAAAAGGCATTTTGGAAACTTTGGCAATATTAGAATTTTGATTTGAGTCCAATATCATGCCCTTTTTCTTTGTTTCTTCATGATGAAGTAACATATCTAACATGAGCCATTGGATTGAAACAAGGGGAGAATCACCACCATTCATGTTCAATATCTCATGAGAAGTTGAATGCAAGCTTGCTGAGGCCAAAACAGAGAGGGAATCGTGACTGGTGTGAATGAGATTTTGAGGAGAATTTGAAAATCCAATTTCTCGTTCTGAAGCTTTGAGAAAGCTCTAGATGATTCTAATGAGTTCTATATAAGTTGTTGAGTGTGTTCAGCCATTTTTTTGGAAGAGTTTGAAGCTGGTAGCAGAGTGAGTCATTGAAAATTCAGAGCTGCAAGTAGAAATCGAGTTCTGAGTTCCAGGCCAAATCAAGGGAAATTGAAGGTTGCATTGGCTTTAGAAGGAGTTTTGGAGTGTATCTGCATCATCTTGGAGGTTGAAGTGATCAAGAACTGCTTCTGTTACACCTCTGAACTCAGGTTGGTACTTTTCACCCCTATGCATACTTTAGGAGGAGATAGATAGAAATCTATAGGTGGTTAGGATCCTTGCAATGTGTAGATGGATTTGAGATGATTAATTGCATGAATAGAGACAAGTTAGGATGATGACCAATTTCTGTTGAGGCTGAATTCTAGAGATTCTTGGATTGATAATCAAGATTGTATAGTGTAAGATGATCATCAGGAGATAAGGAGTATTTCTGTGCATTTAATTTGGAGAATGGTGAGATTCAAGATTTTGACAAATTCTGAAGATGCCATCGTGTTTTGAGTTAGAGAAAGATTTAGATGATTTAGAGTTGAGATTCATGATCAGGAGGAAAAATTGAGTAAGATGATGTATCATTTTGTTATTTTTGATGACCTGTGTGTGATGGTCCACCGGAGAAGAAGGTGGCGCTGCAGCTCAGGCCACCGTCTGAACTCCATCCAATCTGAGTTTCAAATTTAGGGACGATGCACATGAGCCCTTGGATGGCACTTTGACCTTGACCAAGTCCATGGAATAGATGACCACGATTGCTTTGAAAAGTATGACTATTGACTTGAGGTGCTACGCATCGTTTCATTAATTGGGAGACAATGGGCTTATGACTGGATTGATATTCACACCTCCCCTCTGGCCCAACCTAAGGATATGAACTGATTGCAATTGCTATTTGCAACGCAAGTTTTATTAATTTCATTTGTTTTCTTTTATTTTCTTCATTTCATATTAGTTTGATAATAATTCATTAAAAATAGGAAGATAAGTCAATTAATTCCAGGTTTTTCCCCTGATTCATGATTGAATCTAGAATTTTATTGAATAAAAATATTAGGAAAACCATGCATTTTTATTTTTTGTGCATTTTTTACATTTTATTTGATAATAAAATTACCATGGTTGATACCTCTGTTTGATGATTTTAGTTTGATCATTTGGTGATGATTTTTGGCTTGATTTTTTGTTTGTGATTATCTTAAACATGTATGCTCCCATAGTATTTTTCTCACATTTTTGTGAAGAAATTAGGTGTTGTTTTTAGGTTGAACTTTAGGTGCTTCCTTTTAGGGTTTAAGTTTAGTACCTTGTAGTGTAGAATTTATTTCTAGGTCTTATTTGAGGATTTGATCTCTGGAATTAATATGGTAGAGTCATGATTGACATAGGTTCCCATAGTTATTTTTGTAGGATTTTATAATTGATTTTAGTATTTTAGTTAGAATTAACTTTAATACTAGGTTTTAGGTGATCCTAACTTGCTAACTCAACTAGAATGACTTCATTAGTTCCCTTAGACTAGGGTTTTGCTTCTCTTGCTCTTGTATGATGATGAAGACTTGTGTGGGCTGCTGTGGAATGCATGGTGGAGCTTGGACTTGAAGATTGCTCTCCCTTTGGTGTAGTTTGTTTATGGTTAAGGATTAGGGTTTAGGGAGATCTCTTAGAATAGATTTTCTTCCTTCATGAAACATGGAAGATGTTGATCACTTCCATTCCTCCCTATGATGTAAGGTCCCCTTGTGAATGCCTCATCCCTCCTTTGGTAGGATGTGTGGCTCTTCACAAGTTGGTATATCCTTTGAGGGCTCCTTTCTTTGATGGTGGAGTGCTTAGAGGTGACCTTTGGTCTTCACTTTGCTTTTCCCTGTCCTACCTTACTCTTGTTAGATGAATCTTTCTCCCTTGCCAGAGGATGGAGTTCCTTGCTAGAATATTGAAGATGCTAGAGGTTGCACTTCCCCTTGGTTTGAAGACTGCCATTGGAGCTGAAGCTTGAAGATCGAGAAGAACAAGTTGACACTTGTGTGAAGAAGATCAAATTGAGATTGAAGAAAGAGCTGAAGCTTGAAGAAGATGGAAAACAAGTTGATACTTGTGTTTGATGCTTTGAAAGCTTGAAGAAGAAAGTTGATACTTGCTATTGAAGATGAAAGCCTTGAAGAACAGTTGCAGACTGAAGACTGAACTGCTGTCAAAGGATTGCTTTGCTGTGAAGCTGTGGAAGTTGTTGATTTGCTTTCTTTCCTGTCTGTTTGCTTTCTGTGCAACTGTATTGATGTGACTTGGTTGATTTGCTTGATGCATTAGAATAAGTTCATGTTTAAATTGTTTTAAGCTAGGAGCATGATTGCACTTGAGGTTGAGTTGCTCCCTCTGCTTGTATTTTTACTGTATGGCTTTGCTTGCAGGTATTCGGTAGAGCCCTGCTCCCTTGCCTATGTGGTTTGTGATTTGTTTGATGGCATTTTATTTTTCCTGTATGATTGCAGTTATTCATATCTGGCTTGAGGTCGAGACGAGCTTGTGGAGGCTGATGCCCCACACACATTTCCTCCCTCACTTGCATTGCCTGCATTTTACAGTCGTTTACGGTTTACTGTTTCAGCTGATGCTTTATCTGTTTCTGTTTACCCTAACATGATCCCCTAGGAATCTCACTTCCTTTGATAAGGAAGTGATGATAGAACTTTAGGTTGAAACCTATGCATGATAACTTCTAGGAGTTCCCTGTTTCAAACCTCAACTATAGGATGAATCCTTGGCATGACAGCATTAGGACTTAATAGTCTCCCCGTAGTTGTCCGTTTCTCTTCTCATCTCAAACAACAGTAAAAAACGTAATAAAGGTAAGTTAGTACAAGTACTTTACGAGCCTTAAGCTACTTGGGTAATGATAATTGAGCGGCCTCCTCTCAATCGTCTAGAATGTTTAGTATATGTCCTTTGGACGATATGCGACGCATTCGTTCCCAGGTCATAGTCTCTAGTGCTGTACAAACTACAGACAAACATAAAAAATAGTTCTTCCGTAAAAGACAGAAAACAAACCTCAAACCTTTTTGCCCCGTGGGCCCATAATTCAAAGGAAGCTTTTCTGAAGAAAAGAGTGTCGTTAACTCTCAGTTCTACCGCAAAAGGTAACGCCTAAGTCTCCAAGGGTCGAGCCGTGTACACCAAACTGATGGAACTGTTTGTTAACCCTACTCGAAAAAATAGATGAATCTGAATCGCCGTAATCCGTATTATCCCGAACTACGTAAGCTCTGATCTCTCAAGCCTGTTGAAAGTATGTAGGCACAATACTGATGTATTGGCGAGCCACCTTCCCCGTAACCCGTAGTTAGCCGAACTACGTTGACTCTGATTTCTCATTCTCTGATGAGAATACGTAGGCATAAAGTGCGACGCTTTGCCGAGTCATTTTCTTTTCTTTCTAGACCAGGCCTTGATAGGTAGATAGTAAATAAACCCATCAGATAAACACAACAAGCATGGATCCCATCGAGTATGATGGACGTGAGGGGTGCTAATACCTTCCCCTTGCGTAACCGACTCCCGAACCCAGACAATGGTTGCGATGACCTTGTCTTATACCTTTTTCGTCGGGTTTTTCCGATCGTTTCCTTTCCCGTTCTGAGGGATAAATAACGAAAGGTGGCGACTCTTCTGTTTTGCCAGCACCTTATTTTCGCGGTAGCGACAGCTGGCGACTCTGCTGGGGACTTGATAGTTTCCTGGCGATCCAACGTCCCTTATGCGAGTCAATTCGGGGATCCAACGTCCCCTGCGAGAGTCAATCCTAACGCTTGTATGTTTACTTGTTGGGTTGTGTTTATTTATCGCATTTTATTTCCCGCACTTTATTTTCAGTATGATATGGTTATCTGTACTGTTGTGGGAGGGGCATTCTGATGAGTGAGAAGCCAAACCCAGGCTTGAGAGCTACATAGTATTAGAGTGGGTTAATGGAGGACGTGCTTGCTTTGCTTGCATCAGTTCCCATGTAATCCACACTCAGACGAGGTTCTCTTTGATGGCTTCTTATCGGTCCTTTGGACTCGAGGGGTTGTTGGATCTGAGGATTGTCGACTCTGGGAACCGATCATTTGGAATTCAGCTAAGTGAGGCCGCTTCAAGAGATGATGATGCCACACCTCCTGGGTATCGTATCATCGTTTCTTGAAAGTCTGTGACGCTGATGACCGCATAGGTTGCCGAACCTTTTCCGTGATTAGGTCCATACCTGTGAGCAGGGTCTGGTGTGATGCAGGAAACCTTAACCTTCAGACTACCTGGCTTTCTTGACAGTGAATCAGTTTTGTTGGTATCAGAGGTTCTCATCATCATATATGTGTGTTCTTGACAGAGCAGATTTATGGTCTGGTATAAGGGGTTCTTCTCATCAGAGATATGCTTGTTCTTGACAGAGCAAATTTATGGTCTGGTATAAGGGGTTCTTCTCATCAGAGATATGCTTGTTCTTGACAGAGCAGTATTGTGGTTTTGTTGATACAAAGTCTTCATCTCCTCAACAGCACAATCATCTTGATCTCCTGCTGCATGATTGCATTTTGCATTAATTGCATCCTCATTCGCATATCATTAACGTGTGTCTGTGTTGCAGGTGCATATTTATCCCCTGGTTCTAGTGATCTTGATCTTCACGGCAGATATGGCATCTCTGAAGAAGACTGTGGCTTACAAGCTACCAACACCCGACATCCGAGAGTTACAGACTTTGATTTCCTTGGCTGACAAGGCAGTGATGGAGAGTTTCAGAAAGAGTTATGGGAGACTTCTGAGTATTGTGTATAAGCTTCCTACATACGAGTTGAATGACCTATATGCTCTGCTACAGTTTTACGACCCGCAGCTCAGATGCTTCGTGTTTCCAGACTATGTCCTAGCTCCGACCCTGGAAGAGTACTCCGACCTATTGGGGGGTGCCTTTGTTGAATCAAATGCCTTACTACCGTGTTGAGGGTGAGCCCAAATTGAGTAAGTTGACTGACGCTCTTCATGTAGATGAGTCTGAGTTGGAAGGGATGGTATCCAGGAAGATTGGAGTTCATGGTTTCCTTTTACATTTCCTGATGGAAAAAGCCCAAAAGTTTGCCGAGAAGGGTCGCTGGGATGTATTCAATGCCTTCTTTGCCCTTTGCATTTATGGGATCGTGTTATTCCTAAGTCATCCGGACTTCATAAGCATGGATGCTTGACACATATTTGCCTCTGGGAATCTAGTACCCACTCTCCTTGGAGATGTCTACCATTCGGTTCACAGCAAGAATGAGAACAGAAAGGGGAAGAACGTGGCATGTTGTGCTCCTTTACTGTATAAGTGGTTTGCTAGCCATCTTCCTAAGTCAGGGCCGTTCATTGATTCTGCTGAGTCTTCACCATGGTCTGCGCATTTGATGGGTTTGACCGCTGACAATATTATCTGGTTTGATAGAGATCTGCTGGGCAAAGATATTGTGTATAACTACTGTGGCTTTCCGAACGTCCCCTTGGTCGGAAGGAATGAATGTATCAACTACAATCCTTCTCTGCTGGTACGATAATTTGGGTATGCACTACGAGGTCCTCCTGAAGGGGAAGAGATACGGGAATCTCTGTATCTCACGGGGTTGCTTGAAGGTGACACTTTGGTCAAGGTATAGAATGCTTGGAGTAAAATTCACCGAAAGGGAAAGGTCCTACTAGGAAAGAGCAACAACAAGGCCTTTGATCCGTATGTGACTTGGGTTCGAGAGAGAGCCGCCAAGTTTCTAATGTCGTTTCCTGCCGTGGAACCATTGTATCCTCCTGTGTACAAAGAGCCCACCACAGTTGATATTCAGAAATTCAACCAAGTACTCCAAGAGAAGGAAGAGCTATGAAAGGCCAACGAAGAGTTGGAGAAAGAGATCGCTCAGCTCCGGAGTGAGAAAAGTGAAGCCGTTTATACCTGCAAGAAGCAGACTGAGATGATCAACCGTCTAGGCTCCAACCTGACCAAAGAAACTGATGCTAGGGAACGTCTGGGGCCGAACCTGAATTCAGTACATGGTGTGTTGACAACCAAGAAACAGGATCTGGACAGAGTATACCAGAAGCTAACCCAATACGAGAGGGTCTGGAGCAGCACCTTGGCCAAATACAAAGAGCGGGAAGAAAAGCTGAAGCAGCGAATGGCCGAGCTAGAAGCTCAGATTATGGTGAAAGACGAGAAGATAGAGGCTAAAGCCTCACTACGACGAGACGTCTAGTATAGAGTGGCCGAGGCCGAGGCGAATTTGCAAGATTTTCAACTCCGGGCTGATGCTAAAAGGAGTAGAGTCGAGAACCATTCTGAAGAAGGTGTTTCTAGGAGCGTTGCCGAGAACCTCCCAGAGTCCATCAGGCAGAGGGACCTGCTGATCCAGGGTTTGCTTACTCAGTCGGATCATCCCGCTACAAAGAAGTTGTTAGAAGATTTTCGTACCCGTGGCCGCACCTGATCTTTTTTGTATTTTCTTTGTACATTTTACGCATTGATATGCTAATCACCGCCAGGCCTGTTGGTTGGGGTCATGCCTTATTGCTTCAGTTGTATGTGATTACAGTTGTACGCTACCCGAGCTGGCTTTTCAGATGAATATATGAGGATTTCTTTTCCATGATTGGGTCATAGACTTTATTTGTCTTGGAAACTAGGATCGGGGGGAATCTCCCCAAGGCACAGACACACGTTTGCATTTGCATGAAGCATTTGCATAACGAGCATCTTGTCGTTTTTTTCTAACCCTTTGTGTATCCAGGTTGTTCCAGGATTGATCGAAGACCGATCCACCGCTATCCGACCAGAGCGAATCAAGCTAGAGCAATGAAACAAGTGCAAACTGACGTCTAGGAACTCCGAGAGAGGATGGACCGCTTCATGGAGCTCATGCAAGTGGTTGCCAACGGCCAAGACTAGCTCAGAACATTGGTCCAACCTCTGATCTTAAGGGTTGATAGCAACAGTGTGCTTCATGGTGGGAGCGTTCCAGTCCCTCCTCCTGTTGAAACTCCTCAGGGTGGCATCCCCGTGACCGGGGGGAATGGAAGTGGTAACGGCAATGTGATCACTAACGTCAGGCTCAATGGTAATACGACTGGCGTCGGTAATGGAAACTTTGAGGCTAATGGCAACGCTGGATTGGGCAATGGCAACACAGGTGTTGGAAATCTATATGGGCCTCAGCCATGGCTAGAAGATCGTCAAGAAGATTTGTTCTCACAGAGGAGTGCTGAAGGAGAACTGACTGCTGAAGCACGTCTGAGGTTTAAGGCACTCGAGGACAAAATGAGGAATTTCGAGAACCAGAACACTATGGGGGTCGACATGACTAAATTGGGATTGATTTCTGATTTCAAGGTGCCTCCTAAATTCAAGGTACCCGACTTTGAGAAATACAAGGGCACCACTTGCCCTCGTGTCCACTTAAGGTCATACTACCGGAAGATGTCCGCTCACTCTGAAGACGAGAAGCTGCTGATGCACTTCTTTCAGGATAGCTTGTCCGGGCCATCCCTGGAATGGTACATGGGTTTGGAACCCACCAGTGTGCACACATGGAAGGAACTGGCTGAGGCCTTTGTACACCATTATCAGTATAACAGTGACTTGGCTCCGAACCGGGTTCAACTGCAGAACTTGTCACAGAGGAACAACGAGGGGTTCAAGGAATACGCCCAGCGATGGCGTGAATTAGCAGCTAGAGTTCAGCCACTGATGGTTGAACGAGAGCTTGTTGAGATGTTTGTAGCCACTCTCCCGGGGGTCTATTACGAGAAATTGGTCAGCGGTATGTCAGGGAGTTTCTCAGATCTCATAATTACTGGCGAACACATTGAAAATGGGATCAAACTGGGGAAAATTCAAGGTGGTGATCTATCCTCAGCTGGAGGAGGAAAGAAACCATACAGTAACAAAAGGCGTGAAGGAGAGACGAGCGCGGTGTCCAACGCTCGGAGGAAAGGTAACGGCCAGCGCCAGCAGGTGGCTAGCATAACCATCCCTGCAGTCCAACAACCCCAGCCGCAGCAGCAGCAGCCAAATCAGCAAGGATACAGAAGGTATCAGAATAGGGCACCTCTGTCAAGTCGTCACCTTGAGACACCGCCCATGTCTTATGCTCAGCTATTACAAACTCTGCTTCAGTTACAGCTAGTCCAGAAAAGAACCCTGGCTCCCTTGACAGGGGCACCTCCGCAGGGTTATGATGCGAATGCAACGTGTGATTTTCACTCAGGGGCACCCGACCACACGATAGAAAACTGCAAAGCCTTCAAGCACAAGGTGCAAGATATGGTGGATGCTAAAATCATCAACTTCTCAGATAATGTGCCGAATGTCACAAAGAATCCTATGCCGAACCATAGGGGAGATGGGGTGAATGCCATTATTGAAGAGGAGAACTTAGATTTATTGACTGATGTCAAGGATCTGAAGACACCGCTTAGCTTCGTTAAAGCCAAGCTGATGAAGAGAGGCTTCTTTCCGGGCTGTGGAGAATTGTGTATGGGTTGTGCGACTCGTCCTGATGGATGTGAACAGTTGATAGAGGGGATTTAGAGTCTGATGACCGAAGGAATCTTGCAGTTTAGCCGAAGGGCCGAATGTCGATCTGGAGAGGTAATGCTGAAGCAGGATGATGAGGTTGCCACCATCACCATCCCTCGCCAGACGATAACCATTTCTGCTCCCAGGCCGCCCACAATTACCATCACGAAGGCTGGGCCGATACCTTTTGAAAGCACCAACGCTGTCTCGTGGCACTATGGGGCAGGCGTCTACTGTAACAGACAGAAATTGGAACTGGAACCCTCTGGGCGGTCTGTGGATAACCTAGTGGGAATTGGCGGAATCACGCGCAGCGGAAGAGTATTTGCTCCACCTGAGATGGTGGCCGACAAAGCAGATAAAGCTGAGCAAACTGATAAGGGAAAGAATAAATTCGTTGAGGAAACCCCTCGTGGGGTAGAGAAGGACTTAATTGTAAAGGACGCTGAAGAGTTCATGAGGTTGATCAAGAAGAGTGACTACAAGATCGTGGATCACCTCCATCAAACACCCTCGAAAATTTCCATCCTGAATTTGTTGTTGTGTTCGGAGTCACATCACAACACGCTGTTAAAGGTTTTGAATGCCACGTATGTACCGCAGGAAATCTCGGTCAACCAGTTGGAAGGGGTAGTAGCCCACGTGATGCTGGAAACGGGTTAGGGTTCACTGACTTGGAGCTGACGCCGAAGGGAAGAAACCACAACAGCGCCCTGCACATCTCGATAGAGTGTAGGGGAACAGTTATGTCTCATGTGTTGATGGACACTGGGTCATCGCTCAATGTTCTTCCGAAGAAAGCATTGATGAAGTTAGACACTCGAGGATTGATTTGCACACCCAGTGATCTGGTTGTGAAAGCTTTCGATGGAACCAAGCGCCATGTCTTTGGAGAGGTAACTCTGCCAATCCAAGTTGGGCCGGAAACTTTCGACGCAGTCTTCTACATTATGGACATCATGCCAGCCTACAGCTGTCTCTTAGGCCGACCATGGATCCATTCTGCTGGTGCCGTGACCTCCACGTTGCACCAGAAGCTTAAGTATGCTGTAGGGGGAAGCATTGTAACTGTCTGTGGCGAGGAAGATATAATGGTGAGCCAATTGTCGTCCTTCAAGTATGTTGAGATGGATGGGGAGATCCACGAAACCCTATGTCAGGCATTCGAAGCTGTTAAGGTCAAGGACGTGACTCCAGTAATGACTGAGAAACCAGAGATGACTCTCTCTTCCTTCAAGGAAGCCCTAGCCGTTGTTCAAGCCGGATCTACCCCAGGCTGGGGGCAAGTTCTAGAAATACCTAACAAACATAACAAGTTTGGGTTAGGATACTCTCCTGCGGCTGAAGCCTCTTCTTCTCACAGTGCGTCGCGGGTGTTGCACCCCAAAATTTGACCAACTACTTATCGCAATTTGGCTCATGTTTCGACTCATTTCATTTCGCATTTGCATACCACGTACATTGCATTTTTTTCCAGTCAGATTGACTTTATCAGGATTACAGCCCTCTGATCGCGCTTCAGGCATTTCAGGCCAATACGAGGACGTATTTTGTGAATCGGTGCTCGTCCCGGTGTTTTTAGCTCTTGCTGTTGTTTTTGAGGACATCTCGGTGTCCGGGTTTTTTACCGTTTATTTCGATGTAGGCGCTAATCGATTTAATCGGCTTCCCTGCATTTTTAGGATTTTTTCCTTATTTTCTAGAATTTTTAAGGGATTTAATTGATTTTTCTAGGTGTTAGTTAGATTTTTTAATTGTTTTTAAATAGTTTAGTTTAATTCCTTTTTTTTAGGAATTTCTTTAATCATTTTTAGATAATAGGTTTTAAGAATAAATCATATTTTTTAGATATTAAGTAGAGTTTTTAAAATAATTTTTAATAGGATATTCTTTTATTAGGATTTTTTTAAATAGAAACTAATAGAATTTTTCTATTTTTATTTGTTTAGAGATAAATATAATTAATAGAATGTCTTCTATTTTTGTTTGTATAGAAATTAGTGGGATTAATTAGAAATTAATAAAGTTTTTTATTAGTTTAGAAATTAATAGAGTTTTTTAGGTTGATCCCCTTTTTTAGATTTAATTAGGATTTAAGTAGATTAATTAGGTCTTAATCATTTGTTTAGATGTTAATTAGGGTCTTCTTAGTTTTAATTAGGATTAGATTAGCTTTAATTTTCATTTAGGATTTAATTACTGTTTTAATTTTTCGTTTAGCATTAATGGGGATTTTTAATTAGGTTTTAAGTCTTTAATCAGTATTAATTAGGTGGTTAATCAGAGTCCAATTTCGGTGGGCCATGTGTCCATTTCTTAGCCCAGTCCATTTCGCCACATGTCACCTATATAAGGAGCCACGCGTGCATTCTCAGAATCTCTCTCTCCATTCATAGCCACATTTTTCTTCCTCCATTCGCCACGTTTTGTCCATTCTCTTCCCTATTTTTTTCGCCACGTTTCGTCCCTTCTACACGCCACGTTTCATACTCTGAGTCCGCCACCTATTCACTCTCCGCACCACCACCTCACCCTCCACGTGTGGCAACTTCATCACGCCACACGTTCTGCACCTCACACGTGGCCTCCGTTCGCCCCCTCTCTCCCATGCGTGTTGACACGCGTATTAGTCCACTATCTCCCACCCCTTCCGGCCATGCAAACGCCGGAGAACATCACCGGCAAGATCAAACGGTGGTTCTCGCGGCCAAACTTCACCAAATTTCACCGGAAAACTCAACCTCGCCAGAAACTTCGTGCATGTTCATCCTCTTTCCAGATTTCCTCAAAGATCTTCATCCCATCCATCCCGTTTTCCAGAACTTCATCAGTTCCGCCGTGAATCTTCAATCGTCTTAACCCAGATCATGTATGAGCCTTCATCCACTCCATCAGATTTTCCATAAACTCATCGATCTTCGTAAGATCTCCAACAGCTTCAAAGATCTGTTCATACCTTCATCTGAGAAAGCTTCTTCGCAGCTTTATCTTCTTCGAAGATCTACATCGATCTTCATAAAACCTTCAACATTTGTCCATTCAACGAACTTCAAGATCCATCAGATCTTCCTCCAGTCCATCATCCAGAAGTCCTCCGCAGCTTCATAGAACTTCTTCTTCTGTTCGTCAACGATCTAGATCAAAGAACTTTATCGCGTTCTTCAAACCTTCAAGATTTCTTCAGAAGCTTCATGATATTTTTCCAGATCGTCCATAAGCAGTCTTCTTCCTCACGATCTTCATCAACGTTCCTCCACGAATCTTCAAGAACCTCAAAGGATGGATCGGGTTGTCTTTCCAAGAAGGTGATGGTTCTGTTGATGTTGTTTATTCATTTGTGTTCGTGGATTCAAAGCGAAATCTGAAGATGAAACCGAAAGAGAGGTTGAGACGGAGGTTTGAACAAGGAGAGAACGAGAGAGAGAGTTTGGAGAAGAGAGGGGAAGCGGCGCAGTGAACAGTGTTCTGCCAAATTAGGATTAGGGTTTGGGTTCTCTGATAATGAGAAAGGGAGATATGTGGGCGTGGATTGGGTATTGGGTCTCAGGCCCAGTTGTTGTTTTTGGCACCCTCCGTTTTCTTCCAACACCCCTTCCCCGTTTTTGTTGGGTAATTGGGCTGGGCCCATCCTTCGCTGATTACACCCTGGTTTGTTTCTCTTCACCCCTTCCCCGTTTTTGTTGTGTAAGTGGGTTGGGCCCCAATTTTGTTCTATTTTTCTGGTTGTACCCCTGGCTGAGCTGATGCACCCCTTTTGTTTTTCTCATTTTTCATTATTTTCTTTTATTCATTTGCTTAGATTTTTTTAAGGAAAAAGAATATGTAATATAAAAATAGGAAAAATGGGAAATATAATGATATAAAAAATAATAGTATTTTAATATTTTCATTTTAGGATATATTTTCTTTTAGGAGTTTCTTTTACGCCTTTTTAGAGGTAGAATTAAAGGTCCACTTGTTAGGGGACTATTTTTCATTAGATTTTCCATGATAGATGGGTACGATTTTTTAGGATTTTATCATTGTAACTTTCCGAATATTAATAAAACGAGATTTGTGCTGTGGTCCCCGTTCTACCTGTAGTAAGCTGAACTACAGCTGCTCTGATTTTCTCTGATGAGAATATGTAGGCATAGGATGCGATATCCTAGCGAGCACACTAACAACTAACCTTTTGTTCTCTCGCTGCCGTGCGATCGAGACTTTCCCGCTGACGACTGATGTTATCCTTTTCTCTTGCCCGAGTGCATTTGAGACCAGACCGTAGTTCTAGTTCCCGTAGGTTCCCATACCTCGAAAACCGACATACTACGTTCGTTCTACCGCAAACAGGTACGCCTAAGTCTCCGATGGTCGAGCAGCGTCCACCTAACTGCTAGAATGCGTACGCTAGTATCGTCAACCTTTTCTCTCACCCCCGTGTGACCGAGAACACCCCTGTCTAGCCGTAGTTAGCCCAAACTACGTAAGCTCTGATATCTCATATTTGTTGAGAGTACGTAGGCACAATACTGACGTATTGGCGAGCTACCTTCCCCGTAACCCGTAGTTTCCCGAACTACGTTGACTCTGATTTCTCATTCTCTGATGAGAATACGTAGGCATAGAGTGCGATGCTCTATCGAGTCAATTTCTTTCCGTTTAGATTTAGCAGCCGTAGATAGATTGTTTTTCACCCATAGACAAACCAAGCAAGCGTGGATCCCGTCGAGTACGACGGACGTGAGGGGTGCTAATACCTTCCCCTTGCGTAACCGACTCCCGAACCCAGACAATGGTTGCGACGACCTTGTATTACCTTTTTTCGTCAGGTTTTTCCGATCGTTCCCTTTCCCGCTCCGAGGGATAAATAACGAAAGGTGGCGACTCTTCTATTCTGCCGGCACCTTATTTTCGCGCAAGCGACAGCTGGCGACTCTGCTGGGGACGTAACCCAGAATCTCTGGTTCTCCGGTTCCTTATGCATTTGGGATCCAACGCCCCTTAAGAGAGTCAATCCTAGCGCTTGTTTGCGTGTCTATGGGTGTTTACTTTTTATGTTGTATTTTACTGATGTATTTACATTTCCCGCACTATATTATTATCTGTTGCTACTGTGCTGTTGTGGGATGGGGGCTCTGATGAGTGAGAAGCCAGACCCAGGCTTGAGTGCACCATAGACTTAGAGTGGAAATTAGTGGGCGCGTGCTTGCTTGGCAGGCACTAGTGTCTCATGAAATCCACGCTCAGACGAGGTTCTCCCGGTTGGCTTCTCTTTCAACCCTTTGGGTTGAGACGGTTGTTGGTTTGGAGGATTGTCGACTCTGGGGACCGATCATTTGGAAGTTGGCTAAGTGAGGCCTCTTCAAGACAGGATGATGCCACACCTTCTGGGTATCGTATTATCAGTCTTGAAAGTCTGTGACGCCGATGACCGCATAGGATGCCGAACTTGTGTCAGTTTAGGTCCATACCCGTGAGTGGGATGGTTTTTGCAGGAAACTTGACTTCCAGCCTACCCGATATCTTGGTTTTCTCTTGTCAGAGCAGACTTATCCCGTCAGCAGCGCAACAACAATCAGAGCTTTGTGGGGGCTGTGATCCCGTGTTTGCTGCATCTTGTATTGCATTTGCATGAGCATTCCTGCATCATATTGCATGCCATGCTCCAGCTAGTCAGAGCTCTTATCCAGCCGTTGTTTTGATTCTGAAGGTGAGTGTTGAAGACGACCAAGGGGCTGAAGCATATTTGATCAGAGTCAAGCAGTGAAGTCAGTTGACAGTTGTTGGTAGCTATGTCAGAGAGCAGCTTCCAGTTTGTTGATACCTTGTCAGGTTTCACTGTGACGTCCAATCCTTTGTATGGATCTACGCATGACGAAGATTTCCCGCAAGTGAACAACCTTACTGCAGCTCAGCTTGTACAGCCTTCTGTTGAAGACCGAGGTCTACGTGAGCAGTTTATTGTTCGAGGTGAACGTTCTCCTTCTGTTGATATCTCAGACTACCAGGGTGTTGCCTTCCCTGTGCCAAAGTCCCGAAGAGGGGTCCCGGTAGCAAAGACTGAAGACCCATTAGCTCCCGTGTATGCTAGAAGGTTTCGTGCATTAGATGAAAGATTCAAAGCCTTGAAGGGTAAAGACGCTGTTAACCCTAGTGCTGCAGATATGTGTCTGGTTCCTGGCCTAGTGTTACCTCCGAAGTTCAGAATGCCGAGGTTTGAAAGGTACAAAGGAGATAGTTGCCCGAAGCAACATTTGGTGATGTTCTGCCGAAGAATGACTTCATTTGTGCACAACGACAAGCTGATGATTCACTGCTTTCAAGATAGTCTGATTGGGGCACCTCTGAGTTGGTATATGCAGTTAGAGAGTGATCAGATCCGATCATGGGTGGATTTAGCCAATGCTTTTCTGAAACAGTATGACTACAATCTTGATGAGGCTCCTAGTCGCATGCAGCTGCAAGAATTGTCTCAAGGGAACAATGAACCTTTCAGGAAGTATGTTCAGAGATGGAGAGAATTTGCTGCTAGAGTGCAACCACCGCTCCTAGACCAAGAGTTAAAAGGCATGTTCGTAAACTCCTTGCAGAGCCCGTACTTCGAAATAATGCTTGGAGTTCCACCAAATTTCTCTGAATTGGTAAGGGCAGGAGAACGCATCGAGTATGGTGTAAAGACTGGAAGAATTCAGAATGTTTCGAGCAGTCAGGCTGGTGAAACCGAATCTCTCTGTAGCTTTCAAACTGAAGAAGGAGTTGTGATTAATGCAATCCCGAATGATGCTGGGTATCCTCGAGACGAATCGGTGAAATCTGTTGGTTCTCCGTCTTCTCAGCGGTCAGTATCTTCTATGTCTCGTTATTCGGGACAGACAATTGTGCCTGGGGCACCACGTCGGGAACTTTATGTCGCTCCTCTTGCAAATCCACGAGCCCGTGGCCGAGGTTATCAGAATCAGCGTCAGAATCAGAACCGACCTCGTAACAACTTGGAACGAAGGAATGCTCCTTCTCATCCAGTTCCTGTGCAGTATAGCCAGATTCTGCCACATTTGATTCAGAATTCTTTAGTGGAACCGAAAGCTCTCAAGCCCGTGCCAGAGCCTTACCCTCCTAGGTACAACCCCCATGCTCAGTGTGGTTACCATGGTGGATCTCCAGGGCATTCAACTGAAGATTGCAAAGCTTTTTAGGAAAAAGTGCAACAGTTAATCGACAAAGGGTGCATTTCCTTTCCAGAAGGAGTGTTGGTTGTGCATGACAATCTCTCAGCCGTCTGAGCTCGCAGATTCAGAGGGTTTATTTCTAGAGACCAGTGGTCCAGACGGGCAGACGTCCTCAGCATTGGCAGTCCTCGGACTTTTTATCATTTGCATTTGTAGTTTCTTTTCTGTTAGTTACTACTTGCTGTTAAACATTGTTTGTTTCGAATGGTAATATTAATAAAGTGACTATGCATTTTTCTGAATTAATCATGTCGTTGTCGCTCATTTACTGCATTACACTGACACTTGCATTTTATTCACTCCACTTTATCACTATGATTAGCGAAGATTGGAGGGAGGATGACGAAACTGAATACTCATAACCGATGATCGTATGCTTTCAGATAAAACCTTGCCTATGATGTACATGCATTGTTTCAAATCCCCTAAACACCGGAGAGATAAGGAAGAGAATCCCTTGTTAACCACTTCGAGCCAAGAAGTAGGAGTTTTTTCGGACTTTTAAACCCTCACATCTTAACCCGGGGCAGGGTAGTTGTTAGTCAGCTTGATCGAGCGTTCAAGTCTTATAGAGGAGTGTTGTCTTTCGAGGAGCAATCACATCGTATTCCTCCCCAGAGGTCGTACCTCGTCAACCACAATGGTTAAACCTCACCAATCAGGAGTGAGACAGTTATAAACCTCTCGGATGAATCCAGATAGCCAGTGTCGCACGACTTGTCCCAAGAAAAAAAGGAATAAGAAAGCCCGCTAAGTAAAAAGAAAAGAATAGCTGGAAAGCAAATACTTAGGCAAAAACCAGGGCATCCCGCTGGACTTCAAAAGAAAAATCGAAAAGAACTCCGAAGAGTCAGTCCAGGCAAAAATTAGGGAATCAAAAGAATGAAAAAGAAAGGATATAAAAAGAAATATCCTCGAACAAGGACAAAGTCGTGTAGATACAGACACCGAAACGAAAAAGGAGTAACTGTCACTCCGAAAAACCTTGTGAATTCTTTAACCAGTTGTTCCCAATATTCAACATACCTCTCGAAGAGGCGAACGCTCGAGCCAAGTTAACTGAACTTTAGGATCGGAGATCATCACGTAGAAGGGGTGGGTACAAATCATAATTTGAGCCAAATATCCTTTGTTTCACGAACCGTGAACCCGACCACGATACAACCCTTAAAAGACCTAATTGAGGCAGGGTTTATTCTGAAAGCGCATTATGATAAGGTCGAGTAACCTGACTCCTACATGATTTGCTAATCATATCCTTGTTGTATTTTTCACTGATCGAATCAGCACTACGTTTGAACTCTTTAGTTCATTCGTCACTCACTATCATGACACGTAAATGAGTGACGGTACATTTTTTTGAAATCTGCATGAACACTGCATTAAAATTACCATTCGTGAATAAACAATTTTAATTGCAAGTCAGTAGTTGATACGAAGGAACTCCAACAGGGAATAGTCCATCAGGACTGATTCGTTAGCAGTCTGGATCAGAATGGTATACCGTGAAACCCTGTGAATCTGGGGCTTTGACTTCCAGTGAGTTTGGAATCAGTTTGTCTGAGGACGAGTCCCGAAGCATCGGTTGATTATGGGACAGTTTGTTCGAGAAGCCGTTGATCAGAAGTGGATCTTCTCGAGACCCAATCAGGGGCAGCTATCCAGAACTCCTGTGATTTGAGGGCAGATCCCTCCAGTGTTCAATCAGGGCATGTTGAGTCGCTCACCGCTCGTTCAGGGGCAAGCTACTCCAGAGAGATTGAAACCAACTGTGTGGAGAGTTGGTTAATTGAGGATGAATCCTTCCGTTGTACAGATGTTGGGGCAGGCCATCTGAAGATTGTCTCGTTGCCAGCTGCTTTCTGTTCAGAATGAATTTTCCCAAAAGTCGGATTGGGGCAACTTGAATTGCACTGGGGCAAGTTGTTCAAATGAGTTTGTTCACCCTATCAAGAGTTGAGTGTCGGGGAATCGTGTCATTACCCTACCAAAAAACCTGAACCTTCTGAAGAAGCCTTGCTGTGATTGGATCGTTATCCTACAACTTAACCCGTTACTTGGCTGAACCTTGTAACCAGATTGTTTCAAAGTCCAGTTCTCGTCTGGCAAACCGGAGATCAGTTCTCGTCTGAAATACAAACCAGAAACCAGCCCCGTCTGGTCACCTTTTCTTTAACCTATTGTTCAACCAGTTCTCGTCTGGCCAACACAGTCTTAAAGCCCAGTTCTCGCCTGGCAAACCGTAAGTCAGTCCTCGTCTGACAACCTAACATATTTCGCTACCAGTTCTCTTCTGATAGTCCACCTTGAATGCTAGTTCTCGTCTAGTATTTCCCTTTCAAATCCACTTTTGATGGTAACCATAAACCTATCCCTAAACCAGAAAAAGCCTAATTGTACCTGGCCCGATGATTCCTAGTGACCCGTATGTTGTCACATTCCCCGACACAAAGCTCGAGTGATCACAACTCCATGATTGGTATTCTGTATTCCCTGTGTTGATGTTATTGAATCAGGATTATTTTCTCAGCAGAGATGTACAGTTTGAGATTATTTCCCCAGAGCAGTTTGAGATTGCAGCAAGTTGAGATGGCATTTATCCCTTATCAGAGTAGGATCAAGATTATCCTCAGCAGGGTTTGATTGATATTTCCGGCAGAGTATGGCCATCCCAAGCATCGAATGTTGATTAGCCTGATGTGCTATTTCCCAAGTGGGTTGAGACTGAAGCTTTCCCTGACCGACAGATTTGGGTTATTTCCCCAGCAGTGGGACTGATGCAATGTTGTATCCCCACAGAGTCCGAGTTTGACTCCTTTTCCCTCCGAGTCCAGGTCATTGACTCATTCCTCAAGCAGAGGTCGACGGTGATTCCCTCATTGAGTAATCTCCAAACGAGTAGACTTAGATACAGACATAGAAGAGTTATGTCTCAGCAGCTTGCTGCGTACCCTATAAGGACTTAGGGTGTTCAAAAAAGACCGTTCAGGGTTGTTTTCCTCAGTGAAGTGAGATTCAATTTCAGCGATCGATTGTTATCTTCCGCAGTCGCAAGAGGTGTTTCCTTGATAGGATCGGTACATCTCCATCAGAGTTGTACAATGAGTAGCTAAGGATTGATATCCCCAGCAGTGTTGATACACATGTATTCCTTATCAGACTTGATAGTCCAGCAGGTGTTACCCAGAAGGGTCAGTCTCCGTAAGGCGTATGCAAGATTACCCTCAGCAGATCAGGATTGATATCCCCGATAGAGTGTAGCAGCATCTCCCCGCAGAGTATGAATACGGGACTAGGAGCATTGATATGTATCCCCAAGCAGAGAAGATTCTCTCCCCAATCAGATGTGTCCTGAAGGAACGTCATCTCCCTAGCTGAGTCATACACTGAAGTGTACAACAATTGATAGTTCAAGACTGAAGTCTCCATCGGAATCGAGATTCCCCACAGAGTCGTATTCTCCCCTGTAAGCAGGATGATTCCTTCTTCCCCAACCGAGTTTGCAGATCCCCAAGAGAGTCGAGTCCTTGGAAGCAGTTGGGACCATGATTGGTTTTCCCCAGTAGAGTGTTGAATAGCTGATGCTGTATTTCCCCGTCGGAGTCGTTCTCCCGGAAAGTTTTGCCGCGAAGACCGCGCAGTTTATTTCTGCGATTGACATCGTTTTCCTCAGTTGTGGTTTGAATACCCAGATGAGCAGGTTCAGGTTCTCATAGAGCTTCGTTCCCCTGCAGCAGTCAACTGAAGTTCGTTTCCCCAGGCGGAGTCCAATTGAGATTGGTGTGAATTCTTCTCCTTGGCAGGAGGCTTTTCCCTTCAGCATTTATTTTGCTGATAGGGCCATAGCATGTTGCATGATTGCATAGCATTTACCCTGAAAACGCGTAGCATTTCCACCGTGTGGAGCATTACGTCATTGTCAAAGCATATGCATACGAAACATGAGCCAGGTCGTCACCGTTCTTGTTTTGCAGATGTTCCTCCGCAGAATGGTTTGATCAAGATGATTCTTGAATTCCCCAGCAAGGCCATTTGTTTAAGATGATTCTTAAAATCCCCAGTACAGTCACCCAAGTCGGTTGCTCAAGTTGATGCTTAGAGTCCCCGGCAGAGTGTCTGTTCAGGATGATTCCCGAAATCTCCAGCAGAGCCATTGGTTCAGGATGATTCTTGAAGTCTTCGACGGAGTTATTTGTTCAAGATGATTCTTGAATTGGCAGGGTCAACTCTCCGAAGACGTGGCGCTTGGTTCCGTCAAAGGCTTTCACGACCAGATCACTGGGCGTGCAAAGCAATCCACGGGTATCCAACTTCATCAGTGCCTTTTTCGGAAGCACATTAAGCGAGGAACCCGTATCCACCAGGACATATGACATAATCGTGCCTCGGCACTCTATTGAGACGTGCAAGGCGTTGTTGTGATCTCTACCCTTAGGAGTCAGCTCCAGATCTGTAAATCCCAGCCCATTACCAGCATTAACATGGGCCACCACTTCCTCGAGTTGATTTACTGATATCTCCTGCGGCACGTATGCAGCATTCAATACCTTCAGTAATGCGTTGCGGTGCGCTTCAGAACACAACAACAGGTTAGGAATCGAGATCTTTGACGGAGTCTGATGAAGATGGTCTACAATTTTGTAGTCACTCTTCTTGATCAGTCGCATGAACTCTTCAGCATCTTTAACTAGCAAGTCTTTCTCTGCCCCTGCAGGGACCTCTTCGACAGCTTTACCTTTACCCTTATCCATAGCGTCAGCTCGGACCACTTTCTCTGCTGCAACCTCTGCTGGCGCAAATACTCTTCCGCTTCTAGTGATACCACTGATTTCAGTAAGATTCTGCACAGTTGATCCGAATGGCTCTAGCTCTATTTTCTGACCATTACAATAAACTTCGGCGCCGTAATGCCATGGAACGGCATTAGTACTCTCGAACGGGATTGGTCCGGCCCTGGTGATGGTGATAGTAGGCGGACGGGGCGCAGAAATAGTGATAGGGTGACGAGGAATAGTAATGGTAGCAACTTCGTCTGCCTGCTTCAGTACGACTTCCCCCGATGCACTTTCAACGCTCTGGCTGAATTGCAAAATACCCTCGGACATCAGACTTTGGATACCTTCGATCAGCTGCTCACACCCATCAGGAAGTGTAGCACAAGCCATACATAATTCTCCACATCCAGGAAAGAAGCCCTTCTTCAACAACTTAGCCTTGACAAAACTCAACGGCGTCTTCAAATCTTTGACATCGGTCAGCAAGTCTGAACTCTCCTCAGTGATAACAGCATTCACTCCGCCCCCCTTATGATGAGGCATCGGGTTTTTGGTGACGTTGGGCACGTTGTCAGAAAAGTTGATAACCTTGACGTCCACCAAGTCCTGGACTTTGTGCTTAAAAGCTTTACAATTCTCAATCGTATGGCCTGGTGCCCCAGTATGGAACTCACAAGTAGCATTGGCATCATACCCCGGTGGTGGTGCCCCTGTTAAGGGAGCCATTGTCCTCTTTTGAACCAATTGGAGCTGAAGCAACGTTTGCAGAAGCTGTGCATACGACATAGGTGGAGTATCAAGATGACGGCTTGCCATAGGACCCCGATTCTGATATCTTTTGTACCCCTGATTATTCTGCTGCTGGGGCTGCTGCTGCTGCTGCGGGGGAGCAGCTGGGATATTTATGCTAGCAATCTGAGGCTGAGGGCCCTTGCCCTTTCTCCTAGCATTAGTGACAGCACTAGCGTCTCCCTCTCGACGCTTGCCAGTATAGGGTTTCTTACTACCTCCTCCAGCTGAGGATGATTCGCCCTGAATTTTTCCAATCTTTATACCGTTCTCAACATGCTCGCCCAGAGTGATAAGAGCCGAGAATGTTCCCGACATGCCACTGACCAGCTTTTCATAATAGATTCCAGGAAGGGTAGCCACGAACATTTGCACTAGCTCACGCTCAACCATCGGCGGTTGAACCCGAGCAGCCAATTCACGCCACCGCTGGGCGTACTCTTTGAAGCTTTCATTGTTCCACTGTGATAGATTCTGAAGCTGAACTCGGTTGGGAGCCAAGTCGCTATTGTATTGATAGTGGAGAACAAACGCTTCTGCAAGATCTTTCCAGGTGCGCACAGTAGCGGGCTCCAAACCCATATACCATTCGAGCGATGGACCAGAAAGACTATCCTGAAAGAAGTGCATCAGCAGCTTCTCATCGTCAGAATAGGCGGACATCTTTCTATAATAAGACCGGAGGTGAACACGGGGGCAGGTAGTACCCTTATACTTCTCAAAGGTAGGCACCTTGAACTTGTGAGGTACTTTAAAGTCAGCAATCAACCCGAGTTTGGACATGTCAACGCCCAATGTGTTCTGATTTTCTATGTCTCTCATCTTGTCTTCCAGCGCCTTGAACCTGAGTCGAGCTTCAGCATTCAACTCTGCTTCTACACCTCTCTGAGAGAATACGTCATCTTGATGGTCTTCCAGCCACGGCTGAGGCACCAACATATTTCCTGCACCAGCATTGCCGTTGACCGACCCTATGTTAACATTGGCTCCCAAACTACCATTGCCGGCGCCTGCCGCATTGAGTCCGAGATTAGTCATCAGATTGCCGTTAGCACTGTCGTTGCCCCCGGCAGCAGGAACAACGTTCTGTGGAGTATCCCCTGGAGGAGGAGTAGGTACGGCCCCTCCGTGAAGTATTCCATTACTGTCAACCTTGGAGATGAGAGGTTGAACCAAAGTACGAAGCTGGTCTTGCCCATTCGCAACTACTTGCATCAGCTCCATAAAACGGTCCATCCGTTCACGAAGCTCTTGAACATCTGACTGTACCTGATCCATTATCCTTGTCTGATTGGCGCGAGTTAAGTAGCGGTGGATGAGTCTTTGATCAATCCTGGAGATCGAAAGCAGCTCGGAACCTGAGTACCTGAAAAACCTGTCAACATCAAAGGTTAGGAAAAGCCACAAAATGTATGTCATGCAAGAATGCTTCATGCAGATGCATGCATATGTCTGTGTGCTTGAGAGATTTCCCTCGACCCTGGCACCGCAGTACCAGTGCTGACAATCACGGAAATAGCAATCCCACACCCAGCATCGGCAATGGTCAGATTCGACATGTCAAGGACCGAGAACTCGTACGCAACAGTCTTTCTGAGAAAGGCTGCAGTAACACAATAAGAGGCGAGAGATCCTGGATCGGGGAAACGGTACCTGTCACAGACACACGCCAATGGAGTGCGAATGATTATGCAAGCTAATGCAAAATGCAGGTATGCAACAATATATCCAGGTGGCTGCTGTGGAGATTCGGTGTCAACAGTCACTGATGAGAAGGAAACCCCGGTGTAAACCCACTGATCCGATCTGCTGAGAATAACCATCTGATAGGATTGAGATCAACATTCTGCCCTAACAGGAACAAGGTCCTGATAATAAAGACCTCGGATGCAAGATCAAGTAACATCTGTTGACGAGGTCTTCAGACCCCAAATCAAAAATCTGCCCTGTCGAGAACAAACACACAGCTGCTGATGAGATCTTCAGACCCCACTCAAAATCTTCCCTATCAAGAACAAATAACAACTGCCGATGAGATCTTCAGACCCCACTCAAAATCTGCTCTGTCCGGAACAAACCTCTGGTGATAATACTCTGATCGAAGCCTGCTCTATCAAGAACAGATAAACACCCGATGATAAGATCCTCTGATCGAACCCTTGCTCTATCAAGAACATATCTGCAACTGAGAACCCAACATAACTGATTCACTGTCGAGAAAACCAGGTAGTCTGGAGGTCAAAGTTTCCTGCAATATCCCAACCCCACTCACAGGTATGGACCTAATCCACGGACAAAGGTACGGCATCCTATGCGGTCGTCAGCGTCACAGACTTTCATGAGTGACAATACGATTCCCAGAAGGAGTGGCATTATCAAGTCATGAAGAGGCCTCTCTTAGCTGACTTCCAAATGATCGGTCCCCAGAGTCGACAATCCTCACGTCTGGACTCCCCTCAGATCCTCAGGACCGGAAAGGAGCACCTCTGCAAGAATCTCGTCTGAGCGCAGATTTTCGTAGGGAACTGTGCCTGCTCAGCAGACAGGTTCGTCTACTACTTCTCCGCAACTATATCTAGGTGTGTACTCAAAGCCCAGGTCCGGCTTTTCACTCACAGTAACATCCCTCCCCCACAGCAGCACAGATAATCATATCAAACTGGAAATAAAAATGCGGGAAATAAAATGCGGGAAGTAAAGTGCGGGAAGTAAAAATGCGATAAATAAACGCAACCCAACAAGCAAACACACAAGCGATAGGATTGACTCGCGTAGGGGATGGGAAACGGTCCCAGCATAAAGGATGGGAAAAGTCCCTAGATGCCAATTGTCCCCAGCAGAGTCGCCAGCTGTCGCTTGCGCGAAAATAAGGTGCCGGCATGACAGAAGAGTCGCCACCTTTCATTATTTATCCCTCAGAGCGGGAAAGGAAACGATCGGAAAAACCTGACGAATAAGGGTAAGACAAGGTCGTCGCAACCATTGTCTGGGTTCGGGAGTCGGTTATGCAAGGGGAAGGTATTAGCACCCCTCACGTCCGTCGTACTCGACGGGATCCTCGCTTGTTTGTTTACTTGGACGGGTTGGTTATAATCTATCTACCTATCAAGGCTGGCTAAAAAAGAAAAGAAAAATGACTCGGCAAAGCGTCGCGCTTTATGCCTACGTATTCCCGTCTGGAACGAGAAATCAGAGTCAACGTAGTTCGGCTTACGAAGGGTTATGGGGGAAAGGTTGCTTGCTAGGACGTCGCATCCTATGCCTACGTACTTTCATCTGGTATGAAAGATCAGAGCAAACGTAGTTCGGGAAACTACGGGTTATCTCCTGAAAGAAGTGTTTTTTATTGTTTGCGATTTCAGCCGCACTAGAGACTATGACCTGAGAGTGAATGCGTCGCATGTCACCCACGGGATACCATACTAAACATCCAGACTGTGGAAAAGAAACTCTCCCACAATCCTTTCTCAGATAGCTTAAGGCTCGTAACGTACGAAAGAAATCATTCATGATTACTGTATCTTAAACTGCTTCGAGATGAGAAGAGAACAGGCCCAACTAGGAGGGAGACTATCAAGTCCTACTGTTATCATGCCATGGATTCATCCTATGGTTGAGGTTTGAACAGGGAACTCCTAGATGTTGTCATGCATAGGTTTCAACCTAAAAGTCTATCATCAAATCCTCATCGGAGGAAATGAGAGTCCTAAGGGATCATGTCAATGATACACCAAAACAGACAAAAGCATCAGCTTTAACAGTAAAATGCATGCAATGCAAGTGAGGGAGGAAATGTGTGTGGGGCTTCAGCCTCCACAAGCTCGTCTCAACCTCAAGCCAGTCATGAAATAACAGTAATCATACTGAAGATAAGCAACATGCTATCAAGCAATAACCAGATAAAGGAAATGAAGTGCCATCAGGCAAACAAACACACTTGAGAAAGAATCATCTATTCTCTAATCCTAACCCTAACACAGAATCTAATCAAATCTAAGCAAAGCCCTAAAGAAAAACCTAACCAAAAGAAATCAATCCCAGCCTTCAAGCTTCAGAACAAGCTTACCAAAGACAGGGAGCTAAGTAAGCAGACTCATAGTGTCTTCCTCAGGAAAGCACCAGGAGGTGTATACTCAGGAATCATATCCTATGTGGCTCAACCACTGTGATCAGTTTACATTCCTCCTCAGGAGAAATTAAACTCACAAGCAGGCTCCAACATCACTGGATATTTAGGAAATCCTATTTGAACTAGTGGAACTAAATGAACAGACTCATAGGACCTTCCTCAGGAAAGTACTAGGAGGCTTCCACTTAGGAATTGTATCCTATGTGGTTCAACAACTGTGATCAGTTTACATTCCTCCTCAGGAGAAATTAAACTCACAAGTTGGCTCCAACATCATTGGGTACTTGAGAAATCCTAGACAAACTAATGGAACTAAGTGAATAGACCCATAGGACCCTCCTCAGGAAAGTACTAGGAGGCTTCCACTTAGGAATTGTATCCCATGTGGCTCAACAACAAGTGATCAGTTTACATTCCTCCTCAGGAGAAATTAAACTCACAAGTTGGCTCCAACATCATTGGATACTTAAGAAAGAGGTGAGAAAAAAGAATGAAAGTCATTCATAGTGCCTTCCTCAGGAAAGTACCATGAACTTCCTTCAAACTTCAGGATCTCAAACCTCACAGACAGGGAACAAGCCAAGCTCTGGGTCTCTGGGTCTTGATCTTCAATCTTCTCTTCATCATGCTCTCCAACAAGATCTTCAAGACAACACAAACCCCATAACAACTTCCCCAAAACAACCCCCCAGAGATGAACAGATAACCACAGAACAGATAGAACCATCAGGCAACTTCAGAAAATACCTAAAAATACTAACACAAGGGGGAAAAATCTAGCAATTATTCACAAGGGTCTACAATGTCTATCCATAACATCCACATATGCCTCTACCCAAAAATCAAGACAAAACTATCTAAAGAAAATGAATTTCCTCACCTATGCACAACCTAAACCCTAATTAGACTATCCTAAGTTCAATTCAACTAAACTAATCAAAATCTAATCTAAAAAACCAGTAATAAATCCAGGGAATACTATGATTCATCATCTAACTATGCCAAAAAGAATGGCTCAAAAAGCCTAAGGGAACTATCCTAATTAAATTCTACAAGATTAGATATCAAACTACACATATTAAAAGCTATTTAAAAGAAAAAATCTATTAAAAATATGAAAAGAAAATAAAATGGAAATTTTATTTATCTATATTTTTCTAGACAGATTTATTTACATGTAGGAAGAAGAAGAATTAAAAAATATTAAATTCTCTATTTTTTATGAATTTTACAATTGCAAGAAAAATATTAAAAGAATTTAAAAGAAAATAAAACAATTAAAGGGGAGGGGGTGTGGAAAGTAATACGCGCTAGTTGATTTTCTAATGGGCCAAAAATAGGGGGGGCGGATAGAAGGCAGATGAGCCCAGGCGCCTCCACTAAGTGAAACGACTGCGTTTCCATTTGAATTTTTCCCTCCGTTTTCTCAAGCGATCTGGGCCGTTGGATTGAGGGACAAAGTCAAAATCTAGGGACTGATCCTACGGTGGACAGCCATCGTCCCAAACGAAACCCTAGGGTTTTGCAGAACCCCACTCCATGCACTAATCTTTCCTCGCCTCGTTCTCTCTGCTCAGTGGATGAAATTCCACGATTCCAAAACGAAAAAACATCTACTAATCAAGAGGAACACAGCCATACGTACCATTTTCCCTAACTCTCTCTAGATCATCCCAACAGAAGTCTACAAGGTCATGGTCCAAACAAAATCCTCTGAGATCAACCATCATTAACCTTGATTCTAATGGTGTACAGTTGTTCTACAAGCTACCCTAACCATTCTAAACTAATTCTTGCTAACTAAAACTAATAATCTAGCTGATTCTTGAAGATCAAAGATTCATGGACCTGTTATCAACTACCATGGATCGTGCTATAACTCCTAGGGTTTCATCCTCTAACCTAATGCATCAGTTCTATGCCTATAAAACTAATTAAAACTACATAAATTAGGAGATAGAAGGAAAGAAAGAAACCTGTCAAGTGATGATTGTAGGTGCTCGTGGAGGTTGATTCAAGGCTTGAAATGGCTTCAATATGATCCCTTGATGGTGAACACGTTTCTGTTTGCAATGGTTGTGAAGGAGATGACTTGTAGTGGAAGATTTCTTGGATTGCTTGAACTTGAAGGAAGAACTTCAATGGCTATTTCTCTCTCTCTCTCTCTCTCCTCTGAAAATGCCTTCTATCACCAACCTTGAACTCAATGAAGATCACTCTTCTTATAATGATGGATGGAAACTTCTAGATTCATCTAGAAGGTGCTAGAAAAGTGTGGAAAATATCATGTGATGGTATTTTGAATGATCCATATCTCATGTACCAAGTCCTTATTCTTGTGTCAAATTCTCCTTATGTGAGATATTGAGAAGGAATGAATGAAAATCAGCCCTTTCTTTCACTTGTGCAAGCTATTTCAAAGTTGCCTTCTTTTACAAGCAATAGGTTTTCAAAGCAAGTCCCATTTTGGAGCCTCAATTCAAAATTCCACTTGAACCAATGTTTTTAGAATGTCTCTTACACTCAAAATGGACTATTGGATGACTATTTTTGGATTTCTAGATTGCTCAAACCAATATTCCAACTTGGCTTGAATTAACTTATAAGCCTTTTTAGTTCATTTTTCACCAACCTTGTCATCTCATGCTATGAGCTTTTTCAACAATTCATGACCTTCTTTCTAGACTAAAAATGCCATTTTGAACAACTTTCATGTTTTGAGTTTTTCCATTTGAGGCTTGGAAATAGGAGTTTTAGGCATTGGCTAAAAATGACCTATAACTGACAAATGACCAAAATACCCCTGTCTTGGTCAAACCATAAGTTGAGTTCCACAAATCCTATCAAGGACTTCTACCACTCAAATTAAAGCTAAGAAGATGCCCTCCAACATTCATGTTGACCAAGAGATCATAGGAATCATCCTACTAGGGCAAACGTTGTCTACAAGTTGGGTGACTTTCAAGGACCCAGATTCACACACCTCAGCTGACCTGTAATTTGTCAAAACCATAACTTGAGCTCTGTAACTCCTATCAAGGACTTCCACCACTCAAATTAAAGCTAAGAACAAGCTCCGCAACATTCATGTTGTGGGGAAGATGAGATATCAATCACATCTAGAGCTAAAACTGCCTGGAAGATAGGGATCAAACTAGGGTTTTTTCACTGACAATCCTCAGAAACCCTAACTCAAAACTTCTCAAACCCCTCAATCATGATGAGTTGGTCTAGGAATCATCTCTATAACATCTCTATGCATCATTCCATGATCTCATGGCCCTTGGATTAGATCTCAACCTTCTCCAAATCTTCAGCTGATCTAGGGTTGACCCAGTCAAAACCCTAATTCTACCATTCATGGTTGAATCCTCTGAACTCTTGCATAATGACCTTTCTGGGCTTCATGATGGCTATCAAGACATCTCATAGGCTTTCTCAAAACATCAAGTTCATTCTCAAAGTCTTAGAATCATCTGAGGGGCACCCACAACTCTCAAGCTATGAAGCACACAACCCTGGTTCCAACCAATTCCTCTGAAGATCTCTTGAACTGTCTGATGAAGGTATCAACTTTCAAACACTAGATGGATAAATAATTGTTGGTCAAATTTTGGGGTGCAACAACTGCCCCTATTCAAACGGCTTGAACCTGACTGGGTGAGAAGCGAACGACTCTCAACCAATCAAGGTGCGAGACGATTGAATATCGGTAAACCCGAAAATTTGCCAACTGCACGAGCACACGGTACTCCGCGGGGAACAAATCTTCGAATATTGCAATGCAAGCTGCACGGCTACTAGCTGGAGAGATACTGATCTGACATCGCCGTCAGTCATCCACATCAAATTCTTCTGACATTGCCTTCAGACAACCACATCACCCAGCATCACCGCTGGAAGACTAAACCACCTGACATCACCGTCAGAAGCAGACAAAATTCTGAGGAACACCCAACATCGCCGCTGGAACACCAAATCTCCTGACATCGCCGTCATAAACAACCATAACTCGGGGAAACAAACATCCAACATCGCCGCCAGAGAACTAAATCTGACACCGCCGTCGGTCACCAAAATACCCAACATCACCGCTGGAGAACTAAATCTGACACCGCCGTCGGACAATCAACATACCCCACATCGCCGCTGGAGAACTAAATCTGACATCGCCGTCGGACAATCAAAATACCCCGCATCGCCGCTGGAGAACTAAATCTGACATCGCCGTCGGACAATCAAAATACCCCGCATCGCCGCTGGAGAACTAAATCTTCTTGCATACCCAACATCGCCGCTGGAAAACTGAATCTGACATCGCCGCCGGAGAACTAACATCACTCTGAGAGACACGCGACATCGCCGTCGTACAAACATCATCTCTGCTGGGGGTTTAAAGAGTCTGACATCGCCGTCGAACATAATCTTCTGACATCGCCGCCAAAACAGACATATCTGACCTCGCCGTCAAAGCAAACATCCAACATCGCCGTCGAACACAAACATGATCTGACCTCGCCGTCAAAACAAACATCCAACCTCACCGCTGGAAACACACATAATCTGACCTCGCCGTCAAAGCAAACATCCAACCTCACCGCTGGAAACAAACATAATCTGTTGGGGAATTGGTCACACGGTGACCGGTAATTCATAGTCGATTATACCGCTTCGTTAACACGGTCAGACTTCAATCATGGAGTCTTCAGGAGAGATTCTAACTTCGCCGTTGGGAAACCTGCTGGGGATGATGCTTCGCCGCTGGGGAATTTGGAGAACTATCACGTAGCTTCGCTCCGGGGGTCCAGAACTCATTCTGGATAAATCAACTCTGCTGAGGACTGCGATAATCATCTTGAACTGATAACTCTGCCTGGGACCTTCAAGAATCATCTCGAACTGATAACCATTCTGAGCAAACACTTTGTTGGGGATTCCAGGAATTATCCTGGGCAACTCTTGCTGGGGACAAACCGATCACGACTTGAGCAGCTTCCAAGGATTCGACTCTCTTGGAGTTTCAGGAATCGTCCTGGGCGATCTTCGCCGGGGACTCTAGGTATCAACTTAAGCAACCAACTCTAGAGACTGCGCTGGGGTCTTAAGGATCATTTTGAGCAAACGGCCCTGCTGAGGGATTCGAGAATTATCTTGAACTGAAGACTTTGCTGGGGATCTCAAAAATCATCTTGAGCGAGCGACTGCGGGGATTACACCGGGGTCTTAAGAGTCATCCTAAGAGAGTGACCTCGTTGGGGGGCATATCAGGAATCGTCCTGAGCAACTGGTCCTTCGGCTGAACACCTGTAAGAATAGAAATGACCTAGATCATGCTTATGATGCGTATGCTTCGGCATCATGCCCCACACGGTGGGAATGATATGCTAAATGCTGAATGCCATGCAATCATGCACGATGTTATGCAGCGTTAAGTGCTATGCAGTGTTTAAATGCTATGCAATCATGCACAACGATACGATCCCGTCCGCAAAATAAATGCTGGGAGGAGGAAACCCTTTTGTCAAGGAGCCAAGAACTCAGGTAGAGGAATCATCCTGCTGAGGAGAACGTGGACATGCCAATATCAATCGGCCTCCGTCTGGGGAATTGATCTTCCGGTTGACTGCTGTAGGGCAAACAACTTCAGCTGACTGCTGCAGGGGAACGAAGCTATACGAGAACCTGGTCCTGCTGAAGTAAAGCGATGTCAATCGCGGGAGTAAACTGCGTGGCCTTCTCGGCTACTCTTATGGGAATAACCGCTCTATGGGGAAACAACTTCAGCTGCTTCACACTCCACTGGGGAAAAACCAATCATGATCTGATCAACTTCCCAGGATTCGGATCTCTTGGACATCTGCAAACTCGGCTGAGGAAGGAGAAATCATTCTGCTTCGCTGGAGAGAGTGCGACTCTGGGGAACCACAGCGTTAACTGCCCTACGCTCTGCTGGGGAAAATTGATCATGATCTGATCAACTTCCAAGGATTCTGCTTTTCTGCGGACTCAGCCGGGGAGGGAAATCATTCTACTTCACTGGAGAGTACGACTCTGATGAGGGATTTCAATTCCGCTGGGGAAGAAGGAATCATCTGACTCCGGGGGAGAGAGTACAATCCTGCAGGGGAACACATCATCAGCCGTTCCAACACTCTACTGGGGAAGAGGGAATCATCCAACTTCGGGGGGAGAGTACAACTCTGGTGGGGAATCTCAATTCCGCTGGAGACCTCAGTCTGGCACCATCAGTTACTGCATCCTTCGGCATACGAACAGCTTCCTACGAGACCTGCACTTGTGACCCGGTGCTTGGGGGAGACACCTGCTTTGGTGACTTTACTGGGGAAAACACGAGCTTCGGCACCCGAACACTTCTCTGAAATCTGCGCTTGTGACCCGGTGCTGGGGAAAATACGAGCTGCTGCGTGCGACTCAGCTGATGAGGTGACGTTCCTTCAGGATGCGTCTGCTTGGGGAAAAGAATCGTCTCTGCATGAGGAGACATATCAATGCTCACTATCTTGCGTTCAGATTCTACGGAGGAGAGACTACTGAACTCTGCTGGAGAAGGAGGACTCGCCCTACTTCGGGGATGCGCACGGCACATTTTCCGGAAGGTGCTATACCTGCGACAACACAAACAAACAGACAAGATTCCCTCCTCAAAGGGTCCTATCCAGGTTATTATCTCGTGACAATATTCAGTTTAATCAATTGTTTCAACAATCAATGGGCCTAGGCCCGCAAGTTTATGTATGCGCATTTTTATCAAAAACATCGGCGTTTTCATTCGCAAACAAAACAGATAAATGCTAAACAGACAAACAGAATTGCTGAATAATGTGCATTTTATTGATGATGAACCCCTGAATGGGCAAAAATGTTTTACAACAGAGGCAAGCTCCTGGAATGAGGAAGCTGTGCCAAAAAAGAAAACATAAATATACATCAGTATATACAAATGTTGGCAACGAGGCGTAGACGAACACCATGAGTTGATCCCTCTAAGACCCACCCGACTTCGATACTTCTCCGACGCTTTAGCTTCGGAAGAGATTGATTCAGATGAACGGCCCTCAGGTCCTCCGAACCACTAAACAATGAAAGTCCCTACGCGGAACGCATTCTTTTGCTTATTCAAATCCCTAACTTTTGCGTGAACCGCCCTTTACGGGTTTTCAGTTCACCGGGATACCCTTTTTTGCCGAAGCCGCCCAGTGTAGGTTTTCGACTTCGTGGGTGTACATTTTTCAATATATCCCTAATTTTTGCCCGAACCTTTTATTTTGTTTTTGGTTCGCCGGGATGCCCCTTTTTTGCCTGGACTCTTTCCTTTTTTGTCCAGCGGGTCTCTTTCAAGCAAAGTATTTTTTAACTGCGTCCGCGTTCACCGGGGATGCAAAATCTTCACCATCCATCGTGGATAACAACAAAGCTCCTCCTGAGAAGACCTTGCTGACGACATACGGCCCTTCGTAATTCGGAGTCCATTTGCCCCGGTGATCGGAGTGTGGCAGAAGAATCTTCTTCAGGACGAGATCACCCGTCTGAAAGCTTCGAGGACGCACCTTCTTATCATAAGCTTTCTTCATTCGGCTTTGGTACAGGCGACCAAATGCAATCGATGCTAACCTCTTCTCGTCCATCAGGCTGAGCTGGTTCAAGCGATTCGTAATCCATTCAGCCTCATCAAGTTTTACATCAACCAAAACTCGCAAAGAGGGAATCTCCACTTCTAACGGTAGGACAGCTTCCATACCGTACACCAAGGAGAAAGGAGTTGCCCCGGTCGACGTACGCACCGTCGTACGATAACCGTGCAAGGCAAACGGCAGCATCTCGTGCCAATCTTTGTACGTCACAACCATCTTCTGAACAATCTTCTTGATGTTCTTGTTGGCCGCTTCAACAGCGCCATTCATCTTCGGCCGGTAAGGAGATGAGTTGTGGTGTTCAATCTTGAAGCTCTGGCACAGCTCCTTCATCATCCTGTTATTCAAATTCGAACCATTGTCAGTAATGATTCGCTTGGGAATTCCATAGCGACAGATGATGTCCCTCTTTATGAATTTAGCTACCACCTGCTTGGTCACATTAGCGTACGAGGCTGCCTCCACCCATTTGGTGAAGTAGTCGATAGCTACCAAAATAAAACGATGACCATTGGATGCAGTGGGCTCGATCTTGCCTATCATGTCGATGCCCCACATGGAAAACGGCCAAGGGGAGGACATGACATTTAATGGGCACGGCGGCACATGAACTTTATCAGCATAAATCTGGCATTTATGACATTTCTTCGCGAATCTGAAGCAATCCGACTCCATAGTCAGCCAGTAATATCCTGCTCTCAGGATCTTTCTCATCATGGCATGCCCGCCGGCGTGCGTACCAAATGTGCCCTCATGGACTTCTTCCATGAGCATACTTGCTTCTTTCTCATCCACACATCTGAGCAGCACGAGATCGTGGTTTCTCTTATACAGCACTCCATCAGGATTGAGATAAAAGTTTCCAGATAGCCTCCTTAGAGTCTTCTTATCCTGGGTTGACGCTCCCGCAGGATACTCCTTAGTCATAAGGAAGGTCTGGATGTCGTGGAACCATGGCTTGCCGTCAGTGGGATCCTCGATTGCGAAGACAAATGCTGGTCTATCAAGACGCGAAAGCACAATTCTTGGAGCCTCATTCCAATAATTGACTTTATACATTGAAGCTAGCGTGGCTAAAGCATCAGCCATTTGATTTTCAGCCCGGGGTACATGATGAAGTTCTACTCGGTCGAAGAACGGAAGCAGCCTCTTGGCATAATTCATGTACGGCACTAAGTTCGCTTGACGAGTTTCCCACTCCCCTTTAATCTGATTGATTACAAGCGCTGAGTCACCATATATGTCTAGATTCTTGATCCTCAAATCAATTGCCTCTTCTAGACCCATAATACATGCTTCATACTCGGCTTCATTGTTGGTAACTGGAAACTTCAGTCTCGCAGTAAACGGGATGTGGGATCCGTGAGGAGTCGTGATGATAGCCCCGATACCACTTCCATAGGAATTAACCGCTCCGTCGAATATCAACTTCCACTGAGACTTCCTATCTGGCCCTTCATCGGGCAATGGCTCATCGCAATCCTTCGCTTTGAGAAACATAATGTCCTCGTTAGGGAATTCGAACTTCATCGGCTGATAGTCTTCGATTGGCTGTTCGGCGAGATAATCAGACAATATGCTTCCCTTAATGGCTTTCTGAGAGACGTAATGAATATCATATTCTGTTAACACCATTTGCCACCTGGCAATCCTGCCCGAAAGAGCCTGCTTCTCGAAGACGTACTTGATCGGATCCATCTTCGAAATTAGCATAGTGGTGTGGTTGAGCATATACTGTCGTAGACGTTTGGCAGCCCAGGCTAATGCACAACACGTCTTCTCTAGCATCGAGTATCGAGATTCACACTCAGTGAACTTTTTACTCAAATAATAAATGGCATGCTCTTTTCTGCCCGTCTCGTCGTGCTGACCGAGAACACACCCCATACTATTCTCCAGAACCGTCAGGTACATGATTAATGGCCGTCCAGCCACTGGGGGTATCAAGATTGGAGGTTCTTGAAGATACTGCTTTATTTTATCGAATGCCTTCTGGAAATCCTCATTCCAAGTAATCGCCTGATTTTTCTTCAAAAGCTTGAACATCGGTTCACAAGTGGCCGTGAGCTGAGAGATAAACCTTGCAATGTAGTTTATTCGGCCCAAGAAACCACAAACTTCTTTTTCTGTTTTCGGCGCTGGCATTTCTTGGATAGCTTTTATTTTCGCAGGATCAACTTCAATACCTCGTTCGCTAACGATAAACCCCAATAACTTTCCGGACCGCACTCCGAAAGTGCACTTGTTAGGATTCAGCCTCAGCCTGAACTTCCTAAGCCTTTCAAATAGCTTCAACAAATTGACCAGATGCTCTTCCTCCGTTTGGGACTTTGCAATCATGTCATCAACATAGACCTCGATCTCATGATGAATCATATCATGAAACAAAGTTACCATTGCTCGCTGGTAAGTGGCCCCTGCGTTCTTCAGACCGAAGGGCATTACCTTGTAGCAGAATGTTCCCCAGGGGGTGATGAACGTCGTTTTCTCCATGTCCTCCGGTGCCATCTTGATCTGATTGTAACCGGAGAAGCCATCCATGAACGAAAACACGGAAAACTGGGCTGTATTGTCGACCAACACATCGATATGAGGCAACTGGAAATCATCCTTAGGGCTCGCCCTATTCAAATCCCGATAATCGACGCACATGCGTACCTTACCGTCCTTCTTCGGTACAGGCACTATGTTGGCGACCCACAGAGGGTAAGTGGTAACGGCTAGAAATCCTGCGTCCAACTGCTTCTGAACTTCTTCCTTGATTTTTACAGCCATGTCTGGTCTCGTCCTCCTAAACTTTTGCTTGACTGGAGGACAATCTTCTCGCAACGGCAAGCGATGAACCACGATGTCAGTGTCAAGTCCGGGCATGTCCTCATATGACCAAGCAAAGACGTCACTATACTCTCGAAGCATCTCGACCAGTCTATGCTTGACATCATTCTGCAACGCAGCCCCTACTCTGACATTCCTGATAAGCTCCCCAGAACCCAGATTTATGATCTCAATATCCTCCTCGTGAGGCAGAATAACCTTCTCCTCTTGTCTCAACAAGCGGGCCAACTCTTCCGGAAGGTCCTCGTCTTCATCAATCTCATCCTCGGCTTGATAGATCGGGCAATCAAAGTCGTAGTGAGCCGTAGAGGGTCCAGAGTCGATGTCGTCTGTTACGTGGATCCTGCAATAACAAGGGTTAAGTTTAAAGCAAGAATATGCAGGTTAGCACAAACCTCGTTGCCATTTTACTATTTTTCGAAATAAACATAAAACAGGAATAACAGAGAACACAATATTTGATTACGAAGAAAACGCCTTTTATTTATTAACAAAATGCATACACATAATCCAACAAGGCCCTAACAGTAAAACCACTATGCCCCGGGCAGGACATAGGGTTGTACAAAGATTGTAAAAAGCAAATCATTACTCTTCACTTGTCAGCTTGATAATCTCCTTGATGGTCCAGTTGTGGAGGCGCTCGCCTGGTTTGCTCGGTTGAATCCAGGCGTCAAGATCGCAATCACTGTCCCCGCTGTCCTTCGACGTAGCCTTGATGCTCTCGAAAATTACTCCCCCCTTGGTGAATATGATCGGCCCTTTCCCACGAGATGAGCTGCCAGAAGAAGATGAAGCCTCAGCTCCAGGAGAATATCCCAATCCAAACTTATCCTGCTTGATTGGTATATCCAAAACATGCCCCCAGCCTGGGGTGGAACCGGCTTCGACAACGGCCCGTGCTTCCTTAAACGAGGAGAGATTCATCTCTTGCTTCTCCGTGACGACAGGAGCTACCTCCTTCACCCTGACGGTTTCAAATGCTTGGCAAAGCGTCTCATGGATCTCGCCATCCATTTCGACGTATTTAAAGGACGACAGGTGGCTCACCATGATGTCCTCCTCACCACAGACTGTCACTATGCTGCCCCCGACAGCATATTTAAGCTTCTGATGCAGCGTGGACGTCACGACACCAGCGGAATGGATCCATGGCCGACCTAAGAGGCAACTCTAGGCGGGCATGATATCCATGATATAGAATACCGTATTGAACGTCTCTGGACCAACTTGAATTGGCAGGGTCAACTCTCCGAAGACGTGGCGCTTGGTTCCGTCAAAGGCTTTCACGACCAGATCACTGGGCGTGCAAAGCAATCCACGGGTATCCAACTTCATCAGTGCCTTTTTCGGAAGCACATTAAGCGAGGAACCCGTATCCACCAGGACATATGACATAATCGTGCCTCAGCACTCTATTGAGACGTGCAAGGCGTTGTTGTGATCTCTACCCTTAGGAGTCAGCTCCAGATCTGTAAATCCCAGCCCATTACCAACATTAACATGGGCCACCACTTCCTCGAGTTGATTTACTGATATCTCCTGCGGCACGTATGCAGCATTCAATACCTTCAGTAACGCGTTGCGGTGCGCTTCAGAACACAGCAACAGGTTAGGAATCGAGATCTTTGACGGAGTCTGATGAAGATGATCTACAATTTTGTAGTCACTCTTCTTGATCAGTCGCATGAACTCTTCAGCATCTTTAACTAGCAAGTCTTTCTCTGCCCCTGCAGGGACCTCTTCGACAGCTTTACCTTTACCCTTATCCATAGCGTCAGCTCGGACCACTTTCTCTGCTGCAACCTCTGCTGGCGCAAATACTCTTCCGCTTCTAGTGATACCACTGATTTCAGTAAGATTCTGCACAGTTGATCCGAATGGCTCTAGCTCTATTTTCTGACCATTATAATAAACTTCGGCGCCGTAATGCCATGGAACGACATTAGTACTCTTGAACGGGATTGGTCCGGCCCTGGTGATGGTGATAGTAGGCGGACGGGGCGCAGAAATAGTGATAGGGTGACGAGGAATAGTAATGGTAGCAACTTCGTCTGCCTTCTTCAGTACGACTTCCCCCGATGCACTTTCAACGCTCCGGCTGAATTGCAAAATACCCTCGGACATCAGACTTTGGATACCTTCGATCAGCTGCTCACACCCATCAGGAAGTGTAGCACAAGCCATACATAATTCTCCACATCCAGGAAAGAAGCCCTTCTTCAGCAACTTAGCCTTGACAAAACTCAACGGCGTCTTCAAATCTTTGACATCGGTCAGCAAGTCTGAACTCTCCTCAGTGATAACAGCATTCACTCCGCCCCCCTTATGATGAGGCATCGGGTTTTTGGTGACGTTGGGCACGTTGTCAGAAAAGTTGATAACCTTGGCGTCCACCAAGTCCTGGACTTTGTGCTTAAAAGCTTTACAATTCTCAATCGTATGGCCTGGTGCCCCAGTATGGAACTCACAAGTAGCATTGGCATCATACCCCGGTGGTGGTGCCCCTGTTAAGGGAGCCATTGTCCTCTTTTGAACCAATTGGAGCTGAAGCAACGTTTGCAGAAGCTGTGCATACGACATAGGTGGAGTATCAAGATGACGGCTTGCCATAGGACCCCGATTCTGATATCTTTTGTACCCCTGATTATTCTGCTGCTGGGGCTGCTGCTGCTGCTGCGGGGGAGCAGCTGGGATATTTATGCTAGCAATCTGAGGCTGAGGGCCCTTTCCCTTTCTCCTAGCATTAGTGACAGCACTGGCGTCTCCCTCTCGACGCTTGCCAGTATAAGGTTTCTTACTACCTCCTCCAGCTGAGGATGATTCGCCCTGAATTTTTCCAATCTTTATACCGTTCTCAACATGCTCGCCCAGAGTGATAAGAGCCGAGAATGTTCCCGACATGCCACTGACCAGCTTTTCATAATAGATTCCAGGAAGGGTAGCCACGAACATTTGCACTAGCTCACGCTCAACCATCGGCGGTTGAACCCGAGCAGCCAATTCACGCCACCGCTGGGCGTACTCTTTGAAGCTTTCATTGTTCCGCTGTGATAGATTCTGAAGCTGAACTCGGTTGGGAGCCAAGTCGCTATTGTATTGATAGTGGAGAACAAACGCTTCTGCAAGATCTTTCCAGGTGCGCACAGTAGCGGGCTCCAAACCCATATACCATTCGAGCGATGGACCAGAAAGACTATCCTGAAAGAAGTGCATCAGCAGCTTCTCATCGTCAGAATAGGCGGACATCTTTCTATAATAAGACCGGAGGTGAACACGGGGGCAGGTAGTACCCTTATACTTCTCAAAGGTAGGCACCTTGAACTTGTGAGGTACTTTAAAGTCAGCAATCAACCCGAGTTTGGACATGTCAACGCCCAATGTGTTCTGATTTTCTATGTCTCTCATCTTGTCTTCCAGCGCCTTGAACTTGAGTCGAGCTTCAGCATTCAACTCTGCTTCGACACCTCTCTGAGAGAATACGTCATCCTGATGGTCTTCCAGCCACGGCTGAGGCACCAACAGATTTCCTGCACCAGCATTGCCGTTGACCGACCCTATGTTAACATTGGCTCCCAAACTACCATTGCCGGCGCCTGCCGCATTGAGTCCGAGATTAGTCATCAGATTGCCGTTAGCACTGTCGTTGCCCCCGGCAGCAGGAACAACGTTCTGTGGAGTATCCCCTGGAGGAGGAGTAGGTACGGCCCCTCCGTGAAGTATTCCATTACTGTCAACCCTGGAGATGAGAGGTTGAACCAAAGTACGAAGCTGGTCTTGCCCATTCGCAACTACTTGCATCGGCTCCATAAAACGGTCCATCCGTTCACGAAGCTCTTGAACATCTGACTGTACCTGATCCATTATCCTTGTCTGATTGGCGCGAGTTGAGTAGCGGTGGATGAGTCTTTGATCAATCCTGGAGATCGAAAGCAGCTCGGAACCTGAGTACCTGAAAAACCTGTCAACATCAAAGGTTAGGAAAAGCCACAAAATGTATGTCATGCAAGAATGCTTCATGCAGATGCATGCGTATGTCTGTGTGCTTGAGAGATTTCCCCCGACCCTGGCGCCGTAGTACCAGTGCTGACAATCACGGAAATAACAATCCCACACCCAGCATCGGCAATGGTCAGATTCGACATGTCAAGGACCGAGAACTCGTACGCAACAGTCTTTCTGAGAAAGGCTGCAGTAACACAATAAGAGGCGAGAGATCCTGGATCGGGGAAACGGTACCTGTCACAGACACACGCCAATGGAGTGCGAATGATTATGCAAGCTAATGCAAAATGCAGGTATGCAACAATATATCCAGGTGGCTGCTGTGGAGATTCGGTGTCAACAGTCACTGATGAGAAGGAAACCCCGGTGTAAACCCACTGATCCGATCTGCTGAGAATAACCATCTGATAGGATTGAGATCAACATTCTTCCCTAACAGGAACAAGGGCCTGATAATAAAGACCCCGGATGCAAGATCAAGTAACATCTGTTGACGAGGTCTTCAGACCCCAAATCAAAAATCTGCCCTGTCGAGAACAAACACACAGCTGCTGATGAGATCTTCAGACCCCACTCAAAATCTGCCCTATCAAGAACAAATAACAACTGCCGATGAGATCTTCAGACCCCACTCAAAATCTGCTCTGTCCGGAACAAACCTCTGGTGATAATACTCTGATCGAAGCCTGCTCTATCAAGAACAGATAAACACCCGATGATAAGATCCTCTGATCGAACCCTTGCTCTATCAAGAACATATCTGCAACTGAGAACCCAACATAACTGATTCACTGTCGAGAAAACCAGGTAGTCTGGAGGTCAAAGTTTCCTGCAATATCCCAACCCCACTCACAGGTATGGACCTAATCCACGGACAAAGGTACGGCATCCTATGCGGTCGTTAGCGTCACAGACTTTCATGAGTGACAATACGATTCCCAGAAGGAGTGGCATTATCAAGTCATGAAGAGGCCTCTCTTAGCTGACTTCCAAATGATCGGTCCCCAGAGTCGACAATCCTCACGTCTGGACTCCCCTCAGATCCTCAGGACCGGAAAGGAGCACCTCTGCAAGAATCTCGTCTGAGCGCAGATTTTCGTAGGGAACTGTGCCTGCTCAGCAGACAGGTTCGTCTACTACTTCTCCGCAACTATATCTAGGTGTGTACTCAAAGCCCAGGTCCGGCTTTTCACTCACAGTAACATCCCTCCCCCACAGCAGCACAGATAATCATATCAAACTGGAAATAAAAATGCGGGAAATAAAATGCGGGAAGTAAAGTGCGGGAAGTAAAAATGCGATAAATAAACGCAACCCAACAAGCAAACACACAAGCGATAGGATTGACTCGCGTAGGGGATGGGAAACGGTCCCAACATAACGGATGGGAAAAGTCCCTAGATGCCAATTGTCCCCAGCAGAGTCGCCAGCTGTCGCTTGCGCGAAAATAAGGTGCCGGCATGACAGAAGAGTCGCCACCTTTCGTTATTTATCCCTCAGAGCGGGAAAGGAAACGATAGGAAAAACCTGACGAATAAGGGTAAGACAAGGTCGTCGCAACCATTGTCTGGGTTCGGGAGTCGGTTACGCAAGGGGAAGGTATTAGCACCCCTCACGTCCGTCGTACTCGACGGGATCCTCGCTTGTTTGTTTACTTGGACGGGTTGGTTATAATCTATCTACCTATCAAGGCTGGCTAAAAAAGAAAAGAAAAATGACTCGGCAAAGCGTCGCGCTTTATGCCTACGTATTCCCGTCTGGAACGAGAAATCAGAGTCAACGTAGTTCGGCTTACGAAGGGTTATGGGGGAAAGGTTGCTCGCTAGGACGTCGCATCCTATGCCTACGTACTTTCATCTGGTATGAAAGATCAGAGCAAACGTAGTTCGGGAAACTACGGGTTATCTCCTGAAAGAAGTGTTTTTTATTGTTTGCGATTTCAGCCGCACTAGAGACTATGACCTGAGAGTGAATGCGTCGCATGTCACCCACGGGGTACCATACTAAACATCCAGACTGTGGAAAAGAAACTCTCCCATAATCCTTTCTCAGATAGCTTAAGGCTCGTAACGTACGAAAGAAATCATTCATGATTACTGTATCTTAAACTGCTTCGAGATGAGAAGAGAACAGGCCCAACTAGGAGGGAGACTATCAAGTCCTACTGTTATCATGCCATGGATTCATCCTATGGTTGAGGTTTGAACAGGGAACTCCTAGATGTTGTCATGCATAGGTTTCAACCTAAAAGTCTATCATCAAATCCTCATCGGAGGAAATGAGAGTCCTAAGGGATCATGTCAATGATACACCAAAACAGACAAAAGCATCAGCTTTAACAGTAAAATGCATGCAATGCAAGTGAGGGAGGAAATGTGTGTGGGGCTTCAGCCTCCACAAGCTCGTCTCAACCTCAAGCCAGTCATGAAATAACAGTAATCATACTGAAGATAAGCAACATGCTATCAAGCAATAACCAGATAAAGGAAATGAAGTGCCATCAGGCAAACAAACACACTTGAGAAAGAATCATCTATTCTCTAATCCTAACCCTAACACAGAATCTAATCAAATCTAAGCAAAGCCCTAAAGAAAAACCTAACCAAAAGAAATCAATCCCAGCCTTCAAGCTTCAGAACAAGCTTACCAAAGACAGGGAGCTAAGTAAGCAGACTCATAGTGTCTTCCTCAGGAAAGCACCAGGAGGTGTATACTCAGGAATCATATCCTATGTGGCTCAACCACTGTGATCAGTTTACATTCCTCCTCAGGAGAAATTAAACTCACAAGCAGGCTCCAACATCACTGGATATTTAGGAAATCCTATTTGAACTAGTGGAACTAAATGAACAGACTCATAGGACCTTCCTCAGGAAAGTACTAGGAGGCTTCCACTTAGGAATTGTATCCTATGTGGTTCAACAACTGTGATCAGTTTACATTCCTCCTCAGGAGAAATTAAACTCACAAGTTGGCTCCAACATCATTGGGTACTTGAGAAATCCTAGACAAACTAATGGAACTAAGTGAATAGACCCATAGGACCCTCCTCAGGAAAGTACTAGGAGGCTTCTACTTAGGAATTGTATCCCATGTGGCTCAACAACAAGTGATCAGTTTACATTCCTCCTTAGGAGAAATTAAACTCACAAGTTGGCTCCAACATCATTGGATACTTAAGAAAGAGGTGAGAAAAAAGAATGAAAGTCATTCATAGTGCCTTCCTCAGGAAAGTACCATGAACTTCCTTCAAACTTCAGGATCTCAAACCTCACAGACAGGGAACAAGCCAAGCTCTGGGTCTCTGGGTCTTGATCTTCAATCTTCTCTTCATCATGCTCTCCAACAAGATCTTCAAGACAACACAAACCCCATAACAACTTCCCCAAAACAACCCCCCAGAGATGAACAGATAACCACAGAACAGATAGAACCATCAGGCAACTTCAGAAAATACCTAAAAATACTAACACAAGGGGGAAAAATCTAGCAATTATTCACAAGGGTCTACAATGTCTATCCATAACATCCACATATGCCTCTACCCAAAAATCAAGACAAAACTATCTAAAGAAAATGAATTTCCTCACCTATGCACAACCTAAACCCTAATTAGACTATCCTAAGTTCAATTCAACTAAACTAATCAAAATCTAATCTAAAAAACCAGTAATAAATCCAGGGAATACTATGATTCATCATCTAACTATGCCAAAAAGAATGGCTCAAAAAGCCTAAGGGAACTATCCTAATTAAATTCTACAAGATTGGATATCAAACTACACATATTAAAAGCTATTTAAAAGAAAAAATCTATTAAAAATATGAAAAGAAAATAAAATGGAAATTTTATTTATCTATATTTTTCTAGACAGATTTATTTACATGTAGGAAGAAGAAGAATTAAAAAATATTAAATTCTCTATTTTTTATGAATTTTACAAATGCAAGAAAAATATTAAAAGAATTTAAAAGAAAATAAAACAATTAAAGGGGAGGGGGTGTGGAAAGTAATACGCGCTAGTTGATTTTCTAATGGGCCAAAAATAGGGGGGGCGGATAGAAGGCAGATGAGCCCAGGCGCCTCCACTAAGTGAAACGACTGTGTTTCCATTTGAATTTTTCCCTCCGTTTTCTCAAGCGGTCTGGGCCGTTGGATTGAGGGACAAAGTCAAAATCTGGGGACTGATCCTACGGTGGACAGCCATCGTCCCAAACGAAACCCTAGGGTTTTGCAGAACCCCACTCCATGCACTAATCTTTCCTCGCCTCGTTCTCTCTGCTCAGTGGATGAAATTCCACGATTCCAAAACGAAAAAACATCTACTAATCAAGAGGAACACAGCCATACGTACCATTTTCCCTAACTCTCTCTAGATCATCCCAACAGAAGTCTACAAGGTCATGGTCCAAACAAAATCCTCTGAGATCAACCATCATTAACCTTGATTCTAATGGTGTACAGTTGTTCTACAAGCTACCCTAACCATTCTAAACTAATTCTTGCTAACTAAAACTAACAATCTAGCTGATTCTTGAAGATCAAAGATTCATGGACCTGTTATCAACTACCATGGATCGTGCTATAACTCCTAGGGTTTCATCCTCTAACCTAATGCATCAGTTCTATGCCTATAAAACTAATTAAAACTACATAAATTAGGAGATAGAAGGAAAGAAAGAAACCTGTCAAGTGATGATTGTAGGTGCTCGTGGAGGTTGATTCAAGGCTTGAAATGGCTTCAATATGATCCCTTGATGGTGAACACGTTTCTGTTTGCAATGGTTGTGAAGGAGATGACTTGCAGTGGAAGATTTCTTGGATTGCTTGAACTTGAAGGAAGAACTTCAATGGCTATTTCTCTCTCTCTCTCTCTCCTCTGAAAATTCCTTCTATCACCAACCTTGAACTCAATGAAGATCACTCTTCTTATAATGATGGATGGAAACTTCTAGATTCATCTAGAAGGTGCTAGAAAAGTGTGGAAAATATCATGTGATGGTATTTTGAATGATCCATATCTCATGTACCAAGTCCTTATTCTTGTGTCAAATTCTCCTTATGTGAGATATTGAGAAGGAATGAATGAAAATCAGCCCTTTCTTTCACTTGTGCAAGCTATTTCAAAGTTGCCTTCTTTTACAAGCAATAGGTTTTCAAAGCAAGTCCCATTTTGGAGCCTCAATTCAAAATTCCACTTGAACCAATGTTTTTAGAATGTCTCTTACACTCAAAATGGACTATTGGATGACTATTTTTGGATTTCTAGATTGCTCAAACCAATATTCCAACTTGGCTTGAATTAACTTATAAGCCTTTTTAGTTCATTTTTCACCAACCTTGTCATCTCATGCTATGAGATTTTTCAACAATTCATGACCTTCTTTCTAGACTAAAAATGCCATTTTGATCAACTTTCATGTTTTGAGTTTTTCCATTTGAGGCTTGGAAATAGGAGTTTTAGGCATTGGCTAAAAATGACCTATAATTGACAAATGACCAAAATACCCCTGTCTTGGTCAAACCATAAGTTGAGTTCCACAAATCCTATCAAGGACTTCTACCACTCAAATTAAAGCTAAGAAGATGCCCTCCAACATTAATGTTGACCAAGAGATCATAGGAATCATCCTACTAGGGCAAACATTGTCTACAAGTTGGGTGACTTTCAAGGACCCAGATTCACACACCTCAGCTGACCTGTAATTTGTCAAAACCATAACTTGAGCTCTGTAACTCCTATCAAGGACTTCCACCACTCAAATTAAAGCTAAGAACAAGCTCCACAACATTCATGTTGTGGGGAAGATGAGATATCAATCACATCTAGAGCTAAAACTGCCTGGAAGATAGTGATCAAACTAGGGTTTTTTCACTGACAATCCTTAGAAACCCTAACTCAAAACTTCTCAAACCCCTCAATCATGATGAGTTGGTCTAGGAATCATCTCTATAACATCTCTATGCATCATTCCATGATCTCATGGCCCTTGGATTAGATCTCAACCTTCTCCAAATCTTCAGCTGATCTAGGGTTGACCTAGTCAAAACCCTAATTCTACCATTCATGGTTGAATCCTCTGAACTCTTGCATAATGACCTTTCTGGGCTTCATGATGGCTATCAAGACATCTCATAGGCTTTCTCAAAACATCAAGTTCATTCTCAAAGTCTTAGAATCATCTGAGGGGCACCCACAGCTCTCAAGCTATGAAGCACACAACCCTGGTTCCAACCAATTCCTCTGAAGATCTCTTGAACTGTCTGATGAAGGTATCAACTTTCAAACACTAGATGGATAAATAATTGTTGGTCAAATTTTGGGGTGCATACGAAACATGAGCCAGGTCGTCACCGTTCTTGTTTTGCAGATGTTCCTCCGCAGAATGGTTTGATCAAGATGATTCTTGAATTCCCCAGCAAGGCCATTTGTTTAAGATGATTCTTAAAATCCCCAGTACAGTCACCCAAGTCGGTTGCTCAAGTTGATGCTTAGAGTCCCCGGCAGAGTGTCTGTTCAGGATGATTCCCGAAATCTCCAGCAGAGCCATTGGTTCAGGATGATTCTTGAAGTCTTCGACGGAGTTATTTGTTCAAGATGATTCTTGATTTCCTCAGCAGAGTTGATTCATCCAGAATGATTTCTGGATCCCTGAAGCAGAGTTACTTGATAGTTCTCCAGAATCCCCAGCGGAGATGCGTCATCCCCAGCAGGTTTCTGAACAGCGAAGTTGAAACTTCCCCTGAAGACTTGATGATTGAAGTCCGACCGTGTTAACGAAGCAATTCTCTCAGCTGATGCGGAGTGCCTGATGGCAGAAGTTTGGTTATCCCCGATTGGTTCATGATTGAACTAGAATTCTATTCCCGACTTACTGATGAAGTCCAGCTGATGCCCGAAAGTTTCTTTGAGTGCCCGATGGCATGTTTAACTTGATTGTTGACCTGATGAGTCCCGAGGAATCTTGATGCCTGACGGCATGATTGACCATGTATTATCAGTTACCGCGTAACCGGTGATTCCTTGATGAATTAAGGACGAATATCTACAGCATAATCAGACGATCATCCTGACGGAGATTTGAAATCAGACTTTTCCCCGGTTACCATGTGACCAATTCCCCAGTGGAGTTGCCGTGCAACTGTTATGCTCAGTGTCGAAGATGTTCTTACCAATCAGAGTATCGTTTACCTGTGAGGTTAGCAAATCACCCGTTACCGTGTAACCAGTGATCCCTCAATGATTTGAGGATGCAAAGACATCAGATAAATCAGAGAATCATCCTGACGGAGGTTCAGATCAGTATTTCTCTTGCTAGTTACCGTGCAGCTATGATTTCAGCTTCCGAAGATTTGTTCCCACCAGAGTACCGTGTACTTGTGTAGTTGGCAAATTTCCAGGTTTGTTGGTATTCAACCGTCTTCTACCTTTGAATGTTTGAAAGTCGTTCGCTCTTCAACCCTTCAGGTCCAAGCCGTTTGAATATGGGCAGTTGTTGCACCCCAAAATTTGACCAACTACTTATCGCAATTTGGCTCATGTTTCGACTCATTTCATTTCGCATTTGCATACCACGTACATTGCATTTTTTCCAGTCAGATTGACTTTATCGGGATTACAGCCCTCTGATCGCGCTTCAGGCATTTCAGGCCAATACGAGGACGTATTTTGTGAATCGGTGCTCGTCCCGGTGTTTTCAGCTCTCGCTGTTGTTTTTGAGGACATCTCGGTGTCCGGGTTTTTTACCGTTTATTTCGATGTAGGCGCTAATCGATTTAATCGGCTTCCCTGCATTTTTAGGATTTTTTCCTTATTTTCTAGAATTTTTAATGGATTTAATTGATTTTTCTAGATGTTAGTTAGATTTTTTAATTGTTTTTAAATAGTTTAGTTTAATTCCTTTTTTTTAGGAATTTCTTTTATCATTTTTAGATAATAGGTTTTAAGAATAAATCATATTTTTTAGATATTAAGTAGAGTTTTTAAAATGATTTTTAATAGGATATTCTTTTATTAGGATTTTTTTAAATAGAAACTAATAGAATTTTTCTATTTTTATTTGTTTAGAGATAAATAGAATTAATAGAATGTCTTCTATTTTTGTTTGTATAGAAATTAGTGGGATTAATTAGAAATTAATAAAGTTTTTTATTAGTTTAGAAATTAATAGAGTTTTTTAGGTTGATCCCCTTTTTTAGATTTAATTAGGATTTAAGTAGATTAATTAGGTCTTAATCATTTGTTTAGATGTTAATTAGGGTCTTCTTAGTTTTAATTAGGATTAGATTAGCTTTAATTTTCATTTAGGATTTAATTACTGTTTTAATTTTTCGTTTAGCATTAATGGGGATTTTTAATTAGGTTTTAAGTCTTTAATTAGTATTAATTAGGTGGTTAATCAGAGTCCAATTTCGGTGGGCCATGTGTCCCATTTCTGAGCCCAGTCCATTTCGCCACATGTCACCTATATAAGGAGCCACGCGTGCATTCTCAGAATCTCTCTCTCCATTCATTGCCACGTTTTTCTTCCTCCATTCGCCACGTTTCGTCCATTCTCTTCCCCATTTTTTTCGCCACGTTTCGTCCCTTCTACACGCCACGTTTCATACTCTGAGTCCGCCACCTATTCACTCTCCGCACCACCACCTCACCCTCCACGTGTGGCAACTTCATCACGCCACACGTTCTGCACCTCACACGTGGCCTCCGTTCGCCCCCTCTCTCCCATGCGTGTTGACACGCGTATTAGTCCACTATCTCCCACCCCTTCCGGCCATGCAAACGCTGGAGAACATCACCGGCAAGATCAAACGGTGGTTCTCGCGGCCAAACTTCACCAAATTTCACCGGAAAACTCAACCTCGCCGGAAACTTCGTGCATGTTCATCCTCTTTCCAGATTTCCTCAAAGATCTTCATCCCATCCATCCCGTTTTCCCGAACTTCATCAGTTCCGCCGTGAATCTTCAATCGTCTTAACCCAGATCGCGTATGAGCCTTCATCCACTCCATCAGATTTTCCATAAACTCATTGATCTTCGTAAGATCTCCAACAGCTTCAAAGATCTGTTCATACCTTCATCTGAGAAAGCTTCTTCGCAGCTTCATCTTCTTCGAAGATCTACAACGATCTTCATAAAACCTTCAACATTCGTCCATTCAACTAACTTCAAGATCCATCAGATCTTCCTCCAATCCATCATCTAGAAGTCCTCCGCAACTTCACAGAACTTCTTCTGTTCGTCAACGATCTAAATCAAAGAACTTCATTGCATTCTTCAAACCTTCAAGATTTCTTCAGAAGCTTCATGATATTTTTCCAGATCGTCCATAAGCAGTCTTCGTCCTCACGATCTTCATCAACGTTCCTCCACGAATCTTCAAGAACCTCAAAGGATGGATCGGGTTGTCTTTCCAAGAAGGTGATGGTTCTGTTGATGTTGTTTATTCATTTGTGTTCGTGGATTCAAAGCGAAATCTGAAGATGAAACCGAAAGAGAGGTTGAGACGGAGGTTTGAACAAGGAGAGAACGAGAGAGAGAGAGTTTGGAGAAGAGAGGGGAAGCGGCGCAGTGAACAATGTTCTGCCAAATTAGGATTAGGGTTTGGGTTCTCTGATAATGAGAAAGGGAGATATGTGGGCGTGGATTGGGTATTGGGTCTCAGGCCCAGTTGTTGTTTTTGGCACCCTCCGTTTTCTTCCAACACCCCTTCCCCGTTTTTGTTGGGTAATTGGGCTGGGCCCATCCTTCGCTGATTACACCCTGGTTTGTTTCTCTTCACCCCTTCCCCGTTTTTGTTGTGTAAGTGGGCTGGGCCCCAATTTTGTTCTATTTTTCTGGCTGTACCCCTGGCTGAGCTGATGCACCCCCTTTTGTTTTTCTCATTTTTCATTATTTTCTTTTATTCATTTGCTTAGATTTTTTTAAGGAAAAAGAATATGTAATATAAAAATAGGAAAAATGGGAAATATAATGATATAAAAAATAATAGTATTTTAATATTTTCATTTTAGGATATATTTTCTTTTAGGAGTTTCTTTTACGCCTTTTTAGAGGTAGAATTAAAGGTCCACTTGTTAGGGGACTATTTTTCATTAGATTTTCCATGATAGATGGGTACGATTTTTTAGGATTTTATCATTGTAACTTTCCGAATATTAATAAAACGAGATTTGTGCCGTGGTCCCCGTTCTACCTGTAGTAAGCTGAACTACAGCTGCTCTGATTTTCTCTGATGAGAATATGTAGGCATAGGATGCGATATCCTAGCGAGCACACTAACAACTAACCTTTTGTTCTCTCGCTGCCGTTCGATCGAGACTTTCCCGCTGACGACTGATGTTATCCTTTTCTCTTGCCCGAGTGCATTTGAGACCAGACCGTAGTTCTAGTTCCCGTAGGTTCCCATACCTCGAAACCCGACATACTACGTCCGTTCTACCGCAAACAGGTACGCCTAAGTCTCCGATGGTCGAGCAGCGTCCACCTAACTGCTAGAATGAGTACGCTAGTATCGTCAACCTTTTCTCTCACCCCCGTGTGACCGAGAACACCCCTGTCTAGCCGTAGTTAGCCCAAACTACGTAAGCTCTGATCTCTCATATTTGTTGAGAGTACGTAGGCACAATACTGACGTATTGGCGAGCTACCTTCCCCGTAACCCGTAGTTTCCCGAACTACGTTGACTCTGATTTCTCATTCTCTGATGAGAATACGTAGGCATAGAGTGCGATGCTCTATCGAGTCAATTTCTTTCCGTTTAGATTTAGCAGCCGTAGATAGATTGTTTTTCACCCATAGACAAACCAAGCAAGCGTGGATCCCGTCGAGTACGACGGACGTGAGGGGTGCTAATACCTTCCCCTTGCGTAACCGACTCCCGAACCCAGACAATGGTTGCGACGACCTTGTATTACCTTTTTTCGTCAGGTTTTTCCAATCGTTCCCTTTCCCGCTCCGAGGGATAAATAACGAAAGGTGGCGACTCTTCTATTCTGCCGGCACCTTATTTTCGCGCAAGCGACAGCTGGCGACTCTGCTGGGGACGTAACCCAGAATCTCTGGTTCTCCAGTTCCTTATGCATTTGGGATCCAACGCCCCTTAAGAGAGTCAATCCTAGCGCTTGTTTGCGTGTCTGTGGGTGTTTACTTTTTATGTTGTATTTTACTGATGTATTTACATTTCCCGCACTATATTATTATCTGTTGCTACTGTGATGTTGTGGGATGGGGGCTCTGATGAGTGAGAAGCCAGACCCAGGCTTGAGTGCACCATAGATTTAGAGTGGAAATTAGTGGGCGCGTGCTTGCTTGGCAGGCACTAGTGTCTCATGAAATCCACGCTCAGACGAGGTTCTCCCGGTTGGCTTCTCTTTCAACCCTTTGGGTTGAGACAGTTGTTGGTTTGGAGGATTGTCGACTCTGGGGACCGATCATTTGGAAGTTGGCTAAGTGAGGCCTCTTCAAGACAGGATGATGCCACACCTTCTGGGTATCGTATTATCAGTCTTGAAAGTCTGTGACGCCGACGATCGCATAGGATGCCGAACTTGTGTCAGTTTAGGTCCATACCCGTGAGTGGGATGGTTTTTGCAGGAAACTTGACTTCCAGCCTACCCGATATCTTGGTTTTCTCTTGTCAGAGCAGACTTATCCCGTCAGCAGCGCAACAACAATCAGAGCTTTGTGGGGGCTGTGATCCCGTGTTTGCTGCATCTTGTATTGCATTTGCATGAGCATTCCTGCATCATATTGCATGCCATGCTCCAGCTAGTCAGAGCTCTTATCCAGCCGTTGTTTTGATTCTGAAGGTGAGTGTTGAAGACGACCAAGGGGCTGAAGCATATTTGATCAGAGTCAAGCAGTGAAGTCAGTTGACAGTTGTTGGTAGCTATGTCAGAGAGCAGCTTCCAGTTTGTTGATACCTTGTCAGGTTTCACTGTGACGTCCAATCCTTTGTATGGATCTACGCATGACGAAGATTTCCCGCAAGTGAACAACCTTACTGCAGCTCAGCTTGTACAGCCTTCTGTTGAAGACCGAGGTCTACGTGAGCAGTTTATTGTCCGAGGTGAACGTTCTCCTTATGTTGATATCTCAGACTACCAGGGTGTTGCCTTCCCTGTGCCAAAGTCCCGAAGAGGGGTCCCGGTAGCAAAGACTGAAGACCCATTAGCTCCCGTGTATGCTAGAAGGTTTCGTGCATTAGATGAAAGATTCAAAGTCTTGAAGGGTAAAGACGCTGTTAACCCTAGTGCTGCAGATATGTGTCTGGTTCCTGGCCTAGTGTTACCTCCGAAGTTCAGAATGCCGAGGTTTGAAAGGTACAAAGGAGATAGTTGCCCGAAGCAACATTTGGTGATGTTCTGCCGAAGAATGACTTCATTTGTGCACAACGACAAGCTGATGATTCACTGCTTTCAAGATAGTCTGATTGGGGCACCTCTGAGTTGGTATATGCAGTTAGAGAGTGATCAGATCCGATCATGGGTGGATTTAGCCAATGCTTTTCTGAAACAGTATGACTACAATCTTGATGAGGCTCCTAGTCGCATGCAGCTGCAAGAATTGTCTCAAGGGAACAATGAACCTTTCAGGAAGTATGTTCAGAGATGGAGAGAATTTGCTGCTAGAGTGCAACCACCGCTCCTAGACCAAGAGTTAAAAGGCATGTTCGTAAAATCCTTGCAGAGCCCGTACTTCGAAAGAATGCTTGGAGTTGCACCAAATTTCTCTGAATTGGTAAGGGCAGGAGAACGCATCGAGTATGGTGTAAAGACTGGAAGAATTCAGAATGTTTCGAGCAGTCAGGCTGGTGAAACCGAATCTCTCTGTAGCTTTCAAACTGAAGAAGGAGTTGTGATTAATGCAATCCCGAATGATGCTGGGTATCCTCGAGACGAATCGGTGAAATCTGTTGGTTCTCTGTCTTCTCAGCGGTCAGTATCTTCTATGTCTCGTTATTCGGGACAAACAATTGTGCCTGGGGCACCACGTCGGGAACTTTATGTCGCTCCTCTTGCAAATCCACGAGCCCGTGGCCGAGGTTATCAGAATCAGCGTCAGAATCAGAACCGACCTCGTAACAACTTGGAACGAAGGAATGCTCCTTCTCATCCAGTTCCTGTGCAGTATAGCCAGATTCTGCCACATTTGATTCAGAATTCTTTAGTGGAACCGAAAGCTCTCAAGCCCGTGCCAGAGCCTTACCCTCCTGGGTACAACCCCCATGCTCAGTGTGGTTACCATGGTGGATCTCCAGGGCATTCAACTGAAGATTGCAAAGCTTTTTAGGAAAAAGTGCAACAGTTAATCGACAAAGGGTGCATTTCCTTTCCAGAAGGAGTGTTGGTTGTGCATGACAATCTCTCAGCCGTCTGAGCTCGCAGATTCAGAGGGTTTATTTCTAGAGACCAGTGGTCCAGACGGGCAGACGTCCTCAGCATTGGCAGTCCTCGGACTTTTTATCATTTGCATTTGTAGTTTCTTTTCTGTTAGTTACTACTTGCTGTTAAACATTGTTTGTTTCGAATGGTAATATTAATAAAGTGACTATGCATTTTTCTGAATTAATCATGTCGTTGTCGCTCATTTACTGCATTGCACTAACACTTGCATTTTATTCACTCCACTTTATCACTATGATTAGCGAAGATTGGAGGGAGGATGACGAAACTGAATACTCATAACCGATGATCGTATGCTTTCAGATAAAACCTTGCCTATGATGTACATGCATTGTTTCAAATCCCCTAAACACCGGAGAGATAAGGAAGAGAATCCCTTGTTAACCACTTCGAGCCAAGAAGTAGGAGTTTTTTTGGACTTTTAAACCCTCACATCTTAACCCGGGGCAGGGTAGTTGTTAGTCAGCTTGATCGAGCGTTCAAGTCTTATAGAGGAGTGTTGTCTTTCGAGGAGCAATCACATCGTATTCCTCCCCAGAGGTCGTACCTCGTCAACCACAATGGTTAAACCTCACCAATCAGGAGTGAGACAGTTATAAACCTCTCGGATGAATCCAGATAGCCAGTGTCGCACGACTTGTCCCAAGAAAAAAAAGGAATAAGAAAGCCCGCTAAGTAAAAAGAAAAGAATAGCTGGAAAGCAAATACTTAGGCAAAAACCAGGGCATCCCGCTGGACTTCAAAAGAAAAATCGAAAAGAACTCCGAAGAGTCAGTCCAGGCAAAAATTAGGGAATCAAAAGAATGAAAAAGAAAGGATATAAAAAGAAATATCCTCGAACAAGGACAAAGTCGTGTAGATACAGACACCGAAACGAAAAAGGAGTAACTGTCACTCCGAAAAACCTTGTGAATTCTTTAACCAGTTGTTCCCAATATTCAACATACCTCTCGAAGAGGCGAACGCTCGAGCCAAGTTAACTGAACTTTAGGATCGGAGATCATCACGTAGAAGGGGTGGGTACAAATCATAATTTGAGCCAAATATCCTTTGTTTCACGAACCGTGAACCCGACCACGATACAACCCTTAAAAGACCTAATTGAGGCAGGGTTTATTCTGAAAGCGCATTACGATAAGGTCGAGTAACCTGACTCCTACATGATTTTCTAATCATATCCTTGTTGTATTTTTCACTGATCGAATCAGCACTACGTTTGAACTCTTTAGTTCATTCGTCACTCACTATCATGACACGTAAATGAGTGACGGTACATTTTTTCGAAATCTGCATGAACACTGCATTAAAATTACCATTCGTGAATAAACAATTTTAATTGCAGGTCAGTAGTTGATACGAAGGAACTCCAACAGGGAATAGTCCATCAGGACTGAATCGTTAGCAGTCTGGATCAGAATGGTATATCGTGAAACCCTGTGAATCTGGGGCTTTGACTTCCAGTGAGTTTGGAATCAGTTTGTCTGAGGACGAGTCCCGAAGCATCGGTTGATTATGGGACAGTTTGTTCGAGAAGCCATTGATCAGAAGTGGATCTTCTCGAGACCCAATCAGGGGCAGCTATCCAGAACTCCTGTGATTTGAGGGCAGATCCCTCCAGTGTTCAATCAGGGCATGTTGAGTCGCTCACCGCTCGTTCAGGGGCAAGCTACTCCAGAGAGATTGAAACCAACTGTGTGGAGAGTTGGTTAATTGAGGATGAATCCTTCCGTTGTACAGATGTTGGGGCAGGCCATCTGAAGATTGTCTCGTTGCCAGCTGCTTTCTGTTCAGAATGAATTTTCCCAAAAGTCGGATTGGGGCAACTTGAATTGCACTGGGGCAAGTTGTTCAAATGAGTTTGTTCACCCTATCAAGAGTTGAGTGTCGGGGAATCGTGTCATTACCCTACCAAAAAACCTGAACCTTCTGAAGAAGCCTTGCTGTGATTGGATCGTTATCCTACAACCTAACCCGTTACTTGGCTGAACCTTGTAACCAGATCGTTTCAAAGTCCAGTTCTCGTCTGGCAAACCGGAGATCAGTTCTCGTCTGAAATACAAACCAGAAACCAGCCCCGTCTGGTCACCTTTTCTTTAACCTATTGTTCAACCAGTTCTCGTCTGGCCAACACAGTCTTAAAGCCCAGTTCTCGCCTGGCAAACCGTAAGTCAGTCCTCGTCTGACAACCTAACATATTTCGCTACCAGTTCTCGTCTGATAGTCCACCTTGAATGCTAGTTCTCGTCTAGTATTTCCCTTTCAAATCCACTTTTGATGGTAACCATAAACCTATCCCTAAACCAGAAAAAGCCTAATTGTACCTGGCCCGATGATTCCTAGTGACCCGTATGTTGTCACATTCCCCGACACAAAGCTCGAGTGATCACAACTCCATGATTGGTATTCTGTATTCCCTGTGTTGATGTTATTGAATCAGGATTATTTTCTCAGCAGAGATGTACAGTTTGAGATTATTTCCCCAGAGCAGTTTGAGATTGCAGCAAGTTGAGATGGCATTTATCCCTTATCAGAGTAGGATCAAGATTATCCTCAGCAGGGTTTGATTGATATTTCCGGCAGAGTATGGCCATCCCAAGCATCGAATGTTGATTAGCCTGATGTGCTATTTCCCAAGTGGGTTGAGACTGAAGCTTTCCCTGACCGACAGATTTGGGTTATTTCCCCAGCAGTGGGACTGATGCAATGTTGTATCCCCACAGAGTCCGAGTTTGACTCCTTTTCCCTCCGAGTCCAGGTCATTGACTCATTCCTCAAGCAGAGGTCGACGGTGATTCCCTCATTGAGTAATCTCCAAACGAGTAGACTTAGATACAGACATAGAAGAGTTATGTCTCAGCAGCTTGCTGCGTACCCTATAAGGACTTAGGGTGTTCAAAAAAGACCGTTCAGGGTTGTTTTCCTCAGTGAAGTGAGATTCAATTTCAGCGATCGATTGTTATCTTCCGCACTCGCAAGAGGTGTTTCCTTGATAGGATCGGTACATCTCCATCAGAGTTGTACAATGAGTAGCTAAGGATTGATATCCCCAGCAGTGTTGATACACATGTATTCCTTATCAGACTTGATAGTCCAGCAGGTGTTACCCAGAAGGGTCAGTCTCCGTAAGGCGTATGCAAGATTACCCTCAGCAGATCAGGATTGATATCCCCGATAGAGTGTAGCAGCATCTCCCCGCAGAGTATGAATACGGGACTAGGAGCATTGATATGTATCCCCAAGCAGAGAAGATTCTCTCCCCAATCAGATGTGTCCTGAAGGAACGTCATCTCCCTAGCTGAGTCATACACTGAAGTGTACAACAATTGATAGTTCAAGACTGAAGTCTCCATCGGAATCGAGATTCCCCACAGAGTCGTATTCTCCCCTGTAAGCAGGATGATTCCTTCTTCCCCAACCGAGTTTGCAGATCCCCAAGAGAGCCGAGTCCTTGGAAGCAGTTGGGACCATGATTGGTTTTCCCCAGTAGAGTGTTGAATAGCTGATGCTGTATTTCCCCGTCGGAGTCGTTCTCCCGGAAAGTTTTGCCACGAAGACCGCGCAGTTTATTTCTGCGATTGACATCGTTTTCCTCAGTTGTGGTTTGAATACCCAGATGAGCAGGTTCAGGTTCTCATAGAGCTTCGTTCCCCTGCAGCAGTCAACTGAAGTTCGTTTCCCCAGGCGGAGTCCAATTGAGATTGGTGTGAATTCTTCTCCTTGGCAGGAGGCTTTTCCCTTCAGCATTTATTTTGCTGATGGGGCCATAGCATGTTGCATGATTGCATAGCATTTACCCTGAAAACGCGTAGCATTTCCACCGTGTGGAGCATTACGTCATTGTCAAAGCATATGCATACGAAACATGAGCCAGGTCGTCACCGTTCTTGTTTTGCAGATGTTCCTCCGCAGAATGGTTTGATCAAGATGATTCTTGAATTCCCCAGCAAGGCCATTTGTTTAAGATGATTCTTAAAATCCCCAGTACAGTCACCCAAGTCGGTTGCTCAAGTTGATGCTTAGAGTCCCCGGCAGAGTGTCTGTTCAGGATGATTCCCGAAATCTCCAGCAGAGCCATTGGTTCAAGATGATTCTTGAAGTCTTCGACGGAGTTATTTGTTCAAGATGATTCTTGATTTCCTCAGCAGAGTTGATTCATCCAGAATGATTTCTGGATCCCTGAAGCAGAGTTACTTGATAGTTCTCCAGAATCCCCAGCGGAGATGCGTCATCCCCAGCAGGTTTCTGAACAGCGAAGTTGAAACTTCCCCTGAAGACTTGATGATTGAAGTCCGACCGTGTTAACGAAGCAATTCTCTCAGTTGATGCGGAGTGCCTGATGGCAGAAGTTTGGTTATCCCCGATTGGTTCATGATTGACCTAGAATTCTATTCCCGACTTACTGATGAAGTCCAGCTGATGCCCGAAAGTTTCTTTGAATGCCCGATGGCATGTTTAACTTGATTGTTGACCTGATGAGTCCCGAGGAATCTTGATGCCTGACGGCATGATTGACCATGTATTACCAGTTACCGCGTAACCGGTGATTCCTTGATGAATTAAGGACGAATATCTACAGCATAATCAGACGATCATCCTGACGGAGATTTGAAATCAGACTTTTCCCCGGTTACCGTGTGACCAATTCCCCAGTGGAGTTGTCGTGCAACTGTTATGCTCAGTGTCGAAGATGTTCTTACCAATCAGAGTATCGTTTACCTGTGAGGTTAGCAAATCACCCGTTACCGTGTAACCAGTGATCCCTCGATGATTTGAGGACGCAAAGACATCAGATAAATCAGAGAATCATCCTGACGGAGGTTCAGATCAGTATTTCTCTTGCTAGTTACCGTGCAGCTATGATTTCAGCTTCCGAAGATTTGTTCCCACCAGAGTACCGTGTACTTGTGTAGTTGGCAAATTTCCAGGTTTGTTGGTATTCAACCGTCTTCTACCTATGAATGTTTGAAAGCCGTTCGCTCTTCAACCCTTCAGGTCCAAGCCGTTTGAATAGGGGCAGTTGTTGCACCCCAAAATTTGACCAACTACTTATCGCAATTTGGCTCATGTTTCGACTCATTTCATTTCGCATTTGCATACCACGTACATTGCATTTTTTCCAGTCAGATTGACTTTATCGGGATTACAGCCCTCTGATCGCGCTTCAGGCATTTCAGGCCAATACGAGGACGTACTTTGTGAATCGGTGCTCGTCCCGGTGTTTTCAGCTCTCGCTGTTGTTTTTGAGGACATCTCGGTGTCCGGGTTTTTTACCGTTTATTTCGATGTAGGCGCTAATCGATTTAATCGGCTTCCCTGCATTTTTAGGATTTTTTCCTTATTTTCTAGAATTTTTAATGGATTTAATTGATTTTTCTAGATGTTAGTTAGATTTTTTAATTGTTTTTAAATAGTTTAGTTTAATTCCTTTTTTTTAGGAATTTCTTTAATCATTTTTAGATAATAGGTTTTAAGAATAAATCATATTTTTAAGATATTAAGTAGAGTATTTAAAATGTTTTTTAATAGGAATATCTTTTATTAGGATTTTTTTAAATAGAAACTAATAGAATTTTTCTATTTTTATTTGTTTAGAGATAAATAGAATTAATAGAATGTCTTATATTTTTGTTTGTATAGAAATTAGTGGGATTAATTAGAAATTAATAAAGTTTTTTATTAGTTTAGAAATTAATAGAGTTTTTTAGGTTGATCCCCTTTTTTAGATTTAATTAGGATTTAAGTAGATTAATTAGGTCTTAATCATTTGTTTAGATGTTAATTAGGGTCTTCTTAGTTTTAATTAGGATTAGATTAGCTTTAATTTTCATTTAGGATTTAATTACTGTTTTAATTTTTCGTTTAGCATTAATGGGGATTTTTAATTAGGTTTTAAGTCTTTAATCAGTATTAATTAGGTGGTTAATCAGAATCCAATTTCGGTGGGCCATGTGTCCCATTTCTGAGCCCGGTCCATTTCGCCACATGTCACCTATATAAGGAGCCACGCGTGCATTCTCAGAATCTCTCTCTCCATTCATTGCCACGTTTTTCTTCCTCCATTCGCCACGTTTCGTCCATTCTCTTCCCCATTTTTTTCGCCACGTTTCGTCCCTTCTACATGCCACGTTTCATACTCTGAGTCCGCCACCTATTCACTCTCCGCACCACCACCTCACCCTCCACGTGTGGCAACTTCATCACGCCACACGTTCTGCACCTCACACGTGGCCTCCGTTCGCCCCCTCTCTCCCATGCATGTTGACACGCGTATCAGTCCACTATCTCCCACCCCTTCCGGCCATGCAAACGCCGGAGAACATCACCGGCAAGATCAAACGGTGGTTCTCGCGGCCAAACTTCACCAAATTTCACCGGAAAACTCAACCTCGCCGGAAACTTCGTGCATGTTCATCCTCTTTCCAGATTTCCTCAAAGATCTTCATCCCATCCATCCCATTTTCCAGAACTTCATCAGTTCCGCCGTGAATCTTCAATCGTCTTAACCCAGATCGCGTATGAGCTTTCATCCACTCCATCAGATTTTCCATAAACTCATTGATCTTCGTAAGATCTCCAACAGCTTCAAAGATTTGTTCATACCTTCATCTGAGAAAGCTTCTTCGCAGCTTCATCTTCTTCGAAGATCTACAACGATCTTCATAAAACCTTCAACATTCGTCCATTCAACTAACTTCAAGATCCATCAGATCTTCCTCCAATCCATCATCCAGAAGTCCTCCGCAACTTCACAGAACTTCTTCTGTTCGTCAACGATCTAGATCAAAGAACTTCATTGCATTCTTCAAACCTTCAAGATTTCTTCAGAAGCTTCATGATATTTTTCCAGATCGTCCATAAGCAGTCTTCGTCCTCACGATCTTCATCAACGTTCCTCCACGAATCTTCAAGAACCTCAAAGGATGGATCGGGTTGTCTTTCCAAGAAGGTGATGGTTCTGTTGATGTTGTTTATTCATTTGTGTTCGTGGATTCAAAGCGAAATCTGAAGATGAAACCGAAAGAGAGGTTGAGACGGAGGTTTGAACAAGGAGAGAACGAGAGAGAGAGTTTGGAGAAGAGAGGGGAAGCGGCGCAGTGAACAATGTTCTGTCAAATTAGGATTAGGGTTTGGGTTCTCTGATAGTGAGAAAGGGAGATACGTGGTCGTGGATTGGGTATTGGGTCTCAGGCCCAGTTGTTGTTTTTGGCACCCTCCGTTTTCTTCCAACACCCCTTCCCCGTTTTTGTTGGGTAATTGGGCTGGGCCCATCCTTCGCTGATTACACCCTGGTTTGTTTCTCTTCACCCCTTCCCCGTTTTTGTTGTGTAAGTGGGCTGGGCCCTAATTTTGTTCTATTTTTCTGGCTGTACCCCTAGCTGAGCTGATGCACCCCCTTTTGTTTTTCTCATTTTTCATTATTTTCTTTTATTCATTTGCTTAGATTTTTTTAAGGAAAAAGAATATGTAATATAAAAATAGGAAAAATGGGAAATATAGTGATATAAAAAATAATAGTATTTTAATATTTTCATTTTAGGATATATTTTCTTTTAGGAGTTTCTTTTACGCCTTTTTAGAGGTAGAATTAAAGGTCCACTTGTTAGGGGACTATTTTTCATTAGATTTTCCATGATAGATGGGTATGATTTTTTAGGATTTTATCATTGTAACTTTCGGAATATTAATAAAACGAGATTTGTGCTGTGGTCCCCGTTCTACCTGTAGTAAGCTGAACTACAGCTGCTCTGATTTTCTCTGATGAGAATATGTAGGCATAGGATGCGATATCCTAGCGAGCACACTAACAACTAACCTTTTGTTCTCTCGCTGCCGTGCGATCGAGACTTTCCCGCTGACGACTGATGTTATCCTTTTCTCTTGCCCGAGTGCATTTGAGACCAGACCGTAGTTCTAGTTCCCGTAGGTTCCCATACCTCGAAACCCGACATACTACGTCCGTTCTACCGCAAACAGGTACGCCTAAGTCTCCGATGGTCGAGCAGCGTCCACCTAACTGCTAGAATGCGTACGCTAGTATCGTCAACCTTTTCTCTCACCCCGTGTGACCGAGAACACCCCTGTCTAGCCGTAGTTAGCCCGAACTACGTAAGCTCTGATCTCTCATATCTGTTGAGAGTACGTAGGCACAATATTGACGTATTGGCGAGCTACCTTCCCCGTAACCCGTAGTTTCCCGAACTACGTTGACTCTGATTTCTCATTCTCTGATGAGAATACGTAGGCATAGAGTGCGACGCTCTATCGAGTCAATTTCTTTCCGTTTAGATTTAGCAGCCGTAGATAGATTGTTTTTCACCCATAGACAAACCAAGCAAGCGTGGATCCCGTCGAGTACGACAGACGTGGGGGGTGCTAATACCTTCCCCTTGCGTAACCGACTCCCCAACCCAGACAATGGTTGCGACTTCCTTGTCTTACCTTTTTTCGTCAGGTTTTTCCGATCGTTCCCTTTCCCGCTTCGAGGGATAAATAACGAAAGGTGGCGACTCTTCTGTTCTGCCGGCACCTTATTTTCGCGTAAGCGACAACGGGGTAAAGGGCCGATCCAGTTTACCAGTGGCGAGGTGATATTTGAAAGTGTCAACGCAGTGTCTGAAGACGGCGAAGACAGCGATTGCGACTTGGACTCTTGGATCCAGCCAAGCAAACCAGGCCAGAGCCTCACCAACTGGTCCATCAGGGATACCATCCAAGTGACAGGCAAAGAGTAATGATTTAGTTTCTCCAATAATTGTACAACCCTATGTCCTACCCGGGGCATAGTGGTTTTATTGTCAGGGCCTTGTCTGATTATGTACATGCATTTTACCAATAAATCAAAAGGCGTTTTTCTTCGCATTCAAATGTTGTGATCTCTGTTGTTCCTATTTTTGTTTTGAAAAACAATAAAATGGCAATAGGGTTTGTGCTAACCTGCATATCCTTGTCTTAAGCTTAACCCTTGTTATTGCAGGATCCACATAGCAGATGACATCGACTCTGGACCGTCTACGACTCACTTCGACTTCGATTGCCTGATCTATCAAGCCAAAGAAGAGATTGATGAAGACGAAGACCTTCCCGAAGAGTTGTCCTGCTTGTTGAAACAAGAAGAGAAAGTTATTCTACCTCACGAGGAAGAGATTGAGATTGTGAATCTGAGTTCTGAAGAGCTGGTCAGGAACGTCAGGATAGGGGCTGCATTGTAGAGTGATGTCAAGCAGAGATTAGTCGAGATGCTGAGAGAGTATAGTGACATCTTTGCTTGGTCATACGAAGATATGCCCGGACTTGATACTGACATCGTGCTCCATCACTTGCCGCTGCGAGAAGAGTGTCCTCCCGTTAAGCAGAAGCTTAGGAGGACACGACCAGATATGGCCGTTAAGATCAAAGAAGAAATGCAAAAGCAGCTTGATGCTGGCTTCTTAGCGGTCACTACCTACCCTCCGTGGGTCGCCAACATAGTACCTGTACCGAAGAAGGACGATAAGGTGCGAATGTGCGTTGATTATCGGGATTTGAATAGGGCGAGCCCTAAAGATGATTTCCCGCTCCCTCATATTGATGTGTTGGTCGACAATACAGCTCAATTCTCCGTATTTTCGTTCAATGATGGCTTCTCCGGCTACAATCAGATCAAGATGGCGCCGGAGGACATGGAGAAAACTACGTTTATTACACTATGGGGAACATTTTGCTACAAGGTAATTCCTTTCGGTCTGAAGAACGCAGGGGCCACTTACCAACGAGCAATGGTCACTTTATTTCATGACATGATTCATCATGAGATTGAAGTCTATGTTGATGACATGATTGCGAAGTCCCAAATGGAGGAGGGACATATGGTCAATTTGCTGAAGCTTTTTGAGAGGCTTAGGAAATTCAGGTTGAGGCTGAATCCTAACAAGTGTACTTTCGGAGTACGATCGGGAAAACTGCTGGGGTTTATCGTGAATGAAAGAGGCATTGAGGTTGATCCTACAAAAATAAAAGCAATACAAGAAATGCCAGTGCCAAAAACCGAGAAAGAAGTTCGTGGTTTCCTAGGCAGAATAAACTACATTGCAAGGTTTATCTCTCAACTCACGGCCACGTGTGAACCGATGTTCAAACTGCTAAAGAAAGATCAGGCGATTATCTGGAACGAGGATTGCCAGAAGGCATTTGATAAGATAAAACAGTATCTACAGGAACCTCCGATCTTGATACCCCCAGTGGCCGGAAGACCCCTAATCATGTACTTGACAGTTCTTGAGAATAGTATGGGGTGTGTCCTCGGTCAGCATGACGAGACGGGCAGAAAGGAGCATGCCATTTATTATTTGAGTAAAAAGTTCACAGACTGTGAATCCCGTTACTCAATGCTGGAGAAAACGTGTTGTGCACTAGCCCGGGCTGCCAAACTTTTACGACAGTACATGCTCAACCACACCACCATGCTAATTTCGAAGATGGATCTAATCAAGTACGTCTTCGATAAGCAAGCGCTTTTGGGCAGGATTGCCAGATGGCAAATGGTGTTGACAGAATATGACATTCAGTACGTCTCCCAGAAGGCCATCAAGGGAAGCATATTGTCTGAATACCTCGCCGAACAGCCGATCGAAGATTATCAGCCGATGAAATTTGTATTCCCTGATGAGGATATCATGTTTCTCAAAGCAAAGGATTGTGATGAACCGTTGCCCGACGAGGGTCCGAATAGGAAATCCCAATGGAAATTGATATTTGACGGGGCGGTTAATTCTTACGGAAGTGGCATTGGGGCAATCATCACGACCCCCCATGGATCCCACATCCCGTTCACAGCAAGAGTGACGTTTCTGGTCACCAATAACGAAGCGGAGTACAAAGCATGCATCATGGGTCTAGAAGAAGCAATTGATTTGAGAATCAGGAACCTAGATGTATATGGTGACTCGACACTTGTGATCAACCAGATTAAAGGGGAGTCGGAGACTCGTCAATCAAATTTGGTGCCGTACATGAACTATGCCAGAAGGATGCTTCCGTTCTTTGATCGAGTGGAACTCCATCATGTGCCCAGAGCTGAAAATCAGATGGCTGATGCCTTAGCCACGTTGGCTTCGATGTATAAAGTCAATTTTTGGAATGAAGCTCCAAGGATTGTCCTTTCTCGTCTTGATAGACCTGCATTCGTCTTTGCGATCGAGGAAGCCTCCGATGGCAAGCCATGGTTCCATGATATCCAGACTTTCCTCATGACTAAGGAGTATCCTGCGGGTGCGTCAACCCAGGATAAGAAAACTCTGAGGAGGCTGTCTGGAAATTTCTATCTCAATTCTGATGGAGTTCTGTACAAAAGAAACCACGATCTCGTGCTACTCAGATGTGTAGATGAGAAAGAAGCGAGTATACTCATGGAAGAAGTCCATGAAGGCACATTTGGTACGCACGGCGGCAAGCACGCTATGAAGAGAAAGATCCTGAGAGCAGGATATTACTGGCTGACGATGGAGTTGGATTACTTAAAATTCGTGAAGAGATGTCATAAATGCCAGATTTATGCTAATAAAATTCATGTGCCGCCGTGCCCGTTGAATGTCATGTCCTCCCCGTGGCCGTTCTTCATGTGGGGCATCGACATGATAGGCAAGATCGAGCCCACTGCATCTAACGGTGATTGCTTCATTCTAGTAGCCATCGACTACTTCACCAAGTGGGTGGAGGCAGCCTCGTATGCTAACGTGATCAAGCAGGTGGTGGCTAAATTCATAAAGAGCGACATCTGTCGCTTCCGCGAAAATAAGGTGCCGGCAAAACAGAAGAGTCGCCACCTTTCGTTATTTATCCCTCAGAACGGGAAAGGAAACGATCGGAAAAACCTGACGAAAAAGGTATAAGACAAGGTCATCGCAACCATTATCTGGGTTCGGGAGTCGGTTACGCAAGGGGAAGGTATTAGCACCCCTCACGTCCATCGTACTCGATGGGATCCACGCTTGTTGTGTTTATATGACGGGTTGGTTTTATCTATCTACCTATCAAGGCTGGTCTGAAAAAGAAAAGAAAATGACTCGGCAAAACGTCGCACTTTATGCCTACGTATTCCCATTAGAGAATGAGAAATCAGAGTCAACGTAGTTCGCCTAACTACGGGTTACGGGGAAGGTGGCTCGCCAATATGTCAGTATTGTGCCTACGTACTCTCAACGGATATGAGAGATCAGAGCTTACGTAGTTCTGGATAATACGGATTACGAGAATTCAGATTCATCTGTTTTATCGAGTAGGGTTAACAAACAGTTCTAGCAGTTGGATGTACACAGCTCGACCCTTGGAGACTTAAGCGTTACCGTTTGCGGTAGAACTGGGAGTTAACGACACTCTTTTCTTTAGAAAAGCTTCCTTTGAATTACGGGCCCACGGGGCAAAAAGGTTTGAAGTTTGTTTTCTGTCTTTTACGGAAGAACTGTTTTTTATGGTTGTTTGCAACTAGTATCGCACTAGAGACTATGACCTGAGAGTGAACGCGTCGCATGTCACCCAAAGGGTACCATACTAAACATCCGGACTGTTGAAAAGAAACTCTCCAACAATCCTTTCTCAGATAGCTTAAGGCTCGTAACGTACGACATCAGTTAACCTTTATTACTGTATTTTAATTTGTTTCAAGATGAGAAGAGAGAACAGGTTCAACTAAGGGGAGACTATCAAGTCCTAATGTTGTCATGCCAAGGATTCATCCTATGGTTGAGGTTTGAAATAGGGAACTCCTAGAAGTTATCATGCATAGGTTTCAACCTAAAGTTCTAATCATCACTTCCTTATCAAAGGAAGTGAGATTCCTAGGGGATCATGTCAATGATAAACAGAAACAGATAAAGCATCAGCTTAAACAGTAAACAGTAAACGACTGTAAAATGCATGCAATGCAAGTGAGGGAGGAAATGTGTGTGGGGCATCAGCCTCCACAAGCTCATCTCAACCTCAAGCCAGATATGAATAACAGTAATCGTATAGAAGATAAAATAACATGCTATCAAGCAAAATATGAGTAACTGCAATCATACAGAGGAAATAAAATGCTATCAAGCAATATACAAACCACATAGGCAAGGGAGCTGGGCTCTACCGAATACCCGCAAGCAAAGCCATACAGTAACAATACAAGCAGAAGGAGCAACTCAACCTCTAGTGCAATCATGCTCCTAGCTTACATCAGTCTAGATATGAACTTATTCTAATGCATCAAGCAAGTCAAACAAGTCACATCAATACAGTTGCACAGAAAGAAAATAGACAGTCAAAGAAAGCAGATCAACCACTCTTACAACTGCACTCTCTTTTGACAGCAATTCAATCTTCAGACTTCAACCACCCTTCAAGGCTAACATCTTCAATAGCAAGTAAAAACTTGATTCTCCAAGCTTCTAAACTATCAAACATAAGTATCAACTTATCCTCTCTTCTCTAGGCCTCATCTCTTCAGTCAATTCCACCTTCAGGCTTCACTCCTAACTACAAGCATCAACTTGTTCTTTCAGGGACCCAGTGCATCAACATAAGTATCAACTTATCCTTTATTCCTCAAGCCTCAGCTCTTCACTCAATCTCAATTTGATCTTCTTCACAAGTGTCAACTTGTTCTTCTTGGCCTTCAAGCTTCAGCTCTCTCTTCTTTACCAGTATCAACTAGTTCCTCTTCATCTACAAGCTTTAGCTTCTCAGAATAATCTTAAAACACAAAGAAGTATCAACTTCATCCTTCAATCTTAAGCAAGGAACTCCATCCTCTAACAAGGGAGAAAGATTCATCTATCAAGAGCAAAGTTTGGATGATTGGTAGCAGAGTGAAGACCAAAGGTCACCACTAAGCATCTTATCATCAAAGAAAGGGACCCTCAAAGGTTCTACCAACTTGTAAAGAGCCACACATCCTACCAAAGGAGGGATGAGGCCTTTACAAGGGGACCTTACATCATAGGGAAGAATGGAAGTGATCAACATCATCCATGTTTATGAAGGAAGAGAACTATCTAGAAGCTCTGCCTACAAACCCTAATCTTAACACCTAAACAAAACTACACCAAAAGAAGGGAAGATCCTCACATCCAAGCCTCTTCAAGCAATCCTATGCATCTTCAACTTGCCTTCAACATCATCCAAGAACAAGCAAAACAAAACCCTAATCTAAGGGAACTAAGGAAGTTAATCTAGTTGAATTAGTGCCTTAGAATCATCTAAAACTAGCACTTAAACTAAAATCAAGCAAAAATAGAAAACTTCATTTAAAAATCTTACAAAAATTCCTAAGGGATCCTAATTCAAACATGAATCTATCCTACAAAACTCGGAGGTTGAACCATCCACCTAGTTACAAAAATAAAATCTAAACCACAAGGTATCAACCATAAACCCTAAAAATGGAGCTTCTAAAGGTTTCAACCTAAACTACCACTTATGTTCATCACAAAAATGTGAGAAAAATCTATGGGGAGCATGCAAATCTATGCTAACTATTCACAAAAAATCAAGGCCAAAATCATCATCACATGATCAAACCAAATTCCACAAAATCAACCATCAAGCATGATTATTTTAATGTCAATTAAAATGTAAAAATTCCCATAAAATCAGAAAATGCATGAAATAATAATATCTTTTATCTAAAAAAATACTAGATCCTATCATGAATCCAATGCAAAAAGAATGGGATTAATTGAATCATTTTTCCATTTTTTATGAATTAATCAATAACCATGCATAAAATGAAAAATGATAGAAAATTAAAATAAAACAAACACATGCACGATGCAGATAGCAAGAAAATTCAGTTCATTTTCAGGATTGGGCCATAAAGGGGGTGTGGGTATCACTTGGATTCTTAAGCCCAAAATCAGCAAATAAATGAAACGCATCGTTTCATTAAAGTTCAGAAATCCTTCACAAAATGAGAAGCACGTGTGGCCGTTGGATGAGGTTCCCAGTCAAAGTCCAACCTTGATCTGATGGCTATCAAGTCATCTTCCTCATTTCAAACTTCTGCAACTCAGGCCACCTGCGCGCCCAAAGCCACCGCCGGTAACAATCTCCGGTCATCTCCCTCAACCCTAACTTTCTCCACAGGCCTCCATTCCAAGAGGTCTCTACATGAATCTTGCCCCAATTTTCCTCACGAGTCCATTCATGCCCTTAATTCCCTCTGAAACCTCAAGATTTGCAAGAACCATATCTCACCCGAAAATGGTAACAACCCTAATTGGTCACTAATTCTCAAATTAATGATCTGAAAACCTTCCTACACCATTCTACAATGCATCTAACATCCTAATTCCTCTTAATTCTAACTAATACAAGCTGGAGATTGAAAGTTACCAAATCTGAAAATTTCGTGTGCACAGAAGTAGCAAGCCTTCAAATGCTCCAGACTCCTTCAGTGAATCACTTCCAAGCTTCTGTATGCAATAGAATTGATTGAAATGGCTTCAATTCTTGGATTCGATTCTGAGTTGCAGAGGAATTTCTTCAATGGCTCCCACACGATTCTCCACCAATCTTGCTCAATTCTCCATCTGGATTCATCCACCAATGCTAGAGCAAGCTTCTGAGATTGAAATCTTGGATTGAAATGGCTTCAAACCTTGTAACCAATCTTGATTTGCAATGTGAAATCTCAAAGTGCAATCTCAGTTTTCTCTCTCAATCATCACCAACCTTGGCCATGGATCACCTCTATTCAATATATAGACCATGTATGGATGATCTAGAAACCTCTAGATCCTTCTAATGAGAAATTCAATCTCTCATGTCATGAGAAGTTCAACCACATGCCATGGTGTGCACAATTCTGTTAGCAGCTTGAAATCATCACCATTCCCTCCAATTTCTCTCCTAAGGACATTTTGGATGTGTTTGGCTTGCAAGGGACCTTGATTATGCCTTGAATTTAGGTTTGGCAATTGTTACTTATGATGTAAGTAACTACTTTTCAAAGCAAGTCCACAAATTAAACTTCAACTAAAAAATGTGGCTAAACCAATGTTCTTAAAATGTTTTTTAGAGTCAAAATGACCTATTACATGCCTTGGTTTGGACATGTAGATCAAAAATATCAATTTCCAACTTTGGTTCATTTGAAAATCACCCTTATTTTATGTCATTTTTGCAACTTTGAGCTACAAGCAATTCCAACCTCTCATGATCTCTTGGCTAGCCTTAAAACATCATTTTGAACAACTTTGATGTTGAACATTTTCCCATTTGAAGCTTGGAAATAGGAGTTATGGCCTTATGCTTGAAATGACCTATAATCTCCAAATGACCGAAATACCCTTGACTTGTCAAAATCATAACTTGAGTTCTTCAAATCCTATCAAGGACTTCTAGCACTAAAATTAAATCTAAGATCATTCTCTACAACATTCATGTTAGGGGCAAGATGAGATGACAATCACATCTTGAACTAAACTGCCTTGAAGATAGGGGTCAAACTAGGGGATTTTACAATGTCAAGCCTTAGAAACCCTAGCTTGAAACTTATCAAACTCTTCAATCATGATGAGTTGACCTTGGAATCATCCTTATAACATCTCAATGCATCAATCCATGATCACATGGCTCTTGAACTAGGTCTCAACCTTGTTCAAATCATCAGTTGACCTAGGGTTAACCCAGTTAAACCCTAACTGCACCAATCATGGCTGGGGCTTCTTAATCTTGCACAATGACTTGTCTAGGCTTCAAAGTGATCTTCAACATTTATCATAAGCTCTCTCAAGACCTCAAGTCCATCTCCATGGCTTCAGAATCATCTGAGGACTTCCCACAACTCTCAAGTTAGGAGACCCACATACTTGGTTTCAACCACTCTCTCTGAGGCTCTCTTAACTTCTCTGACAAGAATATCAACCCTTGAACACTTGAATAACCTTCTTATCTAGCTTCCAACTCTTGTGTAGCTCTTAATTGGTAATCATACCTCTTGATCTCCTGCATACATGTCAATGAAATGCAAATGATAATGCTAATGTGAATGAAATGAAACATAAGCTAGGTAAAGAAAAGTTGGGCAAATTTTGGGGTGCAACAACATCATCTGTCGTTACGGAATTCCCGAGCGGATCATTACTGATAATGGTTCGAATCTGAATAACAAGATGATGAAGGAGTTATGCCAAAGTTTCAAGATTGAACACCACAACTCATCTCCTTACCGGTCGAAGATGAATGGCGCCGTTGAAGCGGCCAATAAAAACATTAAGAAGATTGTACAGAAGATGGTTGTGGCCTATAAAGACTGGCACGAGATGTTGCCGTTTGCATTGCACGGTTATCGTACGACAGTACATACATCAACCGGGGCAACTCCTTTCTCACTGGTGTACGTGTTTCCCTTGAAAATCGGAAAACAACTGCTGATCTTCCAAATTTGACTTTGGTGACTCACAGGATCGATCAGATTGATCCTAGGACATGTGCTAAAGTATTCTACATTTAGAATTAAATTTAAAGTACTTGTGACAAGGAACTGGTAAATGTGCTTGTAATGAAAAGGACTTTGACTGGATATTTTAAAGTGCATAAACTTAAAGGAAACACTATAAAAGACTTGTAAAAAAGGTTGTTCGAAAAGGGTAAAAAGTTTAAAGGGAAGAAGGAATTGGAGTAAAAGATGCAGGAAAGGTAAAAGGCAAAATGTAACACTTGCACAAGTGGTTCGATAGAGGAAATGTAAATGTTGCTGAAATTGTAAAAGACTTTATTGAAAAGTTGGTGATTTTACATAACGTACATTCTCCGTGAAAATACTATTTTCTCACACTCGGGTACTTTGAGTAAATTTGATTGGAGTTACTTGTACAAATGGTAAAACACCTTAGAAATCTTCCTAACAAATCCCTATTTATAATGCTAATATTTAACCGCTAATAACTTCCTAGTATCTCCTCGATCTAACAAGTGTCATTTGCATGTAACCTCCTGCTCTAGAATTCGCCACGTGTCTTATGAACCAAAACTCCTCCCTCCAATTTTTGAATTTCAAAACGACGTAGCAATGCCATTTGCGGAATTTCGGTCGAATGACCTCTGACGCGGTCGAAATGCTCATAACTTTAGGTTTCTTAATTTTTCTAAGTTATTTCAACCGTTCAACTTTAGAAAAATTCCTTAGAGGCTGTCGAAACCTCTATGCTTCATTTAACTTAGACCTTAATTATGTCTTAGTGTTTTAGCAACCCAAGGCAGTGTCGAATTTGGGAGCTAACAAATTGCCCCCAAAGAATGTTCTTTTCGACCTTATTGCAAGAAAAGGACATTCTTTGATAGTATCCCATTCGACACCATCTTTTCGATACTATCAGACCCTTTGGTTTGCCTCTTATCCTTTGGAAGATAAAACAAAAGAAAGAGAAATGTTTATTAAAAACTGCGCCACTTTGCACGCTTCTGACGTCATCATCATCATGGCAGGTTTCTTGGAACTCACAAAAATTCAGAAAACATCATCACCCTTTTAGCGCCTAGGGGTATAGGTTACAACCGCCCCTTACTTCTTCCACTAGGTAGCACACGTGGCCCACTAACTTTACCCACGTAAAATTCTTAATTTTCTGAACCCTTATAAAATCACCAAAGAAATTTTTCATAAGACTTTCTACTCTTTACCACCGCTTGCTCTTCTCCCATTTGCTGAAGAAACCCCTTTTTTAAACACCAGAAAAATCTCCTTCCTCTCTGGAAACTTTAATCATGGCTGAACAACAGAAGAAAACTCAAACTTGGAGACCATCTTCTTCATCTGCATTGCCACCTTTCGCTACTTTGAGCGGACCAAAAATCACGAAGAAACCAACAGCTCATCAGGGAACCGTTAGCGGAAGAGAAACGACACATCTACGAATCTCAGGTAATCATCCCCGTTGATGTGGCTGGAAAAACTTTAGCCATGTCTGGCCCATTGTCACCCTCAAACCTTGATTATTCCACTTTGAGCGACTTTTTCCCTTCCTATCGAAAAACCAAACCCTTAGGGCAAAAAGACTCTAGCAAATTCCCTTCTGATAACCCAGATGACCTTTCTCTCTTCAAAGTGGACCTTAAATATTTACATGATGGGGCAAGACTATTTAGAGCTACGCCGTACTTCAAAGATTTTGAATTTTATCTTAATTGGTTGGCGAAAATAGAGAAAGCGAAGGCACATCACTGGAAAGAAATAGGTATTTATGACCTAATCATGCTGTTGAAGGTTGGGCCACCTTAATGTTCGTTAATGTTGGCCTCCTCTTTGTATTTCTAGGACAATACTCACCATACCTTCCATCTTCCCTGTGGAATGGTGACTCCCACACTTTTCAACATGGCTGCTATCGTTGGATTAAGACCATGTGGATTGGCTTACAATCCTGAAATTGATGCACGGGACACCATAGGTTTTGGTAGCACAAAGCATACTTACACACCCTTCATAAATCATTATCATAAGAAAGACACCGACGTAGTTGAAGATGAGGAGCACATAGCCTTTCTGGCTATGTGGTTGTCTCGCTGCATTTTTTGCACAAAGTCTTTGCAGGTGGCGGGGAAGTACCTGACCCTGGCGAATCTGTTACACCTTAAAAGGGACATATGCCTTAGTGAGATGATACTAGCCAGCCTGTATGAGGCTTTGGGAGAAGGCGCTGATAAA